>VMOF01000111.1:36536115-36618520 GCA_011764245.1 Trialeurodes vaporariorum | reverse complement strand
TTAAATTCAACTGTCCAATACACTAAATGATGCGTCCGCTTGAGATTGAAATACGTATCAGCGGTATTTTTGAATTCGCGTAATCGCGAATTTTTTCAACTCGCAAACTCGCAAAATTCCAAAAATTTTGTGAATTCCCAAAATCGCGTAAAAGTTAGCCGATTTACCGGGACATTTCGCGTCAAATGCCAAATCGCGTTTTCGCGGAAAAAGTCCGGAATTCACGGTTTGTCGCGCGGCATTTTTGGAAACAGCGAAGCACCCTGAGGTATTTGATGAGGGTTCGGACTCGATTCGCGATGGTTTCAAAATTTCGCGTGAATCGCGGCCGCGGAAAAAAGGTGCCTCTGGAAGACGTGGACGTTGCGACGCAGTATTATTTGGTATCATTCATCAAAAAACCGTTAGTGACACTCCTCAACAAAAAGGTGTCGTCGAGAGAACGAACGGTGTTTTGAAAGAACGTGTTAGTTGTATGCTCTTCGACTCAGGTCAAGATGATAGATTTTGGGCGGAAGCGCTGAATAATGCCATCTACATTAAAAATAGATGTCCTACCATAGCCGTTGAAGGTGCCTTACCAGAAGAAGTTTGGACCAGTGAGAAAGGAGATCTTTCTAATCTACTCATTTTTGGAAATAGAGCTCAGGTGCACATTCCAAAATAGAAACGTCGTAAACTGGACAAAAGGTCAGAAGAATGTATATTTGTTGGCTACGCTGAAGAAACAAAAGGTTATCGTTTGGTGCGGGCCAATAACCTATGTTCGCTCCTTGTTGCGCGTTGCTCATAAAAAAAAAAAAAAAAAAAAAAAAACACTCTTATTAAATTGAAACATCTGAACAGACCACCCTTAATTTGCGAAGTTCGGATCGGACTTCAACACAGAAAAAAACAAGACGTACGTCCTGATGCGATTGCATCAGAAAAGGGGGCCCGACAACGTCCGAATGGTAGTGTGTTTGAGTAGGTGTAGGAAAAGATGGGTATAGTAGTTTTCCCGAAACCTAGTGTTTCCGTGACGGTAACATGCATTCGTTTTTATTATTAACGCTTCAGAATATCAAATACCAGGTAAAAAGTTGTGGATACGGTTGGTAAAATGAATTATAACATAAATGAATCGTAGGTACAGTTGTATTTTAAATGAAATTTTCAGAATGAATTTCCACAAATATAAACCGAAGGTACAGCCGGTATTTTAATTAAGACGTTAAGAATACATTGAAATACAAGAAACAAAATATGTTGCAGGTGAGATAATTGAAATTTATTGAGGTACCTGTATGTAAATTGGGTAATGGTCACTGAAGTGAGAGAAATACACCTGAGCATTATGATGATTTAAATTTGTAAAGCCAACATCGAGTTGGCTGTTATTGATGGTAGTTACAGCTCCAGTGGGTAATGCTGATTTCAACTTTCGATTGATTAAAACACTTTCTAGAAAGGCCGTATTATTACCCACTAAATTATTGTAGTTGAAACCTCCGATTAAAACAATTTGAGCATTGAGGGGAATACATTTTGTGACATATGAGAGAGTTTCAACAAATTTTTTTTTTTCGAAACATTGGGTGATTTGTATCCGCTGACAATGAACAATGATCCTTTTTTTAAAACAAATAATGAAACAATGTTTGATGAGTCTTTAAGTGTTTTAAAAGCAACAACATACAGATCGTCTTTGCTCAAACAAATAATGTTGGTGCTCGTAAGATTTGACCATTTAACGGAAACTGTCAAGTACTTAAACTGTGGAAATTTGAAATGGGTTGAATTTTTTATGTTTGTTTCCGACAAAATGACCACATCGTGTTTTTGAACAAAGGATCAGAAACAATGTCTCGATACTTGGTGTTGTTTAATGTTTGTACATTATGATATATCTGTATGGACGAAAATTCACTTTAGTGACCGACTGTAAGCCTTTCATATACTTACATAACACTCCATTAAACAATGCATCTAATCGCCTTGTTAAATGGAAGTTAGTGCTTATGGAATATGATTTTCGGTTAGAAGACCGTCCGGGTACATCCCGTTGCTTAGCAACGGCCGACTTTTTATCACGTGTCATAGAACAGCCAATAGTAAAGCGTGACGTTTCGATGATTCGAGACAACTGTACACAAGTAAATCACTCAAAAAAAAAAAAATTAAAAATCATCACTTTTATTCAAGCATTCCTTATTTAGGTTATGCAAAACCCTGTGCAGGAAAATGAATCTTTCCTCTTATTTTATTTGTATCTTTCATTTATTTTTTAACTCATTCTGCTATACCATATAAATTGGAACAAGTATTTGACTTCCGGTGTAACAATGTGTCGTTCCTCCCGAACGAGTATCAAAAGACCGAGATTGCATGATCCGTTGATTCGAAAACCGTTGTGATATATGGAATCGGTCAGTGCTCAGTGCGCAGCAACACGGAACCGTGAATCGATTCATAAAACTGAATCAGATTGGTGATCTAATCCGATCGGAACATCCATCAGTAGCTCGAAGTTAAGAACGGCGATATGATTGGTGCGTAGAAGCGGTTAATTCGAGTTTCGCGGTAAAAGTCGATTCAAGAAAAGAGACCTTTATGCCTTTCTCCAGTGAAAAGATAGTATCGGCCATTGTTTCATAAAACGAAAAAACCTTCATGACGGCCCCGAGAAACAGTGACAAAAGACGGAATTCAAAAAGATTACTTCTATGGCTTGAAAATAACTTTTTAGGGCGGTGGACAGTCAAGGCATCAACGTCACGTGACTTCATACATTCATTTACAGTGGAAACAGAGAGCGCCGTACATTGTACATCCGAACGATTCCAAAAAGGGGCCCTGTACAGGGGCCCCCTTAAAAAAACAAAAACAAGAAGGCATCGCATTTCCTATCGTTACCGATAGGAATGAAATGCAGTTGGGCGCTGGGCATTTTCTATGGTTGGGGTGGATCATGTTGATTGTGGTTTGTTGCTCCCGTAAATATTTTCCAAACATGCCAAATTCTTAAAGAATTATGGAGGCTTTTTGGAAAAAAATTTGAATCGGCCCTGGTGATCATCCTGTTGAGTAATTCCCAATAAATCTTGATGGGTTCTGAAAGAAGGAATCAACACCTTTCGATTGATATGCCACGTATTACCTTAAAGTGAAAAAAGAAGGTATATTCCGACGAATCAAAAGTAAGGGGCTTCAATGGCAGAATTGGCTCAATTCCATGGTTTGAGCCATTGAGGCCCCAAAAGTTTGATTCGGCGATATACCATATGCTGATACACCTTATATCTGATTCAGTACATAATCTTACACTCTCACAAACAAGAACTTCCAGTTGCACACTATTGCCGCAGGTAATTTGAGGATCAATTCAGATGTGAAAACCTCAAAATTAACGATGGTGACTAAAAACTTATGAAATTTACTCCTATACTCATAAAATGCTTTTCAACGCGTAATGCCGTAATGGCGGTGGTGGGGACAGTAATAATGGGCTATGATGGCTTTCCCATCTTCATTGCACTACTCTTTCTATGCTGGAAAGGAAGATTCACAGAGTACCTATCCTTGGTCACCAAAACAGCCGATTTATGCTATCACGACATCTGGTGACACCGATGCCAAAGGACAGTCGTCACTTACTGGCCACTTCTTGATAGAATGGCAGAATTATTAGATTGGAATCTCCCATTATTACCCTATGAGCAAGGAAATATTTTGGCAATATTGTGACAATATTCTCGAACATTGCGGAAATGTTTTTTTCAAACATTACAGCAATGCTGAGGAAATATTATTTATGGGACTCCGAAAATATTTCTTAAGAACATTTTCGTAATATTTGATAAAAGCATTTATAAATTATTTTTTAGAATCGTTTCTTCAATATTTGTTTTAAATATTTGCCTAGTCCCATAAATAATATTTCCTCAGTATTGCTGCAATGTTCACTGCGTATATTTTGATTAAATATTTTGACAATTGTTTCTTTTAAATGTTTTATTGAATATTTTATTGAATATTTCATAGAATGTTTTTTCAATATTTGTTTTAAATATTTGCCTAGTTCCATAAGTAATATTTCCTCAGTCGACTTATATTTAGTTATTTATGGAAAGAAAGGGAAGATCAAAGGGTAGATGAAGGTTATAATTTAACAGTAGGGAGGAGGGAAGAAAATTGTGCCAAATCTTATGAAAGATTGTTTAGTATTCAAAAGATAGGACAGTTCTAAAGATGCCTCATTTGAACCGAACGTATTCCTGCAATAGCGACGTCTCAGTATTAATGTCTGATGTAATGAGACAGGTATACTTTGTACTTTTCTCCAGATGGGATGCCACTAAAAAGAAAATGGTTTGAATCTGCGGAAAGTTGAGTTTTAGAGTGGATTTTAAAGGTAACTAGATGATAGATAATATTAATATGTATAGATTTATGAATGGAACTGATTACGTTAAAGACGCTTGAAAGGAAAGAACAAAGAAAAAAGGTGAATAAAAATAATAAATAAAGAGATAAATGAATATATTTATATGCGAGGGAGCGCGCGCCATCTAGTGGTGCGGTTGTGCACCCGTAGTCGCGGTGGAAAGTTGCGATCGCGCGGACCGCGCCTGCGCTGTTCACCAATAGATCGCGCTGATGCTGCGTGCTTGGCAAGCTTAGTTGACGCTTAAAATGTTGTAGCAAGTGGCGCGAACACTTGTAAAAGTTGGAAGTAAATTTTTAAAACGAACAATCCAAAAAAGTTTATACAAGTTTATTTAAAACATTGCCCATGTATTGTTAAAATTAAAACATTGTAAAAATATGTTTTTTACAATGTTACATTGAATATTTAAACAAATTATTGTCATAATGTTGTGCTAAAATGTTATTATGTTATATTATTATTATTTTTTTTTAATATTGCAAAAATATTTTAAAGAAATATTATAAAGAAATATTTTTTTTAAAGTTGAGACAATGTTCATGTAAATAATTTAATTGAGTGTTTGAAACTATATTTAATAATAACATTGCAATAACATTTATTTCGAATGTAAAATTCCAACATTGGAAAATCACATTTTTAAAATGTTGTTTTGAAATGATTCACGTGAATGTTGCAAGTAAACATTGCAAGAATACTGCACCTGAAAGTTCAATTTCAATATTGCAAATAAACATTGTAAAAATGCTGCTTCTAAAAGTTTCATTTCAATATTGCAAATAAACATTGCTGCAATATTGTTTTTTGGGCCTTGTTCATAGGGTAGTGTCCAACAGCGCAGTTGCGGTCGAGCATTAAAAAGCATCTTATTGGTAAAGGAAAGGGCCATCGTTAGTTTGCCAGATTTTTACAACTGAATTCAACAGAATCGACCCTTAAATCACCTGCAGCGAAAGTGTGCAACAGCCCCATAGTGGTTACTGAAATAACGGATTGTGAGCTTACTAATGAAGCCGTAAACATCAGAAAATACAACTTCTGATTGGTGCTGATAACGGTTTGATAAAATGAAAATCATAGAATAATGAGAAAAAGCTATTGCCTCAATCTGGATTACAATATATTCGTATACCTATAAGTCAGAAGCCAAAATCTGTAGTTCCTGTGCCGACTTTCTGCGATCATATTACATTCATAAGTGTCGTTCCTCGCATGAAATGCTTGAGACTATCCGATCTTCCTTGGTATGAAAAGAAAAGCTGAGCCTCTTTAGTTTCTCTATCTTTTAAGATATTCTGCGATTTTAAACATGGCAAACGCGCATCATTTTCATTCACCTTTTTTTATTTCAGTTTCTACGATTTGCGCAATCTCACCATTTTTGAAATCGCAATTAATTGCAAATAATCGCAAATAATCGCAGTTTGTCTCAAAGGATAAAGAAACTAGAGGGTCAGCTTTCTTTCTTTTCGAAGGAAAATCGAGTATTCTCAAGTATATCATTCAAAAATTTCATCTGAATCTACCTATGTCTGAGTTTTCAAAAGGTAGATAAGAACTCACTTTTATGTATTTTGAAATATGTGATGGATAGATATGTTTTACTATGGGAGAAGGGAAAGGGGGAGGGAGAGGGGGTTGGGGTTGGGGTGGTTTGGAGGGGGGTTGGATGGGTGGGATAGAACCTAAAAAAAATCGATAAGCCTTAGAAAAGGATTGTTTACATTGGATATATGATTAGTTTTACTAGCGAGAAAGCTCTTTTGAGCCCCCGGGTGGGGGGGGGCGTTGCTCCCTGTCCACTCTCCTACCCCTAACATTGTAATATGAACCCCAAAAACCAATTTAAAGACTCAATAATTCTAATCCACATAGCAGGCTTCATAAATTCGTATCCGGTGAAGAATGCTGCCTAGAAACGCTGGTAGCGGCAAATTTCCGTGTTTCCCGCAAAACTTAAATAGTTTTTTCTAAACTTTCAGTTCTTCTTTGTAAAAAAAAGTTTGCTCATCATTTTTGTAGAGAATTTCATGTTCTTTAAATTTAGTTTTATGCAATTTTATCGTCCGAAGAGCCCTTTTCGCAAAATTGGAAAAAAACCGCCCAAAAACGCCAACATTTTGGATTTTTTGGAGAAAAGGGGGCCTAGACCCCCCTTCGATGAGTCAACTTTGGTCAACTCTTAGTATATGGTTTAGAACCCACTAACAAACAACTTTTAGCCATAAAAGCTTCTGTTGTAATTTAGTCCAGGTTTGAAGCTATTTTTCCTTGACTAATCAGTATTATTCTGCTCTAACTTCATTGTATTCTGATATTTTCAGGCTCCTTACTTTACGAACTCTATGATCACTATTGTCAACAATTGTCTGCAGTTTGTTGAGCTCGCTGAGCAAATGGCAAATCATTACTGGAGAGCGGATACCCTCAACAGCCAAGCTAAAATGAAACATGATGCTTTAATAAAAACGTATCAGGTATATATTTGGATGTTACTTCCCGTTGTTTTATTTAAGGAGGAAAAGTAAGATTGTGAAAGTCTTAATTTTCTTCTTTAAGCTTGAATCAAAATGTAAGTCAAAAAAGGTTTATTCAAAATTGGTGTTTTTTGCCCGTGGCTTGATTCCGGCGAAACTTCAGGCATCAATGGAGTTTAACATTAGTAATAAGGTCCCCAAAATTTCGCCATCTAAAAATTATTTTTAGCAGGGAGTTGGAACCTTCAAACTGAAATTCCGCTAACAAATACTGGTTCCGAGTTACGATTTGCAGAAAAAAAAAATCTTTCTGATGGTTGTTTACGTACAGAACTAAATCTTATCCAAAAACTTGCAATATGTGATTTTTCGATATTTGGGCTCAACATTCTTATAAAGTTTTGAAATTTGGAATAAATGCATCTTTCAATTTTGATGTTTAAAAGCTATGTTATTTTCTCACAAATGTTTACAAATACATCTGAAATACTTGCTGGGGAAATTTTTTAGTTTCTATGTTATGGACTTGTAAAAGGTAAAAAATCCCTATTTTGACGTTCTTAGTGGAAGTGAAATTGAGGAAAAAAGCCATTACTTCCTATGTAGTTGCAAAACGCAGTTAAAGGGGTTCATTCAAAATCGGCATTTTTCGCCCACTGCTTGTTTTTGACGAAAATTTGGGTATCGATTGGGTTTACTATTAGTAGTGGATCCTGAAATTTTCGCGACCTAAAACCAATTTTTAGAGGGGGGTGGGGGTCAAAGTTGAAACCTTCAACCTCGAATATCTCGCTAACGAATAAAGATTTTGAAATGTGGTTTGTGCGAAAAAACGCAAAATAAAATTTCCTTTCTTTTGACTACCCACATGTTCCACAAAATTTTGAAATTACACTTGCAATTTGCAATTTTTTGATTTTCAGGCTCAAAATTTTTTACAAATTTTGAAATTCTGAAAAAACGCATTCTTCGATTTTGATCTTTACAAGATATGTTATTCTCTAGAAAATTTGCTACAGTTTAGTCTAAACCGCATGTTGGGGAAACTTTTAGTTTCTGAGTTATGAATTTTTAAAGTGTCAAAAATCGCTATTTTAGCGTTCTCAGCGACAGCGACGAAACTTAAAAAAAGACTTTCTCCGCTTCTAATCAACAAAACTTGATGAAAATTGAGATTTAGGGAATTCTGCTATCAGATTTGAAGAATTTTGAAATCCAAGATGGCTGCCTACCCATCTACTTGGTAGCCATCTTGGATTTCAAAATTCTTCAAATCTGATAGCAGAATTGAATTCTACGACATTCGAAACCCCTAAATCTCAGTTTTCATCAAGTTTTGTTGATTAGAAGTGGAGAAAGTCTTTTTTTAAGTTTCGTCTCTGTCGCTGAGAACGCTAAAATAGCGATTTTTGACACTTTAAAAATTCATAACTCAGAAACTAAAAGTTTCCCCAACATGCGGTTTAGACTAAATTGTAGCAAATTTTCTAGAGAATAACATATCTTGTAAAGATCAAAATCGAAGAATGCGTTTTTTCAGAATTTCAAAATTTGTAAAAAATTTTGAGCCTGAAAATCAAAAAATTGCAAATTGCAAGTGTAATTTCAAAATTTTGTGGAACATGTGGGTAGTCAAAAGAAAGGAAATTTTATTTTGCGTTTTTTCGCACAAACCACATTTCAAAATCTTTATTCGTTAGCGAGATATTCGAGGTTGAAGGTTTCAACTTTGACCCCCCACCCCCCCCCCCCTCTAAAAATTGGTTTTAGGTCGCAAAAATTTCAGGATCCACTACTAATAGTAAACCCAATCGATACCCAAATTTTCGTCAAAAACAAGCAGTGGGCGAAAAATGCCGATTTTGAATGAACCCCTTTGGTGTCAGAGGGTCTCTACCTTGTCCTTACCGCTGAGAATGCCAAAATAGATTTTATTGACTCTTTTAAAACCCATAACTTAGAAACGAAAAATTTCTCCAGCATGCAGTTTGGACAAGCAAACTCCCTCAAACCGCAACTTACAACCTATATTTTTTAGCGGAATATCCGGATTTGAAGGTTTTGACTTGGAATCTCCACTTCTCCTTCAAACATCATTTCTAGATGGTAAAATTTTGTATATCCACTGCTGTGTCAACCTTAATTGATACCTGAAGTTTCCTTGGAATCAAGACGTGGGCGAAAAACGCTGATTTTGAATAAATCCCTTTGTGAATTTAAGTATGAAACCAACTTGCCCATCGAATTAACAAAGACAAGAGATCTTACATTTTATTTTGTTTTGATGCTGGATGCAATTATAAGTGGCGGTAGCCACTAACGGTCAAGAAAAAAAAAGAACAGAGAGAGCTACCCGCCTACGTATTATACACACAGCCCCCGGTTTTCGCCACTTTGCCGGATTTTCGACCGAGTTAGCCGCGATTCAGCCTAAACCGTAGAAATAAACCCTATAACATGTGGTATTGGCGGATAGAACTCGTCAATTCCGATCGAACTGCGGAGGGATTTTAATTTTGGCTCAAGAATAAGAGAGTAATGTTAAAAAAACATGTGAGAATAAGGGGTTTTTTACGCATTTGACCCGTTTCGAAGGGAGCTTTATTGCCCACAGCTAGCGCAGTAACCGCAACTCGTATCAAACCAAATAAGGTCTTATTTTATTCTCCATATCTCAGTGATGTACCTTTTGAAGAGTTTTTTAAATTTCATTCGAATTTGACGAAGAAATCGTCTAAATTCCAACACTCCTTTTTCGGCATCAAAAAGCCAAAGAAGCCCTCACTTGTTTATTACATCGGCAAGCACCGGTTTCATCCATCAGTCATCATAACATTCATAACCTCCGAAGTCTCAAGTCTCAACTCAACTCAAACTCTTAACTAAAATGTAAAGTAAACAGCAAAGCGAACTCTGAGCGAACTTTACACACGTTGGGATATTTATTATCTCACCAATGTGACTTTTTATAAAATTCTGCATTAAGTTGGTCCAATACCCTCCGGCTCCTCGTGCCGGGAGTCGGGCAACGCAGTTAGCAGTAAGTATCATTACTATCAAGAAGCTTCCAGCGGCTAAGAGAGGGTCAAATTCCAACTGAAGAGGACCATTGGACAGACAGGAAGGATGCAAAGCAATAAGCAAATGGACCAGCTGAAATAAAAATAAAAAAAAAAAGAAAATCAATGGAATACTAGTGCAACGTATCTAGTGCATATTGAAAAACTGGTGATAGAATAAAGAATATTATGTCAATACTCATGAAAAGTGTATACTAAGTGTGTATTAAGTAGTGCAGTGCAACGACCGTGAAATAAGCGTAGCAAGTGATGAAAGAAGTGAAGTGAGGTAGAAGTAAGAGCATGCAATGTGTAGTGAAGATGAAAATGATTAAAGCTCAAAGTGTACAGTTCAAAAACAAAGTGTTTAGTAAATGAACAATAGAATACTTTACAAGTGATCACCCAATAAGGGAGAAAATAAGAAACAGTAATTAAGTTGAATAAAATCGCAAGTTGTTGGAAATGTGTAAGTGTTACGCTAATGTAAACGTTTAAAACTAGCATTAATTAATATCTAAAATGGATCAGAGATGACAGAGCTACAATCCTGAGAAGTGGATGAAACATTCAAGGAAGGATGTGTGTCTGAATCTTCAGACAATACCGCGCGCAAGGTGCCAACAACAGACCTTGGAATCTGATTTGCCTCCAAGATCTGGATCCAACGAGGAGAAGATATCTCAGTTGCGAAGATCACCTTTCCAACATATCATTCCACGTCCAGCAGGGACGACCAACCTTCTGCACACCAAGGGTAAACTGGGCGGACAACTAGAGGAGATGGGTTTAGCAAGTGAAACAACCAAAAGAACAGGAAGCCGAATACAACCCAAGACACGTAATTGAAGATCTATCAACCCGGAGAAATGGGTTAAGCATGCAGCAAACAGCGGCAAGCTTGTGACATGATCCATCATGAACACGGCGGCGGAAACGAAGGTGCCTCGAGCTTGCATAGGAACTGATAACAGCATCACCGCAGCTAAGAAAACGAAAAATAGCAATGGAAGTGAAACACTAAGCGTGACACTGGGAACAGCCAACGGACCAAAAGGGATGTCAAGAAATCACTCCTTAAACGGAGGAGGGGGAAAAAAAAAAAAAAAAAAAAAAAAAAAAAAAAAAAAAATTAATTCACTGCAACCGTTGCCACTATCCATGCCGGTTGCAGGTAGTCCTTCCTTGCGCAGGGTATTTGGCATACGGCTAGGCCCAACGTGCTCTCTCCCATCCTTTTACCTTCCTCTCCCTGAAACACAGGTCTATCGTTCGCGGTGAAACACCCGCATAAGAGCTAAACCAGCAGCTAGGGCGGTAGACCTTCTATCTATCTATCTATCTATCTAATTCTGCATTACCTTTCGATTTATCTTTTTCGTTGCCCAAACCTACTTTTAGAAATATGATTTATTGAGCGACTGCTCTCTTTAAATTTCAAGTCCGTAATGATATCACTTTCGCCGGTACTTATCTACGGGTGCTAAACGTAGGTAATTAAACTTCATGGAAAGTGTTTTCATCATTTTGAATCACGTGTAAATTTGGAGAGCACCTAATTATTCCGTCACAGGTTCTGGATAGTTCTGAACCTGGTGTAGGTATAGTGTGCAATTTCTAGGTAGATCCTCTGTCTAGTGTAATGTAGGTTAGGAATCTTATTATTGTGCCTCTAGGTAAGTACATACGATCATCAAATAGATAGGAACTCAGATTTGTGGATTATTCCTCTGTGATTTTATCATTCATTTCAGTCAATCAAATCAAACGTAGGTAAGTTTTGTATCAGCCAACCCATCACAGATTTTCCCTATCTCGTTGCATTTTATGTTTCTGCTGTTGGCAGATACCATTCTTCTCTTCATTAAATTTGGTACACCAAAGTCAATGATCACTCCACTGATTTGATGTAAATACCTAAATGCCATTCCTGATGAATCCTGCTGTTCATCCTAAGGCAATGATCGAGTTTCCCTACTGTAACGTAATTTACGGGAGAGCTGCGACATTCTAAGTTGATTGCCAGTGAACGGAAAGTGGTCATGAGTAAATTAGTTCTGCATTTTATTTGTCTCTGCAAGATATTTGAAGGTTGAAAGCAGATACTACTTATACAATTAAATCTGATAAGACACAGTGTAACTGAAAACCCGTTATTTAAGTTCAAGTTTTGCTGAAAGCTTCTTAATTCTTAAAAATAAAAATATCCAGCAAATGAAGTAATTTTACTAGTAGGTATGATGCGAAGCAATTTCATTACCAGAAGGGCTCATAGATCTAACTTCAGCTGAAAGTATATCTAACTGAATCTATTGATGCCAGCCGCAAATGCAGGAATTTTAGGAATGATCACCAGTGCTTTGCACGACGCACGTTGCATTACGTGCAGTTAACCTGTAGGTTTTGAGAGATAGGTAAGAGTTAATGTGCCATGTCTTGTTAGGGTTGTAATGTCTGGTTATACAAACAAGGTTTTAAAAGGCAAATGTTTGATGACAATAGTAACTCCAGGTTGGTTCACATCAGACCAACTTTGCTTTCCGCAGCGGCGTTTCCCTTTTGTACTAAATTATTGCAGTAAAGGCCATCAAGTGAAACTTAGTGCCATTTAGTTCTAAATCTCATTACTCAGGAGCCTCCTGTTAATTTCCAACAAACAGCACTGTTAACAACCACGTAGAATCATAGATTGGATGCAAAAAATGAGTAATTTTGCCGTGAGAATGCCTTAAACTAAGGTTAACACAGCTAAGTTGGCTGATTTCAGCAGAACTTGAAGGAGCCAATCTAGGAGTGTTGCTCATACCTTATTTACTCTAACATCGTTGTGAGGGTTGATGAGGTAGGATAGATGGTTAAAATAGACGCACATAATTTCATGAGCTCCAAAGTGTAGAATTGAGAAATGATTGTCTAACCTGTCTCTAAAATCAACCATTGCTGAAAGGCAGGAATAGAACAAACCATTCAGAACAGATTGAAGTTTAGAAAGACATTGAAACCGTCAACCGTGCCAATGAAAGTAACAACGGAAAAGTTGAAACGCGCTAAGTAGACCACTTCCTTAGGAACACAAGTAGCACAAATTTTACACCTTAGCCATATAATAGAGGAGAAACTAACACCTAGGAATTTATTTTTATCATCAAATGAGGGATAAAAACAAGTCAAAACTTCTTCACTTGTTAACTTTTCCCTTCAATACCGATGGATTATTCCACAAAAATTAACTTAGAAAATTGATTTGCTTTTGTTTACGTTTGGACATACTTAAGGTATACCCCCCCACATGCTCCAAAACTTTCGCATAGTATCCAATATATTCTTCTCATAACACCAGCATGGAAGGGGTCGATCGGTAGGCAACCAGCTTTACGGTAAGGGCCAAAAAGTTTGAAAAAAATAGGAAAATAATTTTTTTGAAAATTAATTGAAAAGCATGATTTATTAATTGAAATTATTCCATAGCTTGGTGCGAATCATCCTCAGATTTATAGCAAGAGCAATGGAGGATTTATGTGGTTTGCCACTCAAAAAGACCACAGGCATTTTAAATAAAATTCAGAGCCAAGGACCTGGCACGAAAGGAGTGCGCGGGCAATCTAAACTGGAAATTTACATTAGGTTGTAGTGACAGCCAAATTCTTTTAATATATTAACATACCAGAGCTCAAAAAGAGAAAAGGTACTCGTGCCTCTCTGGTATTATCTAGCGGCATGATCCTTATTCTGTATAACACGCTTTAATGCTTCATTGGTTGGAAGTGATCGGCTTCGCAGAAACTCATAAGTTAATGAGCAGTAATAAATCATTGTAGAATTGAGACTACAACCTGTTTCTACCAAAAATGATTTGAAATTTCACAAAAAAAACTCTCGTCCCGTGCAGAACAAAAACGGTCCTGCTAAAAAATAAAATTATAACCATCTGTTGTGTTTTATGGCTTAAAAGGGCCTGTTACGATGCCACACAACGATCAAGTCTGCTACTTGAATTTACTCTCAACATGGTGGATGGAATTTACCTCCTTGTAATTATTCAAGTAACTTTTCTCAAGTTTAAATAATAACTCTCGACCTTCAACCTGTATCTTTGGTCTAAAGTACCTGACATCCCCACTCCTCAAGTATCTAACTGTAAGTGGGTTTGGAGCGCCTTCAATTAATTTGATACATCTCCTGCGTACACTAAGGATTATTAATTGCATAGTTGCCTCTTCTAGGGTGATAGTTCTCGTCCTCTCTTCTGTAAATAGAAACTCATAATCAAAGACGCTTGGGGGGGGGGGGGGGGGGTACTTGAACCGTGACTCTCTCTCCCCACAGCTGCCTTAAGCTCATGTCTTCTTGGCTCGCCTCTCCTTTTAATCAAATTGTCCAATGTCACGGTTCAAGCACCCCCCCCCCCTTTACTTTTTTCAATTTCTTTTGCAAACAATAATGGTCGGAACTTGGGAGCCGTGTCGGAGTCCAAATAATTTTCTTCTTGTTACCCTTTTTACGCTTCCTGGCTGATTGCACACCTTGCCGCCAAGGCTCTACCAAAAACGGCGTGAAATTTACCCAAAAACTCTCGTCGGGACGAGAGTGGAGAACAAAAACGGTCAAGGAAAAAAAACCCTGCTCCGTTGTGTTCTCTGGCTTAAAACGGCCTGATATGATACCACACAACGGTCAAGTCTGCTGCTTGAATTTACTCTCAACACGGTGGATGGAATTTACCTCCTTGTAATTATTCAAGTAACTTTTCTAAAGTTTAAATAATAACTTTCGACCTTCAACCCGTATCTTTGGTCTAAAGTATGTACCTGGCATCACCAGTCCCCACTCGCTCGAGTACCTAACTGTAAGTGGGTTTGGAGCGCCTTCAATTAATTTGATACTTCTCCTGCGTACACTAAGGATGTATCAATTGCATAGTCGCCTCTGCTAAGGCGATGGTTGTCGTCCTCTCTGTAAATAGAGTCTCTCACAATCAAAGACGCTTGGCCTACACCGCTACCGCGGTGCGGCGAGTACAATTCTTAATTTTGACAAAAGTACTTGGTGTTGATCGATTCGCTGTGCAAATTGGAAAAAATTGGAAGGATTGCGGGGAAAAATTATTTAATCAATAAATACCCTAAATTTCCGTTCAAAAGTTCGCTTATGAGGAAATTACATTGAACCAGAGTTTGTTTGGAACCAGAGGCCCTCGGAGGGCAATCGATACGATATATCGCTCTACTAAAACAGTCTATAAACGATTCTTTGGGATTGGATTGAGTTGGATTGGATTCAAATCGCTGTTCGTAAACAAATCCGCGCCATTTTCTCATCATGTGTTCCTTTTTTCTCTACTACTAATTTGTCAACTATTGTTCGGTTTTTCACTTCTAGCTAATTTTTGCGTTTAGAATTTACTGTACCCGGTGTTATAATTATGTGAAGAACCATATAAGGTCTTAATTTCTTTGGAAGCCATCAGCAATTACTCGTTCCGTTTAAAATTACTTGTGTTGGAAGTACGTTTTCTTGCAGCCGATATAATTTTAAATGCGTAAATTTGTAAGTTTGCTGTCAGAATGTGACTCCTATTTGCCAAAATTTTTTTTCCTGGCGAGCTCTCGTTCACTCTAAGTTCGGTCTGTATATGTGACCTCTTCTCCGATTAGAATTTTACATGACTTTGATAAGTGATTCTGGCAGCAAGTTTAGTAAGCAACCTCTCAGTTTTGGTGTTAACTCCCAATACAGATGTCATTTGAGGGTTTAAAGTATGCATTTTGACATGATATACAAGTACACTTCAGCGTTTACGATCTACTTTTGTTCAGAGCTGCAGTAAGCTAAGTAAACATGATGGGTAGTGACTGCTGTGCATCACTGATCGTCCGCTCGATTGATTCATTACTGATCTGAGACCTCATAGCGTTAATTGTAAGATTTTATCATGCTCAGTCTGGACATCATTTTGGGTGTATAACTGTGACTGGGCCCTACTGTTAAGGTCCATGTGATTATGCAACAGGAGAGCAGGTTTCTTGAAAGATGACAGATTACGCCTTGGTTATAATCTACACCGCAGGTGCATTTGCACTTAGCGGGCGGTGAGAGAGAAAGACAAATTCATGGATCCACTAGAGTCTCTTGGGAAAAAGTTCTACAGCACAAGTACAAACATGACGCTTTATTTGTTCGAAAGAAGTTGACCTCATGATCAAATTTGAAGATTAGGTTCAACGTTCTTAGGTTCATTCTTCTACCCCTTTTCTCCCTTCTTTTGTGTATAACCTTCAATGTGTTCGATTCCTTCTTGCCTCCGATAGAGCCTACTACCGACAACCAAGGAGAGCTTGTTGATGGCACATTCTTACTAGAGGTAGTTTCAGAAGTGTAGGCGGACCTAAACCGATAATCTTTGGAATCTGTCAACGTTATTTCTGATATTACTCGATGAAAATGAATAACAATGAAATTGAGTGTTCACTTTTCAATGAGGAAAACTTTAAACACAAAAGAATAAAGTCAGGGGCAAATTCGGTATTGAATTGAAGGAATAAAAGTTGAAAATTCGCCAAAGATTATGGTTTTGGTCCGCCTACACTTCTGAAACGAGCTTTAACAAAGAGACAGGGTTGCAAAATGTTCCAAAACTTTGGAAGTTTCACGCGATCCATGACTTATTTCCTCACAGGATTTCAAAAAATTTCCTCACAAAAATTTGAAAGTGACGACTTTTTTTTGGTTATTTTAACATTTCAACACCGTATGTTCGCAAAATGACCGATATTTTCCCATTTTTTACACTATTTTCCTGGAAAATGCTTATAGCCATTACTTTAAAAAAAAATGGACACATTTCCTCACTTTCCCAGAAATTTCCTCACTTTCACGCGATCCGCGGATCACTAGATCGGGCACATTTTGCACCCCTGCAAAGAGAATGCTCGATACTGTACCCTTGAAAGTCGATCAAATTTTTAGGGTCAATAGTAAGGATCTATTAGACACAGGATTTGTCGTTTTTGTGAATGAGCCTTAAAAAAAGAAAAATGACAAAGCACATAAGATTCAATAGTTGCTACTGGCCATCTTCTAATACCAATCAACAGCTGAAGGGTCAGCGGTGTTGCCCTTCGACCCTGAGAATGTAGGTTCTAATCCTGCTTCGCTACTGATTCTTGGAACTGTGTAATTTCCTTCAATGACCAATTTAGAGTCAAATTTTTTTCCTCTGATTCTGAGGCCCATTCACGAAACCTACGTAGCACGTATGACATATAGATTCTTATGAACTATCGATCCTAAAAAGTTGATCAACTATGAAGCGACAGGGCTCAGGCACTCCTCCTGTAAGTATTCTACATCAACTGAAATGAAAGAATAATTTTGAAACAATGGTCTGTGCATTGTAACCAGAGATTTGGCAAATCAGATAGATTTGTATTCTGTGGCTATGCTGACAGTCTTCCCCTACCCTCAATAGTTTTACGAGATATCAGCGACTCAACACCCCGACGACCTGCACGTAAAGCTGTCGTTGCATTAAACACCAGTTCACAGGGAGTAAGTACACTCAAATTTGAAGAACCCTGGTTGAGCTCGATTCATGATAGACGGCAGATGATAGCTCTTTCAGCTTCCTGTGTCTTACGTTCATTCGAGTCTCTGCGCAATGAGGTCAGTGAGCAGAAACACTAGCTCCCCTATTGCACGGTAAATACGCCGTTCGTTCATCTGCCAACTCTCATGAAATGACCTCTATTGACGGTCCAGTATGGCGTGACAAAAATATCTGTGATTGACGCATTTCATCATGATGACCGATGTGAATGCATGCAAGGCACTCCAAATTTCCTCGGAATAGAAGAAATGTGTGCTGAGTTTTTAGCATTGGCGTAGACGAACGTTATCGAATCAAAATCACCGGCCCTACACATATTGGTGAGACAAAATGAAAGAGGCTGAATCTGACGAAAGATACAGTTAGGTAATGATCATAACAGTGAAAGCTGATGACTGAATTGAAGCAAAAGAAACCGAGCTCATTGAAAGGTCCTTAACCTGGGGTCCACACCGGGCCCCAGCGAACACCGTTAATTGTTTTAATATTAATCGTAAATCAAGGTTGTGATTTGAGGTCTGAAGAATGGCTAATAAAGGGGAGGTGAAGCAGAGACTCACAGAAGAAAATCTGACTTTTGAGCAACCAACAAAAATGGACCTCTAAAATGATATGCCTGCCAGGCGCAATTATTTATTGATTGAGAAACAATAAAATTAATTTCTAAACTCAGAGAATAATAATCATTTTTAAATAGATTTGCCTTCCGAAACTCAACAAATTATCCGCTTTGAAACCAAACCTAATGAGAAGATAGGACATATCTAAGAAACAATACCATTTAGAAATATAACCTAATTTCATTTCATTTGAAAAATGTCAACAAACAAACTGGATCCCCTCTAATTACGAACAGCGCGCATAAACGAGGATCGAATCACGTGGATTGAGTTCAATTTCAACTCGGGTTCAATCTAGAGTCCCTTGATGGAAATATTATTGTATAGGGAGTACCGACACGAGCTCAACGAGTTGTGATTGGTCGTTGGTTTTAGGCTCTCACGGAGTCGAGCAGGAGTCGACGACATCGAAGGCTCCACACGAAGGAGTCGATTCGTTGAGGAACACACGGGAACGGACCGGAATGCCGGCAAATCCGCCTGTCCACCACTGGTCCACTGTCGAACTTAACCTTCGAATTCGTTCAGGCGATCGACTATAAATCGACTCCTGTCAAAATGCATAAAGCGTCGTGTCGGTACTCCCTATACAATATTTCCATCAAGGGACTCTAGTTCAATCTAGAGTCCCTGTATATCAAAGAGTCTCGCCATACGGGGTATAGATTCTGATTGGCTGCTAGATATTAGGCTGTCACGGAGCTCGAGGAGGCGTTCTGTGTTATTCTCCATAAGAAGACCGTTGGAACGCACCTAGAGGTAGTTTCAGAAGTGTGGGCGGACCTAGACCGATAATCTTTGGAATTTGTCAACATTATTTCTGTTATTACTCGATGGAAATGAATAAAAATGAAATTGAGAGTTCACTTTTCAATGAGGAAAACTTTAAAAACAAAAGAATAAAGTCAGGAGCCAATTCGGTATTGATTTGAAGGAATGAAAGTTGAAAATTCGCCAAAGATTATGGTTTTGGTCCGCCTACACTTCTGAAATTACCTCTACCGAGGAAGCGTACTATCAGTCAATTAAAGATTGGGACTAAAATATGCGGCTCGAAATGCGCCCGCCCGCTTATCTGACTCGATTTGCTCAGAATCTAGAGCGGTGTTGCCATTCCCAAATAAATGTGCGAAAAAGCCGAATCAATTGAGGTGGGCTATAACTGAACAGTTACAGGGGAGATAACGCACCGCAAACCTTCTCGCATGAGGAGCCAATTCTCCGCCGCTCGCCGCCGCGCCGCCCGCAGCAGCGTCCATTCACTAAAATCTTATTCTTTCAAAATCAGTTCATCGAGATTCGGTGGTCGGTTCTCTCTCCGCTACCTTCTTCCCCCTTCCTATTGGCCCTGTCTCATTTTATCACTCATGCCACTTTTCGTTCGACACTTCACATTTCAAACGTTTTCCTCCGGACCATGTTTCTTTCACCATTTGCCTAAGAATGAATGCAGAGCTTCCCGAATAAGAGCATATTGTAAAAATCTTGGATTTAGGCGTCTGGCCGTCTGTAGAAGAAATTTCTCGCTGGCGGGAGGGGGGATTTAAATGCACTTTCCAGCTGATTTTCTCTAAGTCCCTATATGTAGAGAGTTAAGACAAGACAGGGGCGGATCCAGAAAAGTCTCAAAGGATGGGCCATTTTTGTAACGTGAAGGGGGGGCCCTCCCTTATAAAATTTTGAAAATTTTGGCTTCTCTAAAGCCAATTTGAGGCATCTTTTAACGGTTCACTCATCATTTTTATACTACCTCATTTCAATTTTTGTTAGTAAAAGGGGGTCAAGGGTAAAAGTTTGGAACGGCTGATATTTTACATCATTGACCTCTCTATCAACACAAAACTATTTAATCAGCAACCCCCCCCCCCAACTCCCCCCAATTATCTTATTCTTATGAGCTCGAGTAAACTTTTCCTTCCTCCTCACTAGGTTTGCTCCCGGCTCCCACTTTTCATTCAAATTTTGGAATGCCAGCTACCTATATTTTTTGCATTTTCGTAGAAAATGGATGTCTAGTGAATGAAATTAAGACCCTATTCTCCCCCCCCCCCCTCAAAACCTAGTATAATATACCTACGGTTACTTAAAGGCTTTTGTTTTTCTCTTCTCTTTTTCTTTTGCTTTTCCCTCTCTTTCTCTTCCTCTAACTGCTTTTTTTGGGGTCCAAGGGGGGGGGGGGGCATGCCGCCGTGGCCCCCCCTCTGGATCCGCCCATGAGACAAGAAGGTAGTCAACTTCTGATTGGTCGATGAATTTTAGGCTCTACGGACACCGCCATTGGATGCGATTTTGCACTTTTGTTCTGTTTACCAACGGTCTTTTACAGATAAGAGTTAATTTGCGATGAATCTGTTAATTTTAATAATGAATGTCAATAAGAATGTCTATAAATCTCAAAAGAATCATTAAAAGCGTTAATACATGTTGATCAACAAAAGGAGGGAAAGATTACATCGTTACAAACTTAGCGGAACTGTAATCTTTGCAGTGGAGCAAAACACAACAACGGCCTCAGCATAATGTAAAAAAATGTGTAAAATCGCATCCAATGGCGGCGCCCATGATTTCACTTGTCTTGACTCTCTACATATAGGGACTCTGATTTTCTCTAGAGTCCCTCATACCAGAGCTGCCGTTTTGCGCATAGTTAATTTATTTTTCAATTCACCGATGATTCCACCCGTTGAAAAAAGATTACACAGTTCAGTTTAGTGTATGAGATGGTAATGCACGAATATATTCGTATTCGCATCTGTAATCTTTCCTCGACCGGTGGGGTCGTCGATGACTTTAAAAAAACTTGCGGATATTTTAATTAATTTACGGCGTTTCCACCGATTGAAAAAATATTACGGATCGAAGTATTTTTGTGCAGTGCAGTCATACACTGCACTGAACTGTGTAATCTTTTTTCAACTGGTGGAATCATCGGTGAATTGAAAATTTTCATTAATTATACGCAAAACGGCAGCTCTGCCTCATATTCAGGGACTCTAATTTTCTCTTAATTCGATTTACTCTAAATTTTTTTATATGCCAAGGAGTGGTGGGGGGGGGGGGGGTGTTTTACGGGCTCTCTTTGGACTTCCATGATCTTGAATAATGCAGATTCTCATTTCTTCAGAAGGTAATGAAAGATGGGTGGTATATCGATTGCAATTAATTATTGTAAAGTAACACACCTAGCCCTCGCGAACGGGGGGGGGGCGATCTGGGGAATTACGCCCCCGTTGACCCCTTTTTCCTTTCTCTTCCCTTTCCCTCCCTTCTCCCTCTTTTCCCCTTTTTTGGCTGAACGGAGGGGGGGGGGGTCACCCCCCCTTTCCCCCGGTATTCGCCAATGATTGTCGTCGTAAGCGCCGAAACCTTTCCTCTTTTAAATGATTTAACTCATTTGAGACTAATAATAAAGCTTATACTTTCAGAGGCAGCTTTTGAGGAAGGGGGTCTTGCCTCGGGTGGCATTATGTTATGATCTATAATCTTTGACAAACTGGGTTTATCGATTTCTTTCATCGATCACTTTTCAAAAGTAATCGAGGTGGATTTCAGCCTTAATCAGGTGTTCCGATTTTATTGAACTTATGATGAAATTCAATATACAATCAATGTAATTCATCAAAACACGATTAGTTCCTTTGAATTCAGCACCCCTAAAAACTCCCCCCCCAACCCATATCTAAGAGGTTTGAAAATCAACCCAGATGTGAGGAAGCGATTACCATTTACCGTGCCCACCTCTGCTTTAAACCCCTCCCCCCTCCCTAAAGTTGATTAATGGGTTCTTGTGAATATTTATGCAAGTAGGAGAAAGAAATGTTTTGTTAGAGGGGCGAATACGATTTAGTAAGGTAGAAGACGAGACTTTCCTGTCAACAATTGACAGTTAAAATCAAAGGAGAAAACTAAACTGGGTCATGAATTTGAGACGGGAAAAAATTATATCCTGATAAAACTGCGACCTTAAAAATTAAAAAAATATTCTCCATGAAAAATTTGAGTAAAAGTTTTACGAAAGGCAATGCTAATTTCTACTTCATAGTCCACCTGCCTGTTAATTACGTTTGTTTTTATCATTTATGACCCAAAATGTCCTTCGGTAACATGTCTTAGAGGAGTTTTTGATATTAAATGTAAGCGCTTGACTTAAACTTAAAAAATCAAATGAGCTTTGAAACCAATGGATCAAAGCAAAAGAAAAAAAATGGATAAACTTTCTTTTCCGCTGAAATCACTTCCCATCCATGCTTCAAAACGTGACAATTTATTGCTGTCCCTTCGCAGAAATTCTATCTCATTGTTAATTTGCCTTCGGTCCAGATGATCAACTGCACTTGAAGTATGAAAAGAAGGTATCAAAAGCTAAACCCTTGAAGAGTAAAAAGTTATATTTGGTAGTACTGGTGAGGCTAATTTTTTAATCGGAACAAACCGGAATTTTTTAATCGGAACAACGGAACACTCCCGTCTTTTTATTGCGGTTAGCCAATGCGGTTCGAGTGTTTCATCAAAACAGAATGGAACACTAACCATGCCAACGAGCAACGAGTCGATCCACCAATCAAGCGCAGTTTTTTGCGTTCTACTGAGATATAACTTTAAACCCGTAAGTTTCGCTGTAATCCTGGGTTTCTTGACCTGGTGTTTTTTAACGAGTCCCAAAACGATGATCAAAGTCCAGTATTTTGTCGCTATGATAGTATTTTTTTCCGTGGATGTCGGGGGGGGGGGGGTACTAGAAGGGAACCAACGAGAGGGGAGATGGGTGGCGGCGAGCGTGTCTGCCCCGGAAACCCTTAAAAGTCGCCCTTACTTGATAGAAAATTGCCAAAATATTCTTTCAAAGACACTACAAATTTCAAAATCTAGGGGGGTGATCTCCTCCCTCCCCCAGGAAATCTTCTGGATCCGCCACAATTGCTGCTCCAAATTAAATTCTGAATGATACTTTGAACGTCTCTGATAATTAAAAAAGTTTCCCGGGCAACAGATCATAATGTGTCAACAGTCATCAGCCTAATGAAAGATCCACATAATTTTTCTAAAGAGCGAGGGGGGGGGGGCACGTTTTAGACATGGCAATTTTTAGCGTCCAAAAAGCATTACAAGATCATTATACGATGGAAAAGGGCAATTTTTAACGCTTTTTGAGAATGGGGAAGGGGGGAAGCACATGCCCTCGTGCCTCCTGGATCCACGCAATATCATCATCGACGGAAGCGCAACCCAAAAAAGTCTTTCTATAGTCTTAAGGGAGGATTTGTCCCAAAAATTGTCGGCACTGACTCAATGATATTTGTGTTGTGGAGGAGGGGGGCCATCATCGCTGAAAACCAATTTTTACAACAAACGAGTAACGAGTCACTGAAAGTCTATTGAATGAAAAGAAGAAATAGTGAGTTGAACTGACAATGAGAGTTGAAGCAGCGTGGAAGGAGTAGGGGAGGGGGAGGAGGGGTTGACGACAGTGCGACTGTGTCGTTTGGACACGATGGCCAGCTTTTAGGTGAAACTGCACTGGTCGGAAAAGAGACGGCGCAGATCGGAGACGGATAGCCGCTCTCGATGAGGCACGCTTATCTGCTCGCTCATATTTGTTATGAGTGAAGGCCCTGCGGTTTATATTCCACTCCCCTCGCTACCCCACCCTTATCGCTCACCGTTAGCACAAGCTGGCAACACTGCTGCGAATTTCCGAGAGTTTCTCCCCTTATCTCTAATTCCTCAAGCGCCGAGTGTCCGAGCCCAAATAGTTTAGTCCCAATCTTTAATTGACTGATAGTACACGCCCCTCAGCGAACCCAACCAATCAGAGTGGACGCCTCCTTCGAAATTCTTCTTCTTCATGCTTCACGTGGCGAGACTCTTTGATATACAGGGACTCTAGTTCAATCCATCCTCCGCATAAACACGAGGAACGGATCGAGTCGGATTGAGTTCAATCCGGATTGAAATGCTCGCATAACCAGCACTAATCAGTTTATTCGCGCTTGGTTACAGCTCAAAAAAATAAAATTCATGCGATAAATTATTGAGACACACAAAACAAATAACTTTAATCATAACATATATTACGTAAAATTGAGTATATACAGCTATGTAGGTTGTCTCAGCGGGGTACTGAAACGGTGGAACACCCCGTAGAATCGAGGAAAATTGACCTAACTTTGAGCCTCTGTAGAATGTTTACGATTGAAAAAACGCTATAAAAACCGGCCCGAACCGAAATCTGCATATCATGAGCTTTCAAACGGTACCAAGTTTTATGGAAAAATATTTTTTTTAGTATTTTTAATTAATTTTTCAAAAAAGTCATTTTCCCATTTAAATCAATGTATTTCCGAACATCTTAGCACATACTGTAATCGTGGTTGCATACCGATCGGTTTCAATGGGCAGGCGTTATGTCCAGTCTAGATAGTATTAGAAGTCTTTGGCCGGTACTGCCTCTGTAGCCGTAATAAGAGTAGATTTTTGTTTGTTTTCTTTTATGCATACCTCGTCTTTAATTTCAATGTTATGATATGGAGGTTTCAACGATTTGACAATAAACAGTTCTCTACTTTCCCTCTAAATACTCTTCGTTTAAGGTGATTCCAGGGTCGATTAGTTCCAACCGTGGACACCACGTCGCGCTGCTCAAAAAGTCAACAGTTTTTGGCTAAAATTGACGAATTCACGCTAAAAACACAAATTTCAGGAACGTCAGCACCTGCGAGCATACTTCAGGAAGATAACCTGAAAGTTTCAGGCTGAAACACTCAAAAATAAAGCTGGAAATTATGAAATACGAAACTTCCCGTAAGCCGCAATGAGTGCGAGTGAGGCAGATAGACGTATCATCACTCGCGCTCACTCTCACTCACTAAGCTTATGGCGAAACGAATTTCACAATTTACGGCTTTAATTTTAAACCAATTTTGCTCATTTTGGGCTCAAAAAATCCATAAAAAAATTTTGCAGGTGCTGACGTTATTGGATTTTGCGTTTTATCTATGGTATCAGTTTAAAACGCCAAAAACACGACTTTTCCAAAAAGCGACTAGTGGCGCTATCCATCGGATTGAAATCTGGAAAAGTTTCCCCAGATTTCAATCCGATGGATAGCGCCACTAGTCGCTTTTTTCAAAAGTCGTGTTTTTGGCGTTTTAAACTGAAACCATAGATAAAACGCAAAATCCAATAACGTCAGCACCTGCAAAATTTTTTTATGGATTTTTTGAGCCCAAAATGAACAAGATTGGTTTAAAATTAAAGCCGTAAATTATGAAATTCGTTTCGCCATAAGCTTTGTGGGTGAGAGTGAGCGCGAGTGATGATACGTCTATCTGCCTCACTCGCACTCATTGCGGCTTACGGGAAGTTTCGTTTTTCATAATTTCCGGCTTTATTTTGAGTGTTTCAGTCTGAAACTTTCAGGGTATCTTTCTGAAGTATGCTCGCAGGTGCTGACGTTTCTCAAATTTGTGTTTTTAGCGTGGATTCGTCAAATTTAACAAAAAACTGTTGACTTTTTGAGAAGCGCGACGTGGTGTCCACGGTTGGAACTAATCGACCCTGGAATCACCTTCAGTTCTGACTTTGCTCGGCCATTCTTGGTATTTACGTTTTGCCGAGATGCACGGATTTTTTTTACTGACTCGCTTTTGCTGCGGCCTGGTGGCAAATGTTGGAACCGTGTGTCGTGCATGAACTGCTTCCATAAAGCCCTATTTTCCTCCGAGTTCTTCATCCATCTCTGATGACTCAGTGGATCGGACCCGCGTTATGATTTTGGTGGTCCCTGGTTCGATTCCGCCGGGTGTCATATTTTTTTCCCCCCCCATTCTCAAAAATGCGTTAACTATAGTGTGTAGGCACGTAGATTTTTAACGTCTTAACGAACGTCCTACGAAATTTCAAGGCATGTAACCCAAGTTTTTCTCTAAAAACTGACCGTCTCACAGATAAAGTTGGAGGCAAAATGCAGAGAACCTTTGTTTTTCTCACGAGTTTGTCTCCTACAGACTCTGACCATTCTGGTCCATTGTCACTTACAATTTTGGGCAAAAACACATTTTGAACACATTCTTCAAGCTTTCAAGCTTCTTTTTTTTTTTTGTTTTTTTGTTTTTTTTTTTTTACTTAGTCTCGGATTCTTTAATTTTGAGATGTGTCAAATCCTTGTGGGGGGGGGGGGGCTCAAGAGCAGTAGGTATTATCCGCGGATGGCACCTCCGTGCTGGGGGTTTTGGACTTGGCCTGATGCTTACTGCCGCTCCTGGTAATTACCTTTGTGAGATAGGATTTTGGCCGGGGGGGGAAAAAAAGCATAAATACGCTTCAATAATAATAAAAATGAGTAAAAAGTGAAGACGAGAAGGGAAAAGGTAGGTATGGATGCGTTATTTCACAATTCAAACAGACCGCGGAAACTGCGGACTGGTACGGAGGCGGGCAGAATGACTGAAACTTCGGTCAGTAAAAAAAACCCGTGCATCTCTGCTTGTGAGCTCAACCGCCATTCTTGCCGAGACAGGGCTGTTGTAAGATGTTTAGTGTTAACGTTTGAGGTTAATTGAGCAGTGTTCCCAAACTTTTGTTCTTTTTTTAATCATTACTCATGTCCTTTATTCTTTATTAGTGACGCATTAAGAGATTATTTCAATCAACTATAACCCACCCACTTGCTTCCTACTAACTTCCAGATGTTTGTTCGTGGAATGTTGTGGCGACGGCCGATCAACTTATTTCTCAGTGCTCAACCCATCTTTCAGTTCTGTACTTAACTCAATCTAGTTTTCATTATTTGCTTTACAAACGCTCATCCACTTCTTTAAGCCAAGAATTCTTGAGTTTGGGTGTGTAGTGAATTCAGTCACAGTGCCACGAATCAGTTTGTTGCCATATTGTCCCTTCTGATCAAAGAGAATGAAGTTTAATGTTTTTAATTGCAAGTTTTTGAACCAGACATCAGAGCCACTTTCAAAGTTGTGGTTCTTATAACCGATGGCAACTAGTTAATACTGATTGGTTTCAATGGGTTGGGATGATTAAAATCCTTGGTGGTTTTCAAAGGTGTGTTCCTCAAGGAGTGATTTCATGTTGCATCTCACTTTAACTGTCTCGTGCCGTTACAGAAGTAGTAACGCTGTCAGTATCTTTATTTAACTGCTGCTAGCAATGAATTCTAAAATTGGACTTTTCAAACGAGAGTCTCCTTTTAGAAAATTTTATTAGTAGTCAGCTGTATTCTGCGTCAAATCAAAAAAATCAGAGTGCAGGAAATGCTAGTTGGGGTATTATTAAAACTCAAGTCTTTCAAGTAAGTTGCATTAATTTTAACTTCAAACTCTACCATTAACTCTGTCTTTCTATGGATTTGTGTATATTTATCTTCAACAATTTTGGTGATAAAATAGCTAGGTCATTTCACGAAAGATTGCTGATGACAGCTCTTTATGTATATGCGCGGAGGGACGCATTTTTGTCTTATGCACAGAATTTTGTGGATAATGTTTACAGCCGGGTCCTTTGTCTGCGCTGTTGCATACACTTGGAGTGCGCTTTGCAAAGCTGTCATTGGCAATATTTTCTTGAATAAACACTATCGAGATGATCGGAAATGTAAGCAAATCTATTTTGACATAACTCGGCTGATAATTTTTGTATGCAGCAGCTAGTACTTAAAGTTCTTACCAGTGGTGAAGCGTGTAGTGAGGCATTGTTGCATTTTGTTCATTTAAAACCTTTCAAAAGATAGAACTCCTGAGAGTTCTACACACCCAGCAGCTAAATATTTTTCATGGGTTTAAATGTGCACAGTACAATGTTGCCACATTGCAGTATTTTGTGAATCCCATGAACTCGGTAGCGCAAAGATATCCGTGTACTCAGCTCGCTGAGTAGCTGAGTACTCACATTATTTTCATTTTTAAAATCATGCAATACTGATCCTTGTTCTATTCAGGGTACTGGAAACATTTTAAACTCTTTAACTCCATGCCTGCTGAATTTCAAATACTGTCCCTTTAATAATAAAAACTATTAGTAGTCAAGTATCAGAAAAAGTTTAGTATTTTGAAATTCATAAAGGGAATTTTTTCCTCGTGTAGAATTGACTTAGCTTTTCACCAGTGACATTCACATAAAATTGAATGACAGCTGATGTGAAAGAACATAGGTAAGTCTCCAAATGTCTGTAAGTATCGAAGTATGTAAGTACCTATTGTACCTACTCAACACAGTGACTAATTGCCTCTAAAGTTTCAGAAGCTCTTGCCCTAATGTTGTCTCTAGAAATTAGGTAAAGCTTAAAGAAGATCTTAGCAACTTAGCTTTTTTTTTCTACTATTGCTTGTAATAAGAAAAATAAAATGCATTGTGGGGTGAGAGATGCGCTTGCTATTTCATTCTGCTCTATTGATGTGCCTTACCATGGAATCAACTTTATTATAATCATTGCTTTGGAAACACATCTTTGTCAAAATATCTCTTTATAACTGGCCCACCTCAACTTCAACCCCTAAAAATAGGAGTAAATCCCAAACGGGCATGATATCTTTCACCAAAACTATCAGTAAACCTCAAGTAAACTCATGGCGGCCAAGATCCAAAAACTTCTCCAAACCTCTCCCTTTTACTACCTTCCTCTTTCCTTCCTTGATCTCCTCTCTTTAAAAACGTTTCTTTCAAAATCCGTTATTTTAACCTTATCTGTGAGATGCATGGTTGTGCATGAGGTCTCTCAAATTCAACTTACAAACTAGCTGATATCAAAGCAACCAAGTCCCCTCCCCTCCCCTCTTCCCACCCTTTCTACTCAGCCTGTGTTTCTTCTAGCCCCTTACTATTTTTTGTCCCTACCGCACTTTTCTTCTGCTTCCCCTTCTACTTCACCCTCTCTATAGTTCACCCACCGAAAAGAAAAACAAATTTAAAAAGAGTCATGAAAACCAACTTGACGTTGACCCGCAAAAGCCAATATGGTGTTAGTAAACTCTAAGTTGGCTGGTCAACGCCAAGTCAGGAATGGACGAAAAGATGGTCTTATCGCGGACGAAACGCTGGGTTACTGGCAAGACGCTGCACATGATCAGTTGCTCTGTCGACATTGTTCAATGTTTATTGTGATTTTTGAACACTTTCTCACGTGCTGAAGCTTTTTGTGGGCCATGATATGAATCGGCATAATCACGGCGAGTATTTATGCATAAGCGTTTTTTTGAAACTCAATTTTAACCACTATTTTAGGCCACTTTATACAGGGTGTTTTTTAAGCTGTTTTTTTGTAAATTCGGAATGTTCTCGGGAGCCGGAAAAAAAAAGTAAACTTAAGTCACTCTAAAAACTGAAAAAATCCATTCCTCATACCCTCAAGATTACTGTGTAAAAGTAGAAAATGGGACAATTTGGGACAATTTGTGTTATGATGTTTTTACTAAGGTGATGTCTTCACGATTTCGTTAAAAAATATCTGCTATTGCGTTAACATTTGAAAAGAGCTGTCCCATGAAGGGCCATTTTCGGCCCATCCGACCTCTCTGATCAATATGCTTTCTAGTAGTTGGAAAGAACACAAACTCTGAAGGACCGTCAAACACCGGCAGTCGATATCGTTCACCGTATTCGATATATCGAAGGCCTAAGTTCGATACTGGCTCACTTTCAAAAATTTGTAGCCCCTCCTAAAATAACTCAAATTTCAACATCAATGGGTCAAAAATATTTTACTGATCAATTCCTGTCAAGTAAAAAGTCCATTGTCCCCCAAAAAATGTGTCTAATATTAATTTCAAGGCCTATACCGACATTTTTCGATTTTTTTAAAACGAGTTCATCCAGCTACCATAAGGACTAAAGGAGTGTCACAGATTCAGAAATAGATGAACCTTTCAGGAATGATAAATTTAAGTGTCAGCTTTCAGATTATAGGTAAATTCTTGAATTTGGTCAACTGTAAGGGGGGGGGGGGGTAGTTAAAGTCAAACCTTCAATGCGCTATAACTTTCAAACGAAAAAAGCTATCGACGTCAACTTTGCGCCAAAAGATGCGTCTTTTAAAGATCTTTCGATTTACGTGCTACAACTTTTGGTTAAAAGAATATTTGAGCCAGTTTTTGCCACTTCCTTTTTTTGAAATTTCCAAGACTATTTTTTGAGTTTGAGAATATGTGCTATATAGATATCGAAGCAAAACCTTCCGTGAAAAAAGTTGATTTTAAAAGCTTCCGAATGGTTCAAACCGCAGTACCAGAAACCTTTCCGTTATAGAGTTATGATCGCCAAAAGTTTCGAATCTAGCCAAAAATAGGATTTGGCCGACTTTTGATTTCACAAAAAATTAGTTTCTCCACTAATAATGGCTGCAAATCATTCAAACTTGGTATTCACGGGGTTTTTTGGGTCGCTGATAACAGTTTCTCCAAATTTCCAAATCCAAGATGGCTGCCACAGTCATAGTTTATAGAAATCCCATCAGAAGTCATTTTCGGTAATTTTAAGCATTAAAATCGAAAAGAGCACCAAAAATTACCGTTAAGAACATGTTTTCATAAAAAAATGTTCATACATTGCAGAGATATTATTTTTGAAATGCTAGGTTTTTGAACTGGCCCACAGTGAGGCGGGATGGGGCCAGTCGACTGGCCCACGAGTCACGACCCCAACCCCGCCCGCCCGCTCATCGCTCACCGAAACGTAAACAAACCATGGGCCAGTGTATGCGTTTTAGCTCGGTTTTAGAAATGAAGGCTCTCAACAAAGGAGGGGTTGCGATAAGGGCCGTTTCCGGCCCCCACCAATTTGACATTTTCATGTCCCAATACGTGTTCTAGAGGTAAAAACAAGTCAAAAAACCTCTATTAACATAACCTCTAAAATGCATCCCTGTTGAGCTACAGCCTCTCAAAGTTGACATTTTTAAGCTGAATTTTACCGCGACATGAGTGACTATATCATATAGGATTTGAAAAGTATCGACAATATATCCACCTAGAACTTGTTTGTAAGTCTTTAATGAGTCATTAACCTCGGTTAGGGCCCAGATTTGACCACTTTTCCCGAGTTTTCACCTGAAAATATCGAATTTTTCCCAAAAAACTTGTAAAAATTAAGCTTTTTGCCAGCGGTAAATCGTGAATTTGATACCGATCCCAACGAGCATCAAAAAAAATATTTAAGTATGTTATGTAGTAGTATATTAGGTAAAAAATATCGAAAAATTGAAGTTGCGCTCGCTTGCGCTCGTGGTTAAAAGTCCACTTTACCGTAAGTAGGTCTACCGACGCGATTCAAACCATACGACCATTATACGGATGTGTGCGGTCGTGCGTGATAAACATGCAACCATCGATATTCTTCGATAGTTTTAGTGTTAGATTTGCTGCCGGGAATCATTTTAGAACATTCCTCAAGCGGGGGGGGGGGGGGGGAGGGTTAAAAAAAAAAAAAAAAAAAAAAAAAAAAATTCAAGAAGATTCGCGGGAAGGAACACGGGATACTGAATTAGCACTGTAGTACTTTCTTCGATCTGACCCAAAGAGGAGAAAGGTGTAAATAAATGCTTTCTTTGATATCAATCAGATTGGCACGCAATGAAGATAGTGCGATAGACAGGGTGTAACAAAACTATGTACAGTAATTTTCAGGGTGTATTTTAGAGGTAAAAATAAGACTTTTTCCTCCTATAAATATGGGTCCGTCTTTTCGAGTTAAAGTGTTGCAAAGTTTCCGAAAATCAAATTGAAAAATTGTCATAACACTCTCGTGAATTTTTCTTAATGCTCGTAAATAAGTGCTCTGCTGTAATTTTAGGCGCTCTTGCTGATTTTGGCCGTGAAAATGCTGAATGCGAAAATTTGAGGGGGATTTTGGGGGTTTTTCTTGATTTTTCTCACTTTTTTTGACCAAATTATGTAAAAGTTACTTTCGGATTCATTAAACCCAAAAACAATCAGCACCATTCAAAAGTTCGTAAAAAAATATGCGTTTTTGGTTCTTAGAAGTTTTTCCTTTTTGCAAATCATTTCCAAAAAAATCGTCCCTGAAGTTGCAGAGGTCGGCCAAGAATTGACAAAATCAAAGAAAAGACGATTATTGGCCGACCACTGCAGCTTTAGGGACGATATTCTCGGAAATGGTTTTATTTGCGAATTGGAAAAACTTGTAAGAACCAAAATACTTATTTTTTTACGAACTTTTGAATGATGCTAATCGTTTTTAAGTTTAATGAACCAAGAAGCATGTTTTTACATAATTTGGCCAAAAAAAGTGAGAAAAATCAAGAAAAAACCCCAAAATCCCCCTCAAATTTTCGCATACAGCATTTTCACGGCCGAAATCAGCAAGAGCGCCTAAAATTACAGCAGAGCACTTATTTACGAGCATTAAGAAAAATTCACGAGAGTGTTATGACAATTTTTCAATTTGATTTTCGGAAACTTTGCAACACTTTAACTCGAAAAGACTACAATTACGGACCCATGTTTATAGGAGAAAAAAGCCTTATTTTTACCTCTAAAACACGGCCTGGAAATTACTGTACATATTTTTGTTACACCCTGTATACCACGGACGAGAATTATTATGTAAGAATGGTGCGCACTGCACTAATAGAAAATTAAGTTAGACAGGTTCATCATTGAGATAATTCAGTGTTGCCAGATTTCAAAGCCATCATGACTGCTTAAGTATGGCTGTCGACGAGGTCCAGCCCCCCCCCCCCCCCCCCCCCCCAACCCTCATCTCAAACAATCAAACAATTGCACAAGTAACCTATTTGTGTGTTGTTTTTTTTTTTTTTTTTTTTTTTTTTTTTTTTTTTAAAAAAAAATCCCCCCCCCGGTTCAGGAATGTTCTAAAATGATTCCCGGCAGCAAATCTAACTAAAACTATCGAAGAATATCGATGGTTGCATGTTTATCACGCACGACCGCACACATCCGTATAATGGTCGTATGGTTTGAATCGCGTCGGTAGACCTACTTACGGTAAAGTGGACTTTTAACCACGAGCGCAAGCGAGCGCAACTTCAATTTTTCGATATTTTTTACCTAATATACTACTACATAACATACTTAAATATTTTTTTTGATGCTCGTTGGGATCGGTATCAAATTCACGATTTACCGCTGGCAAAAAGCTTAATTTTTACAAGTTTTTTGGGAAAAATTCGATATTTTCAGGTGAAAACTCGGGAAAAGTGGTCAAATCTGGGCCCTAACCGAGGTTAATGACTCATTAAAGACTTACAAACAAGTTCTAGGTGGATATATTGTCGATACTTTTCAAATCCTATATGATATAGTCACTCATGTCGCGGTAAAATTCAGCTTAAAAATGTCAACTTTGAGAGGCTGTAGCTCAACAGGGATGCATTTTAGAGGTTATGTTAATAGAGGTTTTTTGACTTGTTTTTACCTCTAGAACACGTATTGGGACATGAAAATGTCAAATTGGTGGGGGCCGGAAACGGCCCTTATCGCAACCCCTCCTTTAACATAGGCGAGATAGCTAGTGCCATATCTGGAGTATAAAAGTAATCTTTGGTAATAATAAACAAGCAAAGACTTCTAATACTATATCTAGACCTGACAAAAGGCTCATACTATGGCGGGAAACCTAGGGCTGAGTAGAGGGACAATAGTCCCTGGTTGGCCGCAACCCGTCAGTCAGATTGGTGCACCGCGACCGAGATTTACATTGAAACAAATGGGAAAATCACGATTTTAAAAAATTCATAAAAAATAGTAAAAAAAAATTAAATCTATTAAATAGGATACCGTTTGACAGCTTATGCTCTGTAGATTGGGTGCCTTTTTTTAGTTTATTGAATTTTTACTCCAGAGCTTTTCTACAGAGGCTTAAAGTTTACTTGAAATCCGTGTGTGTGTACATAGGGTACTACGAGTGTGTGAGTGAGTACGGTTCGACCCTTCGCCCATTGTTTCCCCAGCCGATCCCGTCAACAATGACCGTGCGAAACAAAGCGCCGACCGGAGCCGCACCAGACACACACCCACACTTACGCACATTTACCTGTCTTTACTGAAACACATGCACAACTCATCCCCCTCACAACCTACCCGAGCTGCTACAGTACAAAAGGACAAAAAACGAAAAAGGTCCGCTCGCTCCCTCATTCACTTATACTCACACACTCGCACTGCCTTACGTACAGTCGGGGACAAAAAAAATGTCAGACGCGCCTGCAGTTGGACCCACCGCAATACGGAGTTGGGCCGCTCAGAAAGGTTACGCTGAGTTTACGCACGGGGATTTTTTTACGCACGCAACAGAGACAACGGCAACGCTCATCACTGTTGGCCGGTGCGGATTTACGGGCAGGTTTACGCACGAGTGTGACCAACGTAAAATGAAGTCGATTGCATTGATCACATTAATTAAATGAGTTATTAAATCATTTAACGATTGTAAGTGCTTGCAATAAATTGATTAATACTTGAATAATAATATCCTTAACCTCAAAGACGTGCGTGTTTCGGTAAATGTTTGTTTTGGTTTGTTTTGTGAGAGAAGAATTAGTTACCACGGAGAGGGTCAAGTTGGTACGAACAACGCACTCAGATGAGAGCGAATATTTTGAATTGACGGCGCGTAAAGGGGTTTCTGCGTCATTTAAACGCTGTTATTTCCTGTTATCATGTAACAACGTTTTTCAATGTTGCCACCACTTCAACGACAATCTTAGAAGCTGTTCATAGATAAAAGAGAAAGTAAAGAAACTTTGTTGAGGACAAGGATTTTTGGTGGCTGGTAGTTAAGAGACTGCCATTATAATCGAATATGTTGACTTTTTCGATACTTTATACTTTCCGAATACTGCCTTGGTATTTAATTACCTATCTGATGGTTGGATAGGTGTCCAATTACCTATTTGATATTTGAATAGTCTTTCGCAAGAAAGAATAGAATCCTTGTTCGGAACTTTGAAAAGTATCAAATGCTATTTGTTGCATCAAATAACTCATCCATCTCCACCTCACAGATTCTCTGAGTTTTGGCATCCTCGTAAATTTGTTGTTACAATCAAAAAGCGGAGGATGGATGGGTGATTCGCCGCGGAATTACACGACAAAACCGGAGTAGAGAGCTCAGGAACTTGCCATGTATTTCCTGCAGATGCAATTACTTCTCTGTCATCCATTTATAGCCAGAAATTTAGTGACTTTTAAAAATGATTCATTAGATGTTGGCGTACCTGAGGATGGTTTCAGTGATGATTCCACAAGGTGAAAAAGTTTGTAGAGCGTTTCAATAAACTATCTTTCATACTCTTGACTAACCCCCACGTAATGCTGTCTTGCTTTTATTGCTAAAATTTTTAACAGACATTTTTGATGAAATATTTGGCAAAAAAGAACTACTCCATTCATTATAATGCTGTTTTGAGAGGAAAATGTTGTGAAACAAGGACTAACTGCAACTGGAGGTCACGTGAAATCAAGAGCGACAGGTTCGAACGCTCCCTGAGTTTTGCCATAGCAGATTGTGACCGATGAGCGCATTGTTTGCTAATCGTTGACTTTTATAACACTGCTCTAAAACTGTCTAGAAGTATTTTGTATCAATATCCCTCTTATTATTTTTCTTAGTTTCAATTAGAGGGGTTTTCTTCCATCTTTGCCCAGATGATTGCTTACGAAAACCCTAATTAATAAACCCTAATTAAACCAATTAATGATTGCTCTTTTTACTTATCAAAGAGCTGATTGAAAAGCTTATCGTTTACACCTCAGTAATTTGCAGCCTTCAATGATAATGAAAAACAGTTTCGAGTAAAATTGAAATGTTTTGCGTAAAAAAGGAGGTCTTCGAAGAAACCTGCTATTAACTTATCAGGGACCAAATTATGTTAGGTCCCGAGCGTTGACTTGCATGCAGTTTCGACCAATCAGAGAGCTTACGCTCGGGACCTAACAAAATTTGGCCCCAGAGCTGAATACTTTATTTCAGAGTCCTTAGTTGCAAAAATGAAGCTATCCATGAGGGGAAAAGATTTAATTTCCTGAAGAAGGTTACATTATATGAAAAAGAAAAAAAAAAAAAGAACCAAGACTTGAATCTTCAAGTGTGTTTTCATCAATACATGTTTTTTACGAGAAATCCTTCATGACATGAAGCATCTCAACTAGAAGAAAATTAAATTAAAATGGAAACATGTACTCCTGTTTTGGAAATATTTTGGCAAAAAGAAAAAAAAAATGAGGTAGAGGTACTGAAAAGATGGTAGTATGGTTTCGAAGCAAAATTTATTGAACGATTAAAAATTATTCAAGAAGAATATACATTAAAATTCTGTAAATTAATGTTTTCTGCAAATAATTGGCAAAAATAAGTAGATGATTGAGTGAGAGGGTGCATTTAAGGCTGAAAGTTCCACAACAGAGATGTTTCTTCTTGGATCATAAAAAAAGTTTCAAGACCTCACAATCTCTTGATTTTCTGCCCGAAACAATATTCGACAATTATTTAAAAATTCTGTGAATAATCTGAAACAGAAAAAAAAGTATTTTTCATTAAAAAAAAAAGCATGAATCATCGGAGAGTTTTAGGATAAGTGGCAGCAACATTTATGAGAAATAATGAATCAAGACTATAATAATGGAATAGACCTATTTTGTGCGACGTCACAAAAAAAAATTGGAAAAAAATCGCAGTTGTATCGAAGGAAGTCCTATGTTTTGTCCTTGTCTCACTCATAGTTTATTTTGGGCATTGAATTCTAGGATATGGGGTAATCGTCACCATCACACTACATGTTATATCTCAAACAAGCTTTGGTAAGAAGAGAGGTTAGGATGATTGAGAATCATCAATCATGGCAGTGATACGCCTAAGAGACCGTGAGTAAGACAAGGACAAAACATATAGGAGGACATTGTTTGATATAAGTATGACTGTGCATTAACTTGTAATTTTTCATGAATTATCTACCATTCCATAAAATAAGTTTTGAAGCCTCAGAATGTATGTAGCTAAATTGAAGGAAATTTTGATTACCAGTATGGATTAAAAGTGAACCGTTTCTTGAGAACCTCTGGTAAAAACTTCCGTTTTTCCTCATTTCAACCAGTTCCAAGAGGTTTGGTCAGACTTGAGCGGTTCTTTCCAAATTCAGGGTGATTGCAAACAAATCCTCGACTGAAACATATACAACAGAGATAATTTTACTTTCCCACGTTCATTTTATTAATGCAATGAAAGCAAAAACATGAAACTCTGCTTTACATTAGCTTTTCTAATAGGATCAAAAATGTTTGCTTTAATTATGAATGATAGTTATTGCATGAAAGAGGGAAAATATCCATGCATACGAAGACTGCAGAACGAAGGTCCATTCAGCTGTTATTTAGAGCCTCAGTGTATAGCACCACCGAGTCAATAATCATCCTTATTCAAAATTTGCGGTAGATAAGGTGCAGTAATTTTGCTGCGCTTAAAAGCGGCTCAACATGGTCATTAATTAACATCCTCAAACGTACCATACCGTGTAAATTTTTTAAAAAACTGCAGTGGCTCCACTAAGACCTTAATTGATTTGTAGAGCAACAATTGATCTAATTTCGATCACAAAGAAAAATAAGATTTTTGACAAAAATAGAAGTCTAGAAACTTTGGGAAATTCTTCTAACTATTTTATCTTTACCATGAGTGAAAAATGAGAGACTTACATGTCCAATGATCCTTTACTCATGATGAACAACATGGAACCATCCTCGTAAAACCTTCAGAGAGAGAATGACAAACAACGTTACAGCAACATGACAAAGGGCCAGCCGCGGAAGCGTGTTGATTGCTAACAACTTATGCAGTTACGCACTATCAAGTCCACTCAGACATTTAAAGTCAAGTAGGTGCAGCAAGGTGATCACTGATTTGCCATTTCTTGGGTTGAAGGGTGAGCCTGGAATTGAAAATAAAGTTGTTGATTATCACGCGCAACTCAAAGAAAACAGTCACACATAGTGAGAAAATGTCTACTATCGAACAACCCAAATTAGAGTTTAGATTGAGAAGAAAAATATGTTTCTATCATAGCAATGCACTAGCAAATTCTTAAATTTTGAACCAAGCAAATCAATTTGCAGTTAATGAATGGTCACATATTAATTGAGGTCGTTTCAGATGAGTTAGCCGATGACAGTTCGCAATGCTAATGCACTGTTAACGGGTTTACGACCTTTGCGCATTCGGACTCGATGTATCCATTGATTGGAAGTGTTATAATGCCAATCACATGACATCTGTCATCAGCCAACTTAAATGAAATAACTTCTGTTAATAGTTACACCCTAGTATACACAGAAACCTCAAAAACACAGTAGGACGGTTTGGATTGAATGAGATACCTACTCAGATTGACTGAAGGACTCCTCCGGACATGAGGAGAACAGAAGCATTTTGAGAATTGGTCCCTGGCATGTAATGTTCAGCTACAAAGAATGCATTAGAAACTATTGTTAAGTGGTAGGTTTGTTCAACTAATGTGCAGCTAACACATGGATTGTACAATAGTTGTTTCGAGAAGGGTTGCCGATGACTCCTCTCATCCTTTTACGAGCATAAAAGGATTCATAATCGTCTTCTTTGCATAACTCTGAGGACAACGCGTACAGCAGGATAATATATACCTGCACGGTAGCCACCATGTTGGCCAACTGCTTACGGAAACGTAGAGCTGTCAGTGGCTATCTTTCTTCATCATGCGACCTTTAAACAATTAGTGGGGTGCACTGCGGCAAAGTGATGCAAAAGAACCATAATTGACGTTTACTGACTAATTCATAATTAGGGTCCTCTATCCACCACTTTGCAAATGAATACTTGGAGACAGTTTCAAGAGAGAGGAGAGAGTACATGTGAAACAAGAGACAGAAGAATATCATCAAGCTACAAATGATAATTGGGCGTAAATGTGACTTAGAATTTAATTTGTATGATGTGAACTGCGAATCAACACCACTCCCTCACAGTTGTAGCAAGTAAACAAACAACCTTATAATGACAAGATTTGTTTTGATGATTCTGACAAAACTGAAGGGCATTTCACTTCTAGCCATAACATTGAACAAAGATCTAAAAACAAACTATGATACTTACTTACGGAATCTGACAAATGCGTTTTGAGAATTTTGTCTTAAACTGTCTCAAAAACACGGCGATAAATCCTCTCTGAAAGCTGGTAGATCCTTGAAAAGTTTAAGAAGGTGCCACTGACATCAATGATGAACAGAAAAAGCTATTAGTTTCGATCAAATGTCTCTAATTTCCAAAATATCGCGAGAAAAACGAGTGAAATCACGAGGTAAACAAATGAAATTCAAGTCAAAATAACAAACAACACTTGAGAAAATGATGACCGATTAGCGACGAGAGACACCGATGCACAGTTACGCGGGGTAAATACCGCCCGTAACTTTACGCACGAGTTTACGCACAACAGGGAAAAAAACGGGGGAAAAGGGAAGCAAGCCGCACGTAACTCTGCACGTAAACCCTGCGTAAACTCAGCGAGGTCCAACTTGATTCGACCCCTGGGACCAAATAATGTTAGGTCCCGAGCGTAACTTACGCACGGTCACATGACCGTGCGTAAGCTCTCTGATTGGTCGAAACTGCACGCAAGATGCACGCAATTCAATGCTCGGGACCTAACATTATTTGGTCCCTGCTGATTAATGATTGTGAGTAGGATGGGTTGTGTGCCGTGCCGCCCGGGCCCGACACTTCGACTCGTTCTCACTCATTCACGCATTGGAAATCGACCGCATAGCTTTGATAAGAAGTTTACGTTGTCTCGCACGAACACAGGCGGGTGAAGGAAGTTCTCTTTCTCTCAGTTTCTTAATTTGAACGCATGTGCTAGAGAAGGACAGACATTGTGGCTTCGGGCTCCTAGTGCATACTTCTCTAACTCTTGCGTTCAAATGTGCAAAGAGAGAGAAAAACATTCGCCGAAGTTTATGAATGAAAAAGCTGGCCGAGGCTCCCCGCTCCCCTTCCCTCCCTTCAACTGAACTACTGACTCCCCTCTAGTTGTTTTAGAGAATGAGTGAGATTAGCTTGAGCTCACAATCAGTGCTTGCTTGTCTTATTTATCTGGGACCAATAAATGTACGGTCACACGGTCCTCGGCCCCAAGTCCGCCCCAAGTCCACCCCAAGTCCACCCTAAGTACTTCAACAAGCATCGGCCACCAGCCAACGGACCGCATCGGACCGTTTTAAAATGGCGCAAACACAAAACTAACCTCAAAATAGCACTTAGGGTGGGTTAGAGAGGCTCTAGACCCGCCCCAAGTAACGTAAAGTTGGAAGCGGACCCAACATTCCGATGTGCCGTTAAAGAAATGTGAGGTTAGAATCGCCATTTTTAGGTACGACCTAAAGCCCGTGTGTACCGTACATTTATTGGTCCCTGAAATTGTTTCCGCTAAAAGATTGAAACTTTTTGAAAGCATGGCAGCGGCCGCTGGCGCATAGCGTTAACGCGCGAGACCGCTGCATCCACTTCCTTTTTTTGACAAGTCATTTTTTTAAAACAATAGTGATGCCGCGAGGATTGGATCCAGTGGCGTCGCGTGCAATCCGGCAACGCTGAGTTTTGTCCATTTAAACGCAGACAAAAAGTCGAGATGTTGGAGGTCCATAATGCACTACCTCAAATCGATATTTTGCATGGGTTTAAATGGAGGAAATGCAGCGTTGCTAAATCACACGCGACGCCAATGGTAAGTCCTGAATTAATTCTATGATTCGCGCTATTCGCGACGATCTTGATTCTTGACCTCTTGGATTCTTATTTTACTTTTATCATAAGCGTCGGTAGACGCAGACGGCAAGTCAGGTAACCCCACCCTACTACCACCCTCTCTACGACCTGACAAGTCTGCGCTGCGTAAACGCTTATAATTACAGAAATTATTTCATTCCCCCAAACCGTGCCTTGATATGATCCTGTAGCGAAAAAACTACGCAACCAAACTCATCAAACTTGGTCTTATTTTAACCAGCGTGTTCTGTGCTCGTGCCTATTTTTTGTTTGAACGCAATCCGTCTAATATTTATTGAGAAATGATAAAAAAACTGAATTTCTTATTATAACGGCTATTTCAAACTACGCGGTAACTCTACTCTCATTGGCTACTGCCTTTTAGTATTTGAGATCGCCGCGAGAATCGACGCTTCATCGTCAGTCAACAACAACTGCACATCATTTCAAAACAAAAACATTTCTCCCTGCTTTGACACTTTTGAAATAAACTCGTTACAAATACATGAGTGATACAAGTGATTATTGTTTCAATTGCAACGGAGGCCGTGAATTACGAAATTTGTCCTCCTCAGTTCTTCTTTTTAAATAAATGTACCAAACATCTTTTCTAGTTATTTCTTTTGTGTGCTTCTAATTTGCTGTATGCACGCGTATAGTAAAGGTTGGTTTGCTCTCACAGTTAGGTACTTTTGCATATTCATTTACTTAATAAGTATTCTAGCTCTGAAGCTGAAAGTATTCGAATTTGGGCATAACCGCGGAGCTTCATATTCCACTTCATTGCTTGCAAATGCAACAGCTGAGTACCGTAATACTGTTGATCAGTGGAGGGAGAGTAGTTTCTGATGTGTTTACAGTACCTTTGTGATTTTAGCACAGAATTATACAATGTATTATTCTGTGATTTTAGTATAATTATTCATAAGCAAGTAGTGACAAAAGTTCTTTGCTGTGTACTTGTAGAGTTTACAACTGATATGTTTATTTGATGAGAACTGGTAGTGACAGTACCTTATTTCCCTGAAGTTACAGAATTGAGCTATAGCGGATCTGCCAGCGGCAGAGTAGCCAGTGGCGGATCGGCCAGCGGCGGCCTAGCCAGTGGCGGACTAGCCAGTGGCGGATCGGCCAGCGGCGGATTACCCAGTGGCGGACCGGCCAGTGGCGGATCGGCCAGCGGCGGCCTAGCCAGTGGCGGCCTAGCCAGTGGCGGATCGGCCACCTGCGGACTACCCAGTGGCGGATCGGCCAGCGGCGGACCGGCCAGTGGCGAATCGCCCAGAGGCGGCCTAGCCAGTGGCGGACCGGCCAGTGGCGGATCGGCCAGTGGCGGATCGGCCAGTGGCGGATCGGCCAGCGGCGGCCTAGCCAATGGCGGACCGGCCAGTGGCGGATCGGCCAGTGGCGGATCGGCCAGCGGCGGACTAGCCAGTGGCGGATCGGCCAGCGGCGAACCAGCCAGTGGCGGATTGGCCAGCGGTGGACCGGGCAGCGGCGGGACAGCCAGTGGCGGCCTAGCCAGTGGCGGATCGGCCACCTGCGGACTACCCAGTGGCGGATCGGCCAGCGGCGGACCGGCCAGTGGCGAATCGCCCAGAGGCGGCCTAGCCAGTGGCGGACCGGCCAGTGGCGGATCGGCCAGTGGCGGATCGGCCAGCGGCGGCCTAGCCAATGGCGGACCGGCCAGTGGCGGATCGGCCAGCGGTGGACCGGCCAGTGGCGGACTAGCCAGTGGCGGATCGGCCAGCGGCGGATTACCCAGTGGCGGACCGGCCAGTGGCGGATCGGCCAGCGGCGGCCTAGCCAGTGGCGGATCGGCCAGCGGCGGACCGGCCAGTGGCGGATCGACCAGCGGCGGACCGGCCAGTGGCGGATCGGCCAGCGGCGGCCTAGCCAGTGGCGGACTAGCCAGTGGCGGACCGGCCAGTGGCGGATTACCCATTGGCGGACCGGCCAGCGGCGGATTACCCATTGGCGGATCGGCCAGTGGCGAATCGCCCAGAGGCGGACCGGCCATCGGCGGACCGGCCAGTGGCGAACCGGCCAGCGGCGGGCCAGTGGCGGACCGGCCAGTGACGGATCGGCCAGCGGCGGATTACCCAGTGGCGGATCGGCCACCGGCGGACTACCCAGTGGCGGATCGGCCAGCGGCGGCCTAGCCAGTGGTGGATCGGCCAGAGGCGGACCGGCCAGCGGCGGATTACCCATTGGCGGATCGGCCAGTGGCGAATCGCCCAGAGGCGGACCGGCCAGTGGCGGATCTGCCAGAGGCGGACCGGCCAGTGGCGGATCGGCCACCGGCGGACTACCCAGTGGCGGATCGGCCAGCGGCGGACCGGCCAGTGGCGGATTGGCCAGCGGCGGCCTAGCCAGTGGCGGATCGGCCGCCGGCGGACTACCCAGTGGCGGATCGGCCAGCGGCGGATCGGCCAGCGGCGGATCGGCCAGCGGCGGACCGGCGAGAGGTGGATCGGCCATCGGCGGACTACCCAGTGGCGGATGACGGCCAGTGGAAACGGAACTGTAGGTTAGCATATGGATCAGGGAGAAGAAAGGGAAATGAGACTGTTGTCCCTATCGTAAAATGAGCACTCGAGAGTCTATGTAAATGTTGTCCGGAAACTATTCATAACTGCTGGCTAGTCAGCTGATGGATAACAACTGTAGCTTTTATTTGTGGAATGAGAAACTGGAATTTTACAAGCTAAAACCAGAGTATATCCCATCAAAAACCTTTCCAGGTGCAAGCAGACGGCATCAGGTAATTATGTCTGTCACAAAAAGCCGTTCCAATGCATCCACTCAAAGATATGATATGATGGGAACGGCAAGTCTCCTCCAAAAGGGCATCCAGCAGGGCAAATGTTAATCATTTTTCAAAATCAACACTATCCATCTGCGGCGAATTTAGTGAAGGAAAAACTTTGAGGGATGTATTTCTTTATTTTTTATTTTCAAACGCAAAAACTTGCCGCCGTTCATCGCCTTAAAAAAAAATATAACCGCGGAGCTTCATATTCCACTTCATTGCTTGCAAATGCAACAGCTGAGTACCGTAATACTGTTGATCAGTGGAGGGAGAGTAGTTTCTGATGTGTTTACAGTACCTTTGTGATTTTAGCACAGAATTATACAATGTATTATTCTGTGATTTTAGTATAATTATTCATAAGCAAGTAGTGACAAAAGTTCTTTGCTGTGTACTTGTAGAGTTTACAACTGATATGTTTATTTGATGAGAACTGGTAGTGACAGTACCTTATTTCCCTGAAGTTACAGAATTGAGCTATAGCGGATCTGCCAGCGGCAGAGTAGCCAGTGGCGGATCGGCCAGCGGCGGCCTAGCCAGTGGCGGACTAGCCAGTGGCGGATCGGCCAGCGGCGGATTACCCAGTGGCGGACCGGCCAGTGGCGGATCGGCCAGCGGCGGCCTAGCCAGTGGCGGCCTAGCCAGTGGCGGATCGGCCACCTGCGGACTACCCAGTGGCGGATCGGCCAGCGGCGGACCGGCCAGTGGCGAATCGCCCAGAGGCGGCCTAGCCAGTGGCGGACCGGCCAGTGGCGGATCGGCCAGTGGCGGATCGGCCAGTGGCGGATCGGCCAGCGGCGGCCTAGCCAATGGCGGACCGGCCAGCGGCGGACCGGCCAGTGGCGAATAGGCCAGCGGCGGACTAGCCAGTGGCGGATCGGCCAGCGGCGAACCAGCCAGTGGCGGATTGGCCAGCGGTGGACCGGGCAGCGGCGGGACAGCCAGTGGCGGCCTAGCCAGTGGCGGATCGGCCACCTGCGGACTACCCAGTGGCGGATCGGCCAGCGGCGGACCGGCCAGTGGCGAATCGCCCAGAGGCGGCCTAGCCAGTGGCGGACCGGCCAGTGGCGGATCGGCCAGTGGCGGATCGGCCAGCGGCGGCCTAGCCAATGGCGGACCGGCCAGTGGCGGATCGGCCAGCGGTGGACCGGCCAGTGGCGGACTAGCCAGTGGCGGATCGGCCAGCGGCGGATTACCCAGTGGCGGACCGGCCAGTGGCGGATCGGCCAGCGGCGGCCTAGCCAGTGGCGGATCGGCCAGCGGCGGACCGGCCAGTGGCGGATCGACCAGCGGCGGACCGGCCAGTGGCGGATCGGCCAGCGGCGGCCTATCCAGTGGCGGACTAGCCAGTGGCGGACCGGCCAGTGGCGGATTACCCATTGGCGGACCGGCCAGCGGCGGATTACCCATTGGCGGATCGGCCAGTGGCGAATCGCCCAGAGGCGGACCGGCCATCGGCGGACCGGCCAGCGGCGGGCCAGTGGCGGACCGGCCAGTGACGGATCGGCCAGCGGCGGATTACCCAGTGGCGGATCGGCCACCGGCGGACTACCCAGTGGCGGATCGGCCAGCGGCGGCCTAGCCAGTGGTGGATCGGCCAGAGGCGGACCGGCCAGCGGCGGATTACCCATTGGCGGATCGGCCAGTGGCGAATCGCCCAGAGGCGGACCGGCCAGTGGCGGATCTGCCAGAGGCGGACCGGCCAGCGGCGGATCGGCCAGCGGCGGACCGGCGAGAGGTGGATCGGCCATCGGCGGACTACCCAGTGGCGGATCGGCCAGCGGCGGACCGGCCAGTGGCGAATTGGCCAGCGGCGGACTAGCCAGTGGCGGATCGGCCAGCGGCGAACCAGCCAGTGGCGGATTGGCCAGCGGTGGACCGGGCAGCGGCGGGACGGCCAGCGGCGAGACGGCCAGTGGAAACGGAACTGTAGGTTAGCATATGGATCAGGGAGAAGAAAGGGAAATGAGACTGTTGTCCCTATCGTAAAATGAGCACTCGAGAGTCTATGTAAATGTTGTCCGGAAACTATTCATAACTGCTGGCTAGTCAGCTGATGGATAACAACTGTAGCTTTTATTTGTGGAATGAGAAACTGGAATTTTACAAGCTAAAACCAGAGTATATCCCATCAAAAACCTTTCCAGGTGCAAGCAGACGGCATCAGGTAATTATGTCTGTCACAAAAAGCCGTTCCAATGCATCCACTCAAAGATATGATATGATGGGAACGGCAAGTCTCCTCCAAAAGGGCATCCAGCAGGGCAAATGTTAATCATTTTTCAAAATCAACACTATCCATCTGCGGCGAATTTAGTGAAGGAAAAACTTTGAGGGATGTATTTCTTTATTTTTTATTTTCAAACGCAAAAACTTGCCGCCGTTCATCGCCTTAAAAAAAAAAAAAAAATAATAATAATTAATATTTTTTTTTTTTAAGGCGATGAACGGCGGCAAGTTTTTGCGTTTGAAAATAAAAAATAAAGAAATACATCCCTCAAAGTTTTTCCTACACTAAATTCGCCGCAGATGGATAGTGTTGATTTTGAAAAATGATTAACATTTGCCCTGCTGGATGCCCTTTTGGAGGAGACTTGCCGTTCCCATCATATCATATCTTTGAGTGGATGCATTGGAACGGCTTTTTGTGACAGACATAATTACCTGACGCCGTCTGCTTGCACCTGGAAAGGTTTTTGATGGGTTTTTCACTACATCAATGAAAAATGTGAATTATGTAAACCCCCTTGACCTTAAAAAAAAAAAAAAAAAAAAAAAAACAAATCCTGTGTGGCAGATCGTTATGTAGCCGAGAATCAATCCTACGCTCAAAACCGAAGTCGTGGCGCAATTACAGCGTAGTGAACCCCAGATTGCGTGGTCCCGAGTTCGATTCCTGCTGGCGATGCTAATTTTATCTCGACAGTTGTGCTCATCTTTTTTTGCCATGTTTTTATATTTTTTCTTGTAGCTTGTTTGTAGTTTGGTTTTGTTTTGTTTTGTTTTTTTTTTTAATACTGTTTGAATCGAATTATTCCACATATTTTCGTGCTGTATACGCAGTTATTTCACTGTGCTTGTAGGTAAAAGTTAAGAAAATATTAGAAAATCAAAAAGACGAATGAAAATTGATCAACGAAACTTTTTTTTCCCCGTCTGTTTTTTCAAGTGCTGTTGTTTTTCTGTTCCAATATTTTCTTAATTTTTATATACAAGCACAGTGTAGTAATACCTGATGCATGCAGGATAAAAAGAGGTGGAATAATTCGATTCAAACGGTCTTAAAAAAAAAAACAAAACAAAACAAAAAAACGAAAAAAAAAAAAAAAAAAAAAAACGAAAAAAAAAACAAAAACAAAACTAAAATGCAAACAAGCAACAAGGAAGAAATATAAAAACATGGCAAAGAAAGATGAGCACAGCTGTCGGTCGTGAAAAATCTAGCGCTGCCAGCAGGAATCGAACTCGGGACAATGCAATCCGGAGTCCACTACACTGTCATTGCGCCACGACTTTGATTGAGGGTGATGGATTGATTCTCGGATACATAATAATCCGCCGTCCCTGGGGCTCAATTTAAAATAAAAATTTTGCAAATTCAGGGGCCCATTCACAAAGAGTGCTGTAAGTCCCTTCATTAGGACCCCAAGGACTATGTTTTCGCGCTAGTCTCGTTCCATTTGGCGCGGGCCCACCTTTGCCTTCGCCTTATTATACTCTGTTCACGATAAGAAGGCGGGTGAGAATTCAGGTAGTAATGCACTATTTAGCAACAATGCGGCTATACCGGCTATTCCAACCCTTCGCAGTGGCCGTTGTTCAACCGACTTCTCTCTTGGCACGGAGGATTTCCGAGAACCGACAGACTCAACAATTTACACACGTCCAGTAAAAATTGCGAACGGTGAAAAATACGAAAAAACGGACGAAATTTTCGACCTAAAGGGCCAAAACTCGGCAAAAATAGTCAACTTTGAATATTGTAGACTCTCATATATTCGATATTAGACGAAATATTCTGACTTTAATTCCGACTGAAAAATACGAATTTCTGAGAGTCATCAATATTAGAAGTCGACTATTTTTGCCGAGTTTTGGCCTTTAGGGCAAAAATTTCGTCCGTTTTTTCGTATTTTTGACCGTTCGCAATTTTTACTGGACGTGTGTAAATTGTTGAGTCTGTCGGTTCTTGGAAATCCTCCGTGCCAAGAGAGAGATCGGGAGAACAACGGACACTGCAAATGGTTGTAGTAGCCAGCATAGCCACACTGTTGCTAAATAGTGCATTACTACCTGAATTCTCACCCGCCTTCTTATCTTGAACAGAGTATAGTATAAAACTTCGAGTACTGACAATATTGAGTTCACAAGAATGTGATAGAGCCAAAGCAATGACACACGCCGATAGCGACAGGCAGGCAGTGGTCAGTGGTGCAGAGGGGAGAGAGGAGACGAGCGGGTGAAGAAACGCGGCCACATTCTCTTATCAATAGTCGGGCCCGGGCGGGCGGCGAGTGGCGGTCGGCTCACGACACCGACTCAGGTAAAATATTCGGCACAGCAAAGACCGATGAAAAACAGAGGCGTGTCCGCATATTCAGTGTATCCTTTCTGCCCGGCCCAACTCCGTATTGCGGTAAGTCCAACTGCAGGCGCGTCTGACATTTTTTTTGTCCCCGACTGTACACACACGCGGATTTCCTGTAAGCTTTAAGCCTCTGTAGAAAAGTTCTGGAGTAAAAATTGAAAAAACTACAAAAAGGCGCCCAATCTACGGAGCATAAGCTTTCGAACGGTACCCTATTTAATAGGTTTACATTTTTTTTACTATTTTTTATGATTTTTAAAAAATCGTTATTTTCCCATTTAATTCAATGTAAATCTCGGCCCCGGTGCACCAATCTGACCAACGGGTTGCATACCCAATCTGCCCTAAGGAGCTGGCCATATGTCAGGTCTAGATAGTATTAGAAGTCTTTGTAAACAAGTGAGGGCTTCTTTGGCTTTTTGATGCCGAAAAAGGAGTGTTGGAATTTAGACGATTTTTTCGTCAAATTCGAATGAAATTTAAAAAACTCTTCAAAAGGCACATCACTGAGATATGGAGAATAAAATAAGACCTTATTTGGTTTGATACGAGTTGCGGTTACTGCGCTAGCTGTGGGCAATAAAGCTCCCTTCGAAACGGGTCAAATGCGTAAAAAACCCCTTATTCTCACATGTTTTTTTAACATTACTCTCTTATTCTTGAGCCAAAATTAAAATCCCTTCGCAGTTCGATCGGAATTGACGAGCTCTATCCGCCAATACCACATGTTATAGGGTTTACTTCTACGGTTTAGGCTGAATCGCGGCGAACTCGGTCGAAAATCCGGCAAAGTGGCGAAAACCGGGGGCTGTGTGTATAATAAGTAGGCGGGTAGCTCTCGCTGTTCTTTTTTTTTTCTTGACCGTTAGTGGCTACCGCCACTTATAATAGCAGGGTAGGTTAGTTTTTATTTCCTCCCGCCATTGTCAAAGAAAGAAAGGTAATCGATTGTTTATTTTTTTAAGTTGGTAGTCCGCGGCCTCCATCGATCGTCCGATTGGTGGTCTGCGACCAAAAAAGGTTAGGAACCGCTGCCTTATGCAATGACGTCATCTCCCTTTAAAATTTGAACACGTCCACCAAAGAAATCAACTTTTAATCCTTTTACTTCCATTTTACCACAGAATACTCTAATCAGAACGGAAACTCTAATTCATTTTGAAACATTCTTTACTTCGGGCCGCCATGTTCGAAAGTGAGTATCTTCGGCAATCTTCGGCAGATCTTCGGCAACTGGCCGAGTTGTGATTGGTTGTATAGCCTGAAAAAGCATGTCCGCCATGTTGAGAAGTGAGTAGGCACAGTTGCCAGTTTGTGCCAGTAAATTCCAAATCTTGTTTCCATTGGCTCTTATGGGAGTTTCCCTTCTGATTGTATTATTCTGTGATTTTACTAACGGAGAAAAGATCATGCCGTAAATGAGGTACAAAAAGAACATCTTTAATTTTGATTCTGCTATCGTGACAGTTAGACACAACCAAATCGCCAGTAAAATTTGCAGTGAGACGAAGAACCTTTTTTGCTACAGCAATATTCACAGGCTCTTTTAATTTCCTGAGACTATTCAACAGTGAAATATCATTTATCATGTGCTTCGATGCTTCCGAATCAAGAAAGCTCTTCAAACTTGCAGTTTTATCTAAACTTGTGAGAAAGCAAACTTCATCTTCTTCCATTTCTTCTCTGTCTTCTTTAGAATTTTCGCAGATTTACTTTTTCCCGTTTTTGAAAAGTTTGCTTTTCACGAGCATTGGCATTGTTACCATTAAGTAATGGACAGCCACCCTTTTTGTGACTAAATTTTTTACTTTAATAACATTTTGTGTCAGATTTAGCGCCAGAAAAAACTACTTCATTTTCAACAGCACCTCTGTGATTTTCGTTTCTCCTTCCATGTTCTTCCAATAATTTCGATTTAATAAAAATTTGCGTCAGTTTTTCTTGATCAACAGTATCTTACGCAGTGGTTAAAGAATCATAACTTTTTGGCAAAGTCAAAAGTAGCTGAGAGACAATAACTATTCCATCTAATTTTGCTCCTGTGTCTCTTAATTCTCTAATCAATTATCGAATTCCAGCAAATGATTTTCCTTGGAGGCTCCTTCCTTCATTTTCATGCTTAGGTAACAATTTCTTTCTTAAATACAACTGACTTTTGATTCCCTTTTTTTTCAAAAACATTTGTTAACACATTGAATATGTCATAACTAGTCGTCTGACCTTTGATGTACTCCAAAAAATAATTAACACTAATCGCCTGGATTTCAATAGACTTACATCTTTTGTCCTATTGTACCGTTCACTGCTGCAGAGTTGCTGCATCCATGAGTTCCTGTAATGGCTTTTGGATTAAAGGAAGCAATTCTTTTTCGTCCAAAAGCGCCGAAATCCGAAATTTCCAGTCTCTGAAACTGGAACCATCAAACAAGGGAACCTTCCTCACCTTTTCACTTTCCATTTTCTCCTACCACTTTGTAATTTCTTTTCTCAGGACAACTGAATCTGATTTTTTTTTACTAATAATTAAGGGCTGGGCCCATAACCTGTTAATTTATTGAACAAAGTTAATAAGCACTGAATTAATAGTCACAGAGAAAAAGATTAGATTAAAGGTTAGAAAAGATTGTCAGCTCATCAGCTGTGCATGCGTAACCATAGAGTGCAGATTGATGAGACGGGCATCTCAACAAGAGTTAAAAAAAATAAAAACTGGTCGGAGGGTCGGTAAATTTGATTGGGAGTCAATTCCCATAAGAAAAGTGCGGTGTCCTTTGTAAATTGGCTTGAATAGTAGTTCAAGGGATGATATAATTTGATTTAACAATGTTCATATTGTGATCATATTTGCAGGAATTACGAAATGAAGCAGGTCATTATTTGTTAGAAGAAGCGTTCCTAGATCTTGAGTCGCACTTCCAAGATTTGATTACTCCAAAATGGCTCAATCAATCGATCCCAATTGATACAATTTGTGTTACTCTCGAAGATTATTTCCAGGTAAATTGTCGTCTTCTTGTTTCAACCTCCTGATCCACCCGGATATTTTACTTTTGAACCTCATTAATTCTTTATTGTTGGTTTGTGAGTGTAGGTGAACTAATATGTTTAGGTATAGGTAATAGGTTTTTTGCATCAACAAAACGTAAGGATGTTACAATCTTGCATACAACAAAATTCTATAAAAAAAAATATCCGTTGAATATCCTCTTCCCTGAAAGTGAAGGAATATAATTATTCTAGGCCCTCGAATTCAGGCCAAGGTGACAAGATTTTATGATCTCAGATCAGTCGTCTCGGCAGGACACGACTCAGAGACAAATATAGACCCAGTAAATGCTGTGCTCCCCGTTCCGTGAAAGCGAGGCAAATCAAATGGGTTAATTTTTGTTCCGGGGCTCGATAAAACAACTGCTACCAGTCACTTCCTGTTGAGTAACAACCACCTCTCTAAAAGAAATTTACCTGAAAGGACTCAGCTTATTCCGAAAATGGAAGTAATGCCAGGTCTCACTAGCCTCTTGCCAAAAATTGATTTTTTTACTTGTATCTTATGGCACCAAAAATTTTTATCTGAAAGTTTTCGCCCAGTTGAAGCTCTTCGAGAAATAAGAAAAGAAATAAATATCACAAAGAGCCATTCTCGGATATGAGCAGTTGGACAGGTCTTTGATGTGTCTGGATGAGGAATCGAAGGGAACAAAGAAGACATGCGGTGTGATAAAGATATGAGAATGTAAATTTATTTACTGATAGGGTCCGACTGGGGGAACCACAGTGCTGTTTTTTGAAAGGCAGACACGCCGATGACTGGTCATTTCATTATTTTTTGTCATTCAAAGGCAAATCTGCCCTAAAATTTGCTTTTGGGGGGGGGGGGGACCTCTTCTCCTCAAAAATAGATTCATAAGATTCTAAAAATGATCAGTGACTACTTACCATGATTGACCTTGTAATTGAAACAAGTCCCAGCTTAATTTGATTCTTTAGTTTTTTAAAGAAAAACTCCTGATCTTTGCAAAATTATCTGTAACAAACTCAATTCTTATGGACTCTTATGGTTCTTCCTTCAGGACTACACCCACTTACGACAGAAAAATCTAGAGTACGTTGTTAATGCTGCGGAGGATCTAGTCGTGAAAAAATACATCACTGCCATGTTGCAACGGAAAATCACCTTCAAGTCGTATGAAGAACGAAAAGCAGCTGCCTTAAAAATGACTAAGGAAGTGGAGCAACTACAATTGTTTACGAATAAATTTCCTAACTCCTCTAGGTGGCAGGACTCTTCGCTAAATGCTATTGTTGCTTTGTCAGAAGTTTTGAAGAGTGAAGACCCAGAAATTCTCTCTTTAGATCTTTTAGATTTAGTGAACAAGTATCCGGACATTACTGAAGACCATTTAACCAGACTTTTGAGTCTGAGAGGAGATTTATCAAAATCTGATATCAGAGAAAAAGTAAGTTATGTTTTGAATCAAAAAAGTCTGACCGAAGCATCCCTAAAGAGAAGCATTTTCTTCCAAATTAGAATGTAAATAGCAAGACTGAGCGCATTAATTATTAATTATCTGGTTCCCTTCCGTGGACAGATCGGAAGAGAGAACATTTTTATTACTTTACTCGTCCACGCCCAGCATTCTACTAGTAAAAATTAAAAGGTGTGTAAGTTTAAAAGTGTATGATGTCCGTGGATTTTTTTGCTGTTGTTTTTGGTGTAAAATCGAGAATGGAGTAATATTTCATATGAGAAAAGAGAGAAAAAAATATATATTTAGAGCACTTTACCTCCTTGAATGCTCTAGATACTTTCTTCACCATCTTGAGAGTCCCTGGCAGATCGCCGTTTTTCTTCTCTTTCCTATCCTTGTTTTGAGAATACATTGTTTGTCTTTCCTACCCTTCCCCTTCCTTTTTTATGCAGTCCAGTCGTTCCTTGTGAAATATCAGCATAACGAACCACTGTGTTTGGGCGGCTGGACTTTACTACTACTACTACCACCACTACTACTACCACTACTACTACCACTACTACTACTACTGCTACAACCGCTAGCGCAAGTCGCTACAAGTTGCTAGCGCGACAAGAGGCAATAGCCTCGCGAAGTAATGTTGAATAAACGGTTCCGCGAGGCTGTACATGCCGAGAAACACGCTGTGGTTTTTTTAGTGGGTCGGTGATACCCAACACCACTCGGGGTAGGGAGACATCCCCCACTCTTTTTTTTCCCCTGAAACCATGAACACCATGGGTGACATCCAACCCCTTTTACTTTCAAATAACACCTTGAACACCAATCCCACATATCCCTAGGCTCGCGCCGCGACAGTCTAGGGAATTTGGTCAGCAAATCTTTTCCACAGCGTCCGAAAAAAAAAAAAAACTACTACTACAACCAACACGTGTCGTCTCCAAATAACGGATCATTGGAACTGCCGGAGGGCGCTTTCCTGGTTGGTTATGCTGATGACATTGCGATCATCATCATCGGCCGAGACACTGCACATGTGAAAGAGATATTAACCACCGTCATTCAGATCATACACGGTTGGCTCGCTGAAAATGGCTTGGAGTTAGCAACTCCCAAGACAGAAATCTTGCTCCTGACAAGGGAACGAATTGACACGATGGGGATGTTGCAGGTAGGTGATGCTACCATCACAGCAAGCAAGGCTGTTCGACACCTAGGCATCATCCTAGACACAAAATTAACCTTCCTGGAACATATCAGGAACGTGGCTAAAGAAGCTGACAAACTTGTAAGTGCTCTCTCTAGAATTATGGCAAACACAAATGGGCCAAGACCCAACAAGAGGAGGTTACTTATGTCAGTGACTCACTCGATTCTTCTCTACGGTGCTGAAATATGGGCTGACACTCTGAACATCGAGAGTCACAGGAAGCAGCTAGCATCAATCCAACGCAGAGGTGCGCTAAGGATAATCAGTGCTTATCGCACTGTAGCGGAGCCTGCATCCCTCGTCATCGCAGGCATTACACCGATTGACCTTCTTGCAAAAGAAAAGAAGCGCAAGTATGACAGGAAAGCTGAGCCCGACTGCTCCCGTATCCAAAAGGAGGAGCGAGATAACACCATGGCTGCCTGGAAAGACCGTTGGCAAAATGAAACGGAGGGAGAATGGACCAGAGCACTGATTAAAGATATTGGAGCCTGGGTAAGCCGCCAACACGGAGAGGTGAACTACTACCTTACGCAGTTTTTAACTGGACATGGCCTATTCGCATCATATCTTTACCACATGCAGAAGGTGCCAAGCCCAGAATGCCAGAAATGCCGTGTCAAAGATGATGCTTACCACACATTCTTTGCCTGCCAGCGCTGGGATGAAGAGAGAGCCACTCTCCGGACGAAGATCGATGAATTCTCCGAAGAAGATATAATTAGCAAAATGATCGAATCAGCAGCAACTTGGAACTCTGTTAACACCTTTGTGTGCACTGTTCTCAAAAAGAAGAAAGAGGAGACACTCTAAGCCATCCGACCCAGGGGCAATGACTTCTCATTGCACGGGAGGCCCAATTTTCGCTGGGCTGGCGACCCCGGGTACCCGAGCAAGTGGTTGAACATCTAACTGCGTACAAAGAAGGAAGAGAGAAGGAAGGCAGCTAGTTGGGGAGCAGCTACAGGACGGCGACCCCTCGAAGCAATACCCTCAAGGGTGGTCCCGGGGGGTGTTCCCGCCAGCTAAGGGTGTGTTTTTTAGTGGGTTGGCACATTACATCACCATCCCACTACCAGTCCCTAACATCTGACAGACTGCCAATCCCATTGCTACTGGAGTGCGGTCGCTCCAGTGGTTGAGCGAACTCATTTTTCACATCCTATAGAAAAAAAAAAAAAAGGAAAAAAAAAAACTACTGCTACTACTACTACTCCTCACGGCGAGGTCAATTACCACGTGACCCAATTCCTGACAGATCACGGGCTTTTTGAGTCGTACCTCCATAGGATGGCACTGGTGCCAAGCCCTAGGTACAGATATTGCCCAGGCAACATAGACGACGTACATCACACCTTTTTCGATTGCCCCCGATGGCGATGGACCGAAGAGAGAAGTAATGTTGCATATACGGTTCCGCGAGGCTGTACATGCCGAGAAACACGCTGTGGTTTTTGTAGTGGGTCGGTGATACCCAACCCCACTTGGGGTAGGGAGACATCCCCCATTCACTTTTCCCTGACAGTCTAGGGAATTTGGTGACAGTCTTGGGAATTTGGTCAGCAAATCTTTTCCACAGCGTCCAAAAAAAAAAAAAAACTACTACTCCTACTACTACTACTACTACTACTACTACTACTACTACTCCTACTCCTACTACTACTCCTACTACTACTAATCTTTTGGAAGTTTAAAGTTGAGGATTTGCCATTGAAAGTAAATTTCGAGGCCCTAAAATTTTTTCTGAATTTTGTTTGATTTTATTCGATTTTTGGAACCTTGAGGCCATCGTCCATGTATGCATCAGGTGACATGTACTTAACCTCCTTTTTAAAGTAAACTCAGTGAGAATTTTGAGAAAGATTTTGCCTTTATACTTTTCTAACCTTTACAGATACAATTTTGTCCAAAATTATCCATTATTACGTTTTGGAAGTTGAGAACCTTGCATCAGTTCTCATGATATGAATTTAAAAACTCAAACTCTGTAATAAAATGCATCCTTCTATCTGCATATTTTTAAACAGCCTTGTACCTGAAATTGTTTTCTTCTATCTAATTTTTAAGTATTCCTGTATTTATGTGATATTTAACTGTATTTTCATTGTTCATTTACAATAATGTTCCTTTTAAATTATATTTTGCATAGTTGAAAATTATTTATTAGCTCTAAATTTCTATTGTTGTATTTTCTTTTCTATTTTTTGATTTTGATTCACAAAATCACAGCATAAGAAGAGTAACTTTCTTCAGAAACTGTTTTTTTATGTCCACAACCAGTTTGCGAACGCAGACTGTGTGTGTATTGTGGACTTTGCCTAGAAAATCACGTGGTTGCAGACTATCAGGTGACTAGTGGAAATCATTCAAGAAATCAGAGTGCCGATTGCGTACTGCTATGGGCGGATCCATAGGAGGGGCCACGGCGGCATGCCTCCCCCCCCCCCTTTGGACCCCAAAAAAAGAAAAAGGAACAGGAGAGAGAAAGCAAAAGAATGGGGCTATTGCACACTTTTGCTATTAGCGATTTAATAGTCGATTATGGCGTAAAAATCTCCAAAAATAACAATGGCGGCACTAAAAACTTCCAAAATCCACTCCTAAACTCAATAATCGCAGCTATTTGCGCGAGCGTAATGGTGGCCGAAGGCACTAACAATGGGAGATTCCCATCTAACAATTCTGAAACTCCATCAAGAAGTGACCAATAAGAGACTACTTTCATTTGACACCGGTGTCACTTGGTGTTGCGGTACCATTCATCGGATGTGGATCATAACTCTGATGACTAATTACTCTGTGAATCATCCTTGTCAGCATAGAGAGAGTGACGAAATTAAGATAGGAATCTCCCATTGTTAGTGCCTTCGGCCACCATTACGCTCGCGCAAATAACTGCGTTTATTGAGTTTAGGAGTGGATTTTGGAAGTTTCTAGTGCCGCCATCGTTATTTTTTGAGGTTTTTACGCCATAATCGACTATTAAATCGCTTACAGCAAAAGTGTGCAATAGCCCCATTAGAAGGGAAAAACAAAAGCCTTTATGTAACCTTAGGTAAATTAGACTAGGTTTTGCAGGGGGGAGGGGGGGTTGTAAAAGGTTGTAAATGCCATCCACTATAGACAAGATGCAAAGAAATTAGTTAGCTAGCATTCCACAATTTGAATGCAAAGTGGGAGCCGGGACTTCATTTTATAAAATGCTCTTCAAAATTTAAAATTAATTCAAATAAATTGGCCTTTGATTTATTTGATCTAAGTGTGATGCGTGTAACTTCCTAGTTATTATCTTGTTTGGGAATGGGGAAACAACATAGCAGGGGCGGGATCTTCCACTTTTACAAACAAAAATTGAAAGGAGGTAGCATAAAAATGAGGAGTAAACGGTGAAAAGATGCCTCAAATTGGTTTTAGAGAAGACGACATCCAAATTGGACGACATTTTTGGTCCCATTAATTTTTCCAGAAAACCCAAATTTTTGGGGTTATGGGCCCTTTTGGGGGGAAATTTACAATCGACTACTGTGACCACACTATCCAATATTTTTCCAAAAACTGAAGACCATTTGAAAGAAGAGATCAAGACCTTTTGATTGATGTGCCACATAGTACCTAAAACTGCAATATTAAGGCCCCCACCTAGAATCCAAAATTTGGGGGCTTTTGGGTCCCCCTACGTGAAAAAAGTCAAATAGTAAGGTATGGCTTGTGATACATCGATCAAAAGCCCTTTAAAAGTAGAATAAGATGGCGGAATCTAGAATCGTCTGCAATCATTACTTTCTAAATGGCGGTCTTTTGAAAATTATGGGTGCTCAAAAGTAAGTCCTGGGAAGAGAGTCCAAGGCTGTACGATAGATGGATTGAAAGGCCTTAAGAAAAGCAAACAAATGGTGCAAACCGCAAATCAATCCGTCTCCTCAATCAAAAGTTATGACCGATTGAAAGTTAAAGCAGCCTTAAATAGGCCTTATTGAGCATTTTTAGTTTCAATCGGTCATAACTTTTGATTGAAGAGACGGATTGATTTGCAGTTTGCACCAATCGTTTGCTTTTTAATCCATCTATCGTACAGCCTTGGACTCTCTTCCCAGGACTTACTTTTGAGCACCCATAATTTTCAAATGGCCGCGATTTTGCAAGTATTGATAGTAGACGATTCTAGATTCCGCCATCTTATTCTACTTCTAAGGGCTTCCGATCGATGCATCACAAGCCATACCTTGCTATTTGACTTTTCTCACGTAGGGGGACCCAAAAGCCCCCAAATTTTGGATTCTAGGTGGGGGCCTTAATAATTCAGTTTTAGGTACCTACTATGTGGCACATCAATCAAAAGGTCTTGATCTCTTCTTTCAGATGGTCTTCAGTTTTTGGAAAAATATTGGATAGTGTGGTCACAGTGGTCAATTGAAAATTTCCCCCCAAAAGGGCCCATAACCATAACCCAAAAAATTGGGGTTTTCTGGAAAAATTCATGGGACCAAAGATGTCGGCAATGAGTCGTTCATTCAGGATCTGAACTTATATTGTTACCTTTTATTGGCTTTTTTCCGACAAAAATAGAAAAATGTGTTCCAAAGCCCCCCAAAACCCCCCGGGGAGCCTCGGGGGGCTTTGATAATATTTTCATTGAATTCTTTGGGGTCAATTCCCTCTCTCACCTTTTGTTTCAGCCCTCAACTCCCAGCCGTTTTCGAGAAAAAGTATCTAGACGGGTGGTCTGGGACACCCGGTATAGTCTCAAGCATTTCATGCAAGGAACGACACTTATGAATGTAATATGATGGCAGAAAGTCGGAACAGGAACTACAGATTTTGGCTTCTGACTTAAAGTTATACGAATATATTGTAATTCAGGTTGAGGCAATAGCTTTTTCTCATCATTCTATGATTTTCATTTTATCAAACCGTTATCTGCACCAATCGGAAGTTGTATTTTCTGATGTTCACGGCTTCATTAGTAAGCTCACAATCCGTTATTTCAGTAACCACTATGGGGCTGTTGCACACTTTGGCTGCATGTGATTTAAGGGTCGATTCTGTTGAATTCAGTTGTAAAAATCTGGCAAACTAATGATGGCCCTTTCCTTTACCAATAAGATGCTTTTCAATGCTCGACCGCAACTGCGCTGTTGGACACTAATAATGGGAGATTCCAATCTAATAATTCTGCCATTCTATCAAGAAGTGGCCAGTAAGTGACGACTGTCCTGTGGCATCGGTGTCACCAGATGTCGTGATAGCATAAATCGGCTGTTGTGGTGACCAAGGATAGGTACTCTGTGAATCTTCCTTTCCAGCATAGAAAGAGTAATGCAATGAAGATGAGAAAGCCATTATAGCCCATTATTACTGTCCCCACCACCGCCGTTGCGGTCATGCGTTGAAAAGCATTTTATGAGTATAGGAGTAAATTTCATAAGTTTTTAGAGTCACCATCGTTAATTTTGAGGTTTTCACATCTGAATTGATCCTCCAATTACCTGCGGCAATAGTGTGCAACTGGAAGTTGTTGTTTGTGAGAGTGTAAGATTATGTACTGAATCAGATATAAGGTGTATGAGCATATGGTATATTGCCAAATCAAACTTTTGGGGCCTCAATGGCTCAAACCATGGAATCGAGCCAATTCTGCCATTGAAGCCCCTTACTTTTGATTCGTCGGAATATACCTTCTTTTTTCACTTTAAGGTAATACGTGGCATATCAATCAAAAGGTGTTGATTCGTTCTTTCAGAACCCATCAAGATTTATTGGGAATTTCTCAACAGGATGATCATCAGGGCCGGTTCAAATTTCCTTTCCAAAAAGCCTTCATAATTCTATAGGAATTTGGGGTGTTTGGAAAATATTTGCGGGAGCAACAAACCACAATCAACGTGATCCACCCCAACCATAGAAAAAGCGCAGCGCCCAACTGCATGTTATTCCTATTGGTAACGATGGGAAATGCAACGCCTTCTTGTTATTTTTTTTTTTTTTTTTTTTGGAGGGACGTATGTAATAGGGTTAGCGGCGTTAGTGCATGAAACGATTGTGGAGCGGCTATTTTTCTCCCCCTTCCTGTACAGAATGACGGGAACGCACTATCCAGCTTATTGTGTTTTGTGGAATTATTTTGATTAATTGTGACCTTTTTTTTTTAAATTTTCGAATGTTTGTCTGCGGCGGAAGCATTTTAAGTAACCAATAAGTAACTACCTACTCAATTTTATGTAATTTATGTCATGATTAAAGTTGTATTTATTATTTTCCTCAATAATTTGTCGCACAAATTTTATTTTTTGAGCTGTAACCATTTAAAAACGGTATGAAGAAAACAATGTTTATGAAACACCCCGTAGAAAAGCGAGACCCAACTTTGAGGCTCTGTAGAAATGTTTACGATTGAAAAATCGGTAGAAAAACTGGCCCGAGCCGGAATCTACGTATCAAGAGCTTTCAAATCGTACCAAGTTTTATGGAAAAATATTTTTTTTAGTAGGTTTTTTAATTAATTTAAAAAAAAGTCATTTTCCCATTTACTTCAATGTATTTCCGAAAATCTTCGCACATGCTGTCAATCAGGCTGTGGCATAGCCAGGAGCAACATACGAGTTTTGTTCCACTCTTCTCCTTCAGTTTCCCCGCCCTGAAATCGGCCTTATGTCTGCAGTCTAGATAGTATTAGAAGTCTTTGAAACTGAATGAATAGAAACAATTTTTTTTTCACCATGTCAAAGGTTATATTTTCTTTTAATTTATTGAATCAGTGAGAAAAGGTATCGATGCTCTCATTATTTACAATTTATTATTACGTTTATTGTCTAATGACATGTTCAATAACGTTGCGACATCAGTTATGAAGAAAACTTTCAACAACGGTGACATCAGTTATTAATAAAATATTCAATAATTAATTGTGACACATCAGTCATCAATACCTAAAACTTTCGATAATGGTAACATCAGCAATTAATAAAATGTTCAATAATGGTGACATCAATTATTTAGATGAAAGATTGCACCAAACAACAAACACATTCTAACATACAGTTACTCTTATACTGTACATTTATAATTAACGGAAAATCATCTTCTCTCATTTTCCTTTCCTCTTTGCCTTTGGAAATTTTACAGTCTATTTTGTCTGACATTAACCCCTCTGTTTGAGGCGATGATCTTACTGATCGCCTGTCTTGCATTTTCTGTAATGCTGGCTGCGTTGTTATTGCTGGCAAAGCTTGAATTATTTTGTTCTTGTCTAATGGTAGTGGTTTAAACTCTAAATGTTCGATACTCCGTCTTTCCATTTGCGATACATAGCGCTTCTCTTTGATTTTGAAACCGTACTCAGAACCGTGAATTAAAACTCGCTCTGTCTGTCTTCTTGATTTACCCGGGCTGTCATTTTTGAAACTTGTAGTTTCATCTAGTTTTGTATCGATATAAGTGTCGCTGAAAATTTCATCTATTTCTCTTATGTTTTCTGCAGAATCATAAGTTTTATTGTAAAGTTTGTTGTATTCCTTGCAGGAAAGATCAAAGCTCTCATGGGTTTTTTTGTTGAAGTTCCTCTTCAATCTTTTTCCCCAGGGGCAAAGTTTTTGCACTTGTGTAGTTCTGAATCTGTGCCTTTTCTTCTGCTTCCGAGACATTTTTCTTGCAGAGTGGTTTACCTTCATTTTCACTTGAACTATCAGCACTTGTTGAACCACTTTCTTTCAGTGCGCGTATTTTTTTAATTTTGTTTCCAGCTGAAACAATTTGATCCTGGAAGCTTTGGACTTTCTCTTCGACTCGTTTCGTGTACAATTCTTCATATATTCTTATTTTTTCCATCTTGTGCAAGCGATTCTGACATCCATCTCCTTTCAAGCAAGCTTTTGTTACTTCTGTATTTCTTATGTCTTCGTCTTTTTTCTCTTCCTCCTCTCTCAAGTATGTAGTGGTCTTTTCATATTCCTGTTCTTCACTCAATGGCTGAAAACAAAAATATAATTAAAAGTATCCCAGCATAGATCATTAATGGGCATTTTCTGTTGCCTTCAATGAGCAGAAAAAGATGTGAAAGTAGGAGTCAAAGAAGCTAACTCGGGCCGTACTTTGAAATCATTTCCTTCAAGGGTAATTCCACGGTAACTCCTGACCTTTCACAGACGCCAAAAAATGTCTCAGAAACTGCATCAAAAAATTGTCAGAAACCACCAAACGGGTGAATATTTCTGTTAAAGACATTTTTGACCAGAAAGCTTTATAATAAGATACCGTGAATCTAATGAATCATGGAGATTTTATAGATTAAAGTGTCAAAACAGGCAGAACAACCTTTAGACTCCTTTGAAAACAGTGTGATTTCAGTGTATGTATCCATTCAATTTACAGTCCCCCCCCCTCTGAACTTGCTGGAAGAAACAATTTCGACAAAAATATTTATTCGTTTGGTCCCTTTAAACATTTGAATGACATAATTTCTATGACAATTATCCACGTCAGCAAAAAGTCAGAGTTGGGCGTAATCGATTACTTTTAGATTATATTACTCAATGGATTACGGTAATCGCGATTACTGGGAGTAATCGATTAAGAGGAGTAATCGATTACCGAGCTGGATTACTAATCGATCCCGAGATTCGCGATTACTGGGAGTAATCGATTACCGAGTTGGATTACTATTCGATCCCGGGATTCGTGATTACTGGGAGTAATCGATTACGTAGAGAAATCGATTACCGACGTGACTAGTCTTCGACAATTTCTGAGAAATTGAGTGAAGTCGGTTCGATATCAATCAATCCAAAATCTCAATCAATCTCAATCAATCTCAACCTCGATCAATTAATCGACTGACTGTCAATTAATTGAGCGATGGTCAATTAATTGACTGATGGTCAATTAATTGACTGATGGTCAATTAATTGACTGATGGTCAATTAATTGACCGACCGTCAATTCATGGACCGACCGTCAATTAATTGAGCGATGGTCAATTAATTGACCGACCGTCAATTAATTGACTGATGGTCAATTAATTGACCGACCGTCAATTAATTGATTGATGGTCAATTAATTGACTGATGGTCAATTAATTGACCGACCGTCAATTAATTGACTGATGGTCAATTAATTGACTGATGGTCAATTAATTGACTGATGGTCAATTAATTGACCATCCCTCAATTAATTGACCATCGCTCAATTAATTGACCATCGCTCAATTAATTGACCATCGCTCAATTAATTGACCATCAGTCAATTAATTGACGATCGCTCAATTAATTGACGGTCGGTCAATTAATTGACGATCGCTCAATTAATTGACCATCGCTCAATTAATTGACCATCGCTCGATTAATTGAGATATCGTAAATTAATTGAGATACAGTCAATTATTTGAGAAATCGGTAACGCACAACATTCCTCATCATTTGCCTGTTTGTCGCTCCAGCTGAAGTCTTGACCTGTCTCGTCGCACGCCGCGTCGGCCGTCGCGTCTCCGTCCGCCTCTACTGCAACACCTATACAGGGTGTGTAATAAAAAAGGATCAGGGGCGAATATTTCGGAAACAGCTTCGATTTTCGAAAAACGCTCAAACACGTTTTCGCATAATTGGAGGGGGACATCTTTTTGGGGGGTTTTCACTTTCGGCGCCCCGAAGGGGGGCCGGGGGCGGGGGGCACCACCCCCCTAAATTGTATATTTCAAATGGGGAACCCACATTTTTATTACAGATTTGGAAAGAATATAAAATTCTAAGATTTTTAACGCAAACCGCATGTCAATATCGATTTTCATCTTCGATACATCGAACTTCAAAGTTCGATATCGACCAATATTCAAAAAATCAGAACTTCTCCAAAAAAGGTCGGATTTTTAAAAACTAAGTGCGTAAAGTACTCTCCAGAACGAGTACTTTTAAAATAAAAATACACCTTTTGCAAAAAATTTACATTGTTGCCATTTTGGAGCCCCGGAATATTTATCAAAATTATCGAACATTTTTAATTCGGTGTTTTCTTGAAAAACGATCCAAATTCAAAATATTGGCTCCGAAATCGTCCGATGAGGGTGTAGTCGGCTTACAGCCGAGAAGGAAAGAGATGGGAAATAATCAACATGAAGTGTGTTTAAGACAACGTATATTCTGCGACTCCGCGTCTCCGCGGAAGCAGCTAGTTTCAAAAGTATTGGTTATCAACAAAAGTAGAACAGTCGCATTCGCGAATATAAACAAATACAACAAATAACTGCTGAGGCAGTACACCCCCGCTCTTGAAAGTGAACCTAAAATAGGTGAACAAAATATGAAAATAACACAGAGAATAACACAAAATAACACTTAAAATAACACAGAGAAAAATTTTTTTTTTTTTTTTTTTTTTTTTTTTTTTTTTTTTTTTTTTTTTTTTAATAAGATAATAAACGATTATTATGAACTAAATACGGTTTACCATTTTTCATGATTTTGGTGTTCACACCGATTGATTCTAAGACAGCATGAGGACCTGTATAAACAGGGTCCAATTTATTTCTTTGTTCGTTGCGAAGTTTAACAAGATCACCAGGCTGAAATTTGCGAGGAGTATAAGAAGAAGAATTGGTTGTTTGTTTCATTTTAAACTGCTGGAGATAATGTTGCATCATGCGGTGTGCATGGACTAACCGATTGCGTAAGTCGGCATTATAACTATATAAATCAGAATAAGAAATTGAGGGTGGTATAGCAACATTAGGTAATTGAGGCAATTTGCCGTAAACCAATTCGTAAGGGGATAAAGTGCAATTATTTACTACAAGAGGGGTTGAATTATAAGCTAAACAATAAAAAGGGAGAAGATTGTCCCACGTACTGTCCATGTTAGTACTATGGATTCGTAAGAATTCGTTTAAAACACGATGATTACGTTCTAAAGAACCAAGAGTCTCGTGGTGAAACGCAGTTGATGTATTATGCTCTAATGAAAGTAAAATACAGACATGATTTAAAACATCGTTAATAAATTCTGATCCTAGATCGGTTCTTATAACTTTTGCTAAGCCATAACGACAGAAAAATTGTTCTACGATGGCACGAGCTACAGTATTTGCTGATTTATCAGTGAGAGGGACTGCATCGATATATTTAGTTAGATTACATTGAAGGGTGAGAGCATATCGAAAAGAATTTTCAGTTATCGGTAGGGGACCGACTAAATCTAGTTCAACGACTTGAAAGCTGGTAGTTGGAGTCGTTGTAATTTGTAGTTTTTCTTTATTATGCTTGGTAACCTTATTCATCTTGCAGGCATGACATTGTTGAACAAAAGAATCAACCATTTTGCGCATATGTTTCCAATGATAGAATTGTTTAATTCGAGCTAAGGTTTTCTTTGTACCAAAATGACCAACTTTAGCATTGTGAAATGATTCAATAATCGATTGTTGACAAATTGGATCGATGATTTCCTCGGAAGGAGAAAACAAAACAATTTGCAGAGGAAAAGAAAATTTGTTGACACAGTCTTTAAAAGAGTCAACACTTACATACTTAATCGAAAAGTGCATCAGCACGCGACAGCTTCAGAATCAGGTGACCAAAACGGTTAGTCAGCGTCTCCAATATTAAACGTAGGTCTAACACGGAATTATTGCGACATTGAATTTCGACCTGATAATTTTTACCTACTTTGTTTAGAACAAAACCGCTCAAAACTGAGTTCGGTGGCAAGCAATGTTTATCATTGCGTAACTGTATTTTTCGCCCTGCTTTCGAGTCGGAAAAGTGAATTTTAAACAATAAAGTTTCCAAAGAGTGCACGGCAGAAACCGAAGTGGCGTCCCAGATTCGAAGGTGATCAAATTTCGAAACTGAGGATTCCGACAACGGAGCTGCTGTGTTTACTTTGTCAGCGGATTCTATGTCACGCTGAGCACGACTCATTGAGCGCGTAACTACATCAATTTCTTTGTCGGAACTAATACCTTTAAGATATTCGCTGTCAATTTTTATACGACTTAAAGCGTCTGCATTTGTCTGATATTTTCCTGGGCGAAAAATTACCTCAAAATCATACTGTTCTAAATCTAATCTCATGCGTGTCAACCGAGAAGAAGGATCTTTCTGAGAAAAGAGACTTACCCACGCCCGATGGTCGGTGACCACGGTAAATCTATACCCATATAAAATAGGTCTAAAATGTTGAATAGCCCAATGAATAGCGAGTAATTCTTTTTCCGGAGTTGATTTTTTTACCTCATGTTTGTTCAGACCACGCGAGGCATACGCCAAAGGCTGATCCTCACCTAAAACTCCTTGACTAAGTACGGCACCTAAAGCGAATTGTGACGCGTCTGCAGTCACAATGAACTGATGTTTCTCAAAATCAGGGTACTGTAGAACTGGTGGAGTAGCAAGACACTGTTTGAGATGATTGAAACAATCTTTTCTTTCCTGAGTCCATTCAAAGGGAACATTTTTACGCAATAACTGATTTAAGGGAGCTGCGTACTTAGCAAAATTCGGAATAAATTTCGAATAATACTGAGCAAAAGCTACAAAACGGTGGGCCGCAGCTTTGTCAACTGGTTCCGGATAATCCAAAACTGCTTTTAATTTTTCGCTATCGGGGAAAATACCTTCTGTTGTCACACGATGACCTAAATAAACAAGCTCTTTTCTTAAGAAATTACATTTTTCGGGTCCTAATTTAAGGTTGTATTTTCGCATACGATCAAAAACTAATTTAACACTGAACTTATGATGAGCTCGAGAGGATCCCCAAATTAAGATATCATCTAGGTAACTGCAACACCGGTCCTCCAATCCAGATAAAGCAATACCCATCATTCTACAAAAACTATTTGGAGCAATTTTCAACCCAAAGGGCAGACGACGAAATTGAAATTGACCAAGCCCTGGATAAGAAAATGCTGTTAAATGCCTAGCCTCTTTTTTCAAGGCAATTTGATGAAATGCACTGGCAACATCGCAGGAACTTAGATATCTCGCTTTTCCTAAGCTCTGAAGAATTTGCTCTATATGAGGCAACGGAAACTTGTCAGAAACAACCCGTTCATTGAGACCTCTCAGGTCTACAACGAGCCTAAACTTATCGGGGTTTCCGGCTTTAGGAACCAGAAAAATTGGGGAATTATAAGCGCTCACAGCTGGCTCAACTAAATCTGAATTTATCAACTTCTCTACTTCTTCACGCACGTGCGCTGCATCAGAATGAGGACTCCTGTAATTTCTCCTATAAACTGGAGTAGGGTCACTTGAAACTATGTCCTGCTCGTAAAAATTATTCGCTGTTAATAGGTCGTTTGGCAGATGAAAAACATCGTGATATTCGACACACAATTCGATAATTTCGTCTTTATCTGGAGAGGGAAGATCAGTCATTTTTTCGGTAAAAATTTCCCTAACTAATTTTTTCCGTTCTTCAACAGAATACGGAGTAGAAGTTTTTAACACATAAAAGTTTGCCAATAGCTCATGAGAAACCTTAAAATTACGTAAGACTACTTCGGTCTCTGAGGTATTTACAATTTTTACATGTTGTGGTCCCTTTGCGGGAACGACTGAATGAAGCAAGAAAACTCCACGGTGCAAGCGTCTACCACGCACAACACTGTCTTCTGCCACATTAACGTCAATGGCTTGAACGACTTCCGTGCGAGGCGGAAGAACTAAATAACTATCTGTCCTAAATTTACTTAAATCTGAGTGTAAAGGGACTTCCACTAAAGAACCCTCATCATTAAAGCGTAAAGTCCATGATTCATAATCTAAAACACACTTAAATTTATTAAGAAAATCTCTTCCGAGAATTCCGTCTGTTCTTATGGGAAAATTTTCGTCTACTAAATGAACCGGATGCATTAAAGAACATTCCGCATTAAACCTAAAATTCAAACTTAACTCTCCTAAAGTGCGCACTTTACCTTCACCTACACCGGTGATATCAAAATAATTATTAACTAAATCTAAATTCTTTCTATTAACAACACATTTTTTTAAAATACTCACGTCCGCACCACAATCAACCAAAAAGTTTAACGGTTGATCCGAAGCATTGGTTAAAAGACGTACAAAGTTTGTTACGCTCTCCAGTCCGAAGGCGTAGCATCTGCTGATCGAATCGCCGCCAGCGATACCTGCACCTGTTTTCCGTCCGTTGGCGGTGCTTTCCCGTTTCCCGACTGATTTTTGCCTCGGAAAGCGCCTCGCTGGGAATCGTCAAAACGGGGTCCGCGTTGTTGAAACTTTCCACCCCTACGGTTATCCTGTGTGCCCTGGCCCTGACTGGAGGAAGACTGCTGATATCCTTTATTGGAGTTGTAATTATTTTGCCTTCCGCGATAATTGTCTCGATTATATCCGCGATTTGAACCACGGTTGTTCCAGCCGCGACCTCCACGTCCACGATGCACAACAGACACTTGCTTGCTCGAATCAGCCCCAGAAGAAAAGGACGAACGAATCCCACTTTCGGCCTCTAAAGCCACAGAAACTCCGTCCGCAAACGATTTGACTTGCGCTGCTAACAAAACTCGCTTGATTTCGGCACTGGCACCCATTTTCAGAGCATTTAACGCCACAACGTCATTTAAACTTTTAATAATTTTCAAATTATTGTCCCCGTGATCGATAACTTGTAACTGAGTCATTTTCGAAACAAGTTCCTCGATCTTTGAAGCGAAGTCCGTCACTGAATTTTCTTGACGCAACGAGGTCAACTCATTTTGCAAAGTAGCTAAAGTTACACGCGGTCTGAAACGCGCTCGCATAAAAACATCGAAATCATCGAAAGTCGTAATTTCAGACGTTACCGCTACTTTCGCACGCTTTTTCAATTTTACTTTCAAAAGAAAATTTAAAAATATCACTTTACCCGCATCGGAAAGCATGTCATTATACAGTTTTGCACAATCAAGAAAATCAACCAACTGCGAAGAATTACCATCGAAATCTGGCACCACCGAATTTACTGTTTTAAGACTGAACTCCATTTTGCACTTGGAGGAATCGTTCGACATTCCCGGTAAAGAATTTTCGGTGTTCACTTGCGGTTCGTTAAAAATCCCCAAATCATCATTATCACTGTTTTCCGAATCATCGGTTAACGATTTGGAAAGAAAAATTTTACAGCGCCCGTAACGCTTCCGAAGTGCCTCCGATTTGTCCGCCGACGGTACTGTGAACCAAAGTTCTTCAAGCTGAACACTTTTTGCGGGTGCTTCGCGTGCACGACGCTCCAAAGGGGTCTTAAGTAAACTTTCCGCAAATTGGAGAAAAGCCTCCGCCATAAAATCTAATTTTACAACATAACACACACAAAACAAAGGGGAAAAAAACACTCTTAACCAAAAATCGAAGTTCAATCGAGGTTCAACAACTAATTGGTGCGATTAGCCCGCAATTCAAGTACAGCCGCGCGCAACTCATTCTGTTGCTGCCGGAAATCGCGAATGCTGCGGAAAAATCGGCGAATCCCGAAAATTAACACAAAAACAACAAAAATAAAAATTATGCCACCGATGGTCCACCACTGCGCGAGATCATGATCGGAAAAAGTAACGTTGGCTTGACCCGACACGATTACCGATTCCGAAACACTTTTTTCTTCCCTAGAATTAGAGCCGCCCATTTTCGAAGGGTTTTTAAATGACCACGCGTCTTCAAATTTGTAAGTACCGCTCATTTAGAATGATAAGAACTCGGTGTCCTGTCACGATCGCCATGTAGTCGGCTTACAGCCGAGAAGGAAAGAGATGGGAAATAATCAACATGAAGTGTGTTTAAGACAACGTATATTCTGCGACTCCGCGTCTCCGCGGAAGCAGCTAGTTTCAAAAGTATTGGTTATCAACAAAAGTAGAACAGTCGCATTCGCGAATATAAACAAATACAACAAATAACTGCTGAGGCAGTACAGGGTTAACGTATGCTAAAATACGCTATTAAATTGTCAAAAAACTCAGAAAAGCCTAAAAAAATGATGTGATCAAATTGTGAAATTGAGCCAAAAATGTGTTGTTTTAATTAATGATACGAGATTTTTAAAAGCTTTTGAGCGTATTTCAGCACACATTACCTGCTATTGGATAATTTCGGAGCTAATAATTTAAACTTGAATCGTTTCTCATGAAAAAAAGCGAATTAAAAATGTTCGATAATTTTGACGAATATTTCGGGGCCCCAAAATGGCAACAGTGTAAATTTTATGCAAAAGGTGTATTTTTATTTGAAAAGTACTCGTTCTGGAAAGTACTTTAGCCACTTAGTTTTTAAAAATCCGACCTTTTTTGGAGAAGTTCTGATTTTTTGAATATTAGTCGATATCGAACTTTGAAGTTCGATGTATCGAAGATGAAAATCGCTATTGACATGCGGTTTGCGTTAAAAATCTCAGAATTTTAAAATCTTTCCAAATCCGTAATAAAAATGTGGGGTCCCATTTGAAATATGCAATTTAGGAGGGTGGTGCCCCCCGCCCCCGGCCCCCCTTGGGGGTGCAGAAAGTGAACCCCCCCCCCCCCCCCAAAAAAAAAAAGATGCCCTCCTCCAAATAAGTGAAAACGTGTTTGCGCGTTTTTCGAAAATCGAAGCGGTTTCCGAAATATTCGCCCCTGATCCTTTTTTGTTACACACCCTGTATTTTCGTCCATGCTGTTCTCACCATCATAAGTGGCGATAGCCACCAGGCCAAGTCCAAAACCCCCGAGCAAGAAGGTGGCGTCCGCGGACACTTATTATACACCGATCAGTTCGTTTTTGTCGATTTAAGCGTTATATGATCTGTTGCCTAGGATTCCAAGAAAACCGCCCATTAAAACCCCATAACACCTGGTACTGTTCGATTCGTCTTGAGGTGTACATGTGCCGCTCACTAATTAGATTTTCAATCGGATGAGTAACAACGGAGATATTTCCAAAAAACATCGATTTATTCGCGTTTTTTTTGCCTCTTGCCGATTCACTTTTGCGTTTCGCACCCTCGTTTTTGCGCACAGATAGCGGAATAACGGTAGATGAAACCCCCATATAACCTGATATAGAAAGATTCGTTAGGCTTTTCTGAAGGGCATAGGCCAGGTCTCGTTGAATTTTGAGCAATATCAAGGAAGATATCTATGATTGAAATTAGCGTAAATTCAGAATTTTTGCGTTTCGGCCGCTCGTTTTTTGCGCTCAGATTGCGGAATAACGGCAGATGAAACCCCCATATAACCTGACATAGAAAGATTCGTTAGGCTTTCCTGAGGGGCATAGTCCAGGTCTCGTTGAATTTCGAGTTGTATTAAGGGAGATATCTATGATTGAAATTAGCGTAAAATCGTCATTTTTCATTCGAACAGCCAACCGTTTCGCCAGATAGATTCGAGGAGCTCGCTCAGTGCCAGGATGGATAGAGAATGAGAGAATGGACGATTGGGAGAGAACGAATTTCTAGCTGCGCAGCATATTGATGCGTTTTTTTATTCTCCGGAGCGCGCACCGGTGCACACTGGGCCAGTTGCGAAATTTAGCATTTCAAAAGTCCATTTGGCAATCATGCGCGATGGAAATTTTATCACTGAAATCATGTCCTACGATACCTATTGACACAGAATATTCGTGGATTGAAGTCAGGAATGGACGAAAAGATGGTCTTATCGAGGACGAAAGGCTGGGTTACTGGGAAGACGCTGCACATGATCAATTGCTCTGTCGACATTGTTCAATGTTTATTGTGATTTTTGAACACTTCCTCGCGTGCGGAAGCTTTTTGTGTGCCATGATATGAATCGGCATAATCACGGCGAGTATTTATGCTCAAGCGTTTTTTTGAAACTCAATTTTAACTACTATTTTAGGCCACTTTATACAGGGTGTTTTTTAAGCTGGTTTTTTGTAAATTTGGAATTTTCTCGAGAGCCGGAAAAAAAAAGTCAACTTAAGTCACTCCGATAACTGAAAAAATCCATTCCTAATACCCTCAAGATTACTGTGTGAAAGTAGAAAATGGTACAATATGGTACAATTTATGTTATGATTTTTTTTACCAAGGTGATGTCTTGACGATTTCGTTAAAAAATATCTGCTATTGCGTAAACATTTCAAAAGAGCTGTCCCATGAAGGGCCATTTTCGGTCCATCCGACCTCTCTGATCAATATGCTTTCTAGTAGTTGGAAAGAACACAAACTCTGAAGGACCGTCAAACACCGGCAGTCGATATCGTTTCCCGTATTCGATATATCGATGGCCTAAGTTCGATACTGGCTCACTTTCAAAAATTCGTAGCCCCTCTTAAAATAACTCAAATTTCAACATCAATGGGTCAAAAATATTCTACTGATCAATTCTTGTCAAGTTAATAGTCCATTGTACCCCAAAAAAGTGTCTAAAATTAATTTCAAGGCCTATACCGACATTTTTCGATTTTTTTAAAACGAGTTCATCCAGCTACCTGCTACCATAAGGACTAAAGGAGTGTCACAAATTCAGAAATAGATGAACCTTTCAGGAATGATAAATTTAAGTGTCAGCTTTTAGATTATAGGTAGTTTTTTTAATTTTGTCAACTGTAAGGGGGGGGGGGAGGTAGTAAAAGTCAAACCTTCAATGCGCTATAACTTTCAAACGAAAAAAGCTATCGACGTCAACTTTAAGCCAAAAGATGCGTCTTTTAAAGATCTTTCGATTAACGTGCTAAAAATTTTTGGCTAAAAGAATATTTGAGCCAGTTTTTGCCACTTTCTTATTTTTGAAATTTCCAAAAGACTATTTTTTGAGTTTGAGAAATATGTGCTATATAGATATAGAAACAAAACCTTCCGTGAAAAAAGTTGATTTTAAAAGCTTCCGAATGGTGCAAACCGCAATACCAGAAATATTTTCGTTAAAGAGTAATGGTCGCCAAAAGTTTCGAATCTAGCCAAAAATAGGATTTGACCTACTTTCGATTTTACAAAAAAATTAGTTTCTCCACCAATAATGGCTGCAAATCATTCAAACTTGGTCGTTGTGGGGTTTTTTGGGTCGCTGAATTCAATTTTGATAACAGTTTCTCCAAATTTCCAAATCCAAGATGGCTGCCATAGTCATAGTTTATAGAAATCCCATCAGAAGTCATTTTCGGGAATTTTAAGCATTAAAATCGAAAAGAGCACCGAAAATTACCCCAGGATACATATTTTCATCAAAAAATGTCCATACATTGCAGAGATATTATTTTTGAAATGCTAGGTTTTTGAACTGGCCCACAGTGCGGTGCAGCTCCAGTGCTCCGGAGTGTTTTTTATTCCGGAGCTCCAGCACCGGTGCGCACCGAAGTGTTGTTTTATTAGCGGTGCGATGCGCCCGGAGCTGCTCCGGTGCAAGCTCCAGTGTATCGGAGTTGAAGACCGATGCACCGGAGCTGGAGCTCCGGAGCTTCAACACGTGACCGGTGCTGCACCAGACAGCTTCGGAGCAGCTCCGAAAACTCCGGGTTATTGCACCGGTGCAGATTCCGGAGAATAAAAAAACGCATCATTTGTGCGCGTCGTGACTCGTGAAGTGAACTCGTGATCTGTTTCGTTGTTGTTCGTTTTATTATTAGTGGTTTTCAACTTTTCAATCAACATTATTATATTATATAGATTGTCTGTACATAAAATTCCTTCTATTTTGAATACTCTTCGATCGATTCGTTTATTCCTTAGTTCTTATTTTCTCGGCAAATCTTGACAGATCAGAGGGCAACAGCACAATTTGACATTTGAGGTTATTCACGCAGTTCTGTTTCATAATTTAAAAATATTATTGTTCAATCGTGGTTCAATACTTTAATGAAAGTGCAGTGATGTTTGTTAAAAATCCGCTCTTTGTAAGCATGCCATCTCCGGGTAACTTTCTTGGAAGCCTCTGAAGTTTCCAAAGTGTATTTTCAAAGAATTGGTATTGTTGTCTTGCGCTGTGCTTGTGCGCTTGTAGAAGTGTTGACAAATGCTGTCCGTACGATTATATATGATTTTATCTGTCGCTTCTGTTAGCAATGTATATTCTGAGATCAGGCAACTCCAATGAGCTCCTAGTCTTAGAATCCCTATTATTAGCAGATTGCTGTTTCTACATTGATCATCAATTCCTTCAAAGAGATAGACTGATTTAGTGAATCGGCTGGACCTATCGAAGTTCCGACTGGTTCGATATACACTGCCCCGCAAAAAAACCGGCTCACCTGGCGCGCTGGATCATTCCGCTCGAAAATGCAAAAAAATTACAAAATTTAAAATCGTCATAACTTTTGAACTAAGAGAGCTAAAAATATTGCAAGGCCAGGTTCGGATTCTTCATACTCTCTAGTTTTTTATGCATAAGCTCAAATTTTATTTTGATTGCTTTTCCGCCCGTATGAAGAGTTTTTCCAAACCCTCGCGAAAACTGTTTTTTTGGAGCACATCTGTAAAAAGTTACTCAAACTTCTCACATCTCTTTGGGATAAAGTAGCATAGATAGACAAAATCTGAGACATGCATCAGATTCCTCAGAGTCAGGGCTATTGACCTGGTTACCTCAGTTTTGTCTACAAAATTTTTTTAGGGTCGGAAAATGCACTTTTCCGAGACCATGTAAAAACCGCTTCTGAACACCCAGTTTACACATGCGAAAAGATGTTAAAAGTTCAAACCGTCATAACTTTTGAACCAAGAAAGCTAAGAATATTTCAAGGCCAGGGTCGGATTCCTCACACTCTCTCGTTTTTTATGCATAAGCTTAAACTTTTTTTCCGTAATTTTTACGCCCGTGTGAAGAGTTTTTCCAAACCCTTGTGAAAACTGTTTTTTTGGAGCAAATCTCTAAAAAGTACTCAAACTTGCCACATCTCTTCGGGCAAAAGGAGCATAGATAGACAAAATCTGAGCGTCAGCCTCAGTGGTGTAGTGGTTAAGGCAGTTCGCTGCCAGCACTGAGGTCCCGGGTTCGATCCCCGGAGGTGACTGATATTTGAGGACACTCAAATATCAGTCATCGTGACCATGGATGGCCATGCCACTCCAATACCCCGACCCTTTGAGGTAGAGGGGTGCGGGAGTGACATGGCCACCCAGTAAGTAACCCGTCCGCACTATTCGGCTGTGTTGTGATCATGGATCGCTCATAGAGTACGCTTCTGCCAGCGCTACCTATCAGTGGGAGTGAAACAGCAGAGCCCAATTCGATGGGGGCATGACCGTGCTCCGAAAAATCCATGCCCGGTAGCGTCTGCCACAGTCGTTGATACGACCTTCCGTTGGCTTCTAAGACGGCCGCCGAGCCTTGTGGAAATATAATGATATAACGTCATTCGGGTTGAGTTAAGGAGCACGGTCCAAACCTCGGGGTGCAAGACGGCAGCAGCCATTGCCTAGGCTCCATGAGGGCGCCCCGCCGGTAAGCCCGGCCTTTACTTACTTACTTACTTACTTAGACAAAATCTGAGACATGCATCAGATTCCTCAGAGTCAGAGCTATCGACATGGTTACCTCAATTTTGTCTATAAAATTATTTTAAGGTCGGAAAATGCACTTTTCCGAGACAATGTAAAAACCGCTGCTAAAAACACAGTTTACACATCCCGCTCAAACATGCGAAAAGATGTTAACAGTTCAAACCGTCATAACTTTTGAACCAAGAAAGCTAAGAATATTTCAAGGCCAGGGTCGGATTCCTCACACTCTCTAGTTTTTTATGCATAAGCTTAAACTTTTTTTCCGTAATTTTTACGCCCGTGTGAAGAGTTTTTCCAAACCCTTGTGAAAACTGTTTTTTTGGAGCACATCTGTAAAAAGTACTCAAACTTGCCACATCTCTTCGGGCAAAAGGAGCATAGATAGACAAAATCTGAGACATGCATCAGATTCCTCAGAGTCAGGGCTATCGACATGGTTACCTCAATTTTGTCTATCAAATTATTTTAAGGTCGGAAAATGCACTTTTCCGAGACAATGTAAAAACCGCTGCTAAAAACACAGTTTACACATCCCGCTCAAACATGCGAAAATATGTTAAAAGTTCAAACCGTCATAACTTTTGAACCAAGAAAGCTAAGAATATTTCAAGGCCAGGGTCGGATTTCTCATACTCTCTAGTTTTTTATGCATAAGCTTAAACTTTTTTTCCGTAATTTTTACGCCCGTGTGAAGAGTTTTTCCAAACCCTCGTGAAAACTTTTTTTTGGAGCAAATCTCTAAAAAGTACTCAAACTTGCCACATCTTTTCGGGCAAAAGTAGCATAGATAGACAAAATCTGAGACTTGCATCAGATTCCTCAGAGTCAGGGCTATCGACATGGTTACCTCAATTTTGTCTATGAAATTATTTTAAGGTCGGAAAACGTTCTTTTCCGAGACCATGTAAAAACCGCTTCTGAACACACAGTTTACACATCCCGCTACATGGCCCGTTTACATGGTCTCGGAAAAGAGCGTTTTCCGACCTTAAAATACTATTATAGACAAAATTGAGGTAACCATATCGATAGCCCTGACTCTGAGGAATCTGATGCAAGTCTCAGATTTTGTCTATCTATGCTACTTTTGCCCGAAAAGATGTGGCAAGTTTGAGTACTTTTTAGAGATTTGCTACAAAAAAACAGTTTTCGCGAGGGTTTGGTAAAGCTCTTCACACGGGCGTAAAAATTACGAAAAAAAAGTTTAAGCTTATGCATAAAAAACTAGAGAGTATGAGAAATCCGACCCTGGCCTTGAAATATTCTTAGCTTTCTTGGTTCAAAAGTTATGACGGTTTGAACTTTTAACATATTTTCGCATGTTTGAGCGGGATGTGTAAACTGTGTTTTTAGCAGCGGTTTTTACATGGTCTCGGAAAAGAGCGTTTTCCGACCTTGAAATAATTTGATAGACAAAATTGAGGTAACCATGTCGATAGCCCTGACTCTGAGGAATCTGATGCATGTCTCAGATTTTGTCTATCTATGCTCCTTTTGCCCGAAGAGATGTGGCAAGTTTGAGTACTTTTTAGAGATTTGCTCCAAAAAAACAGTTTTCACAAGGGTTTGGAAAAACTCTTCACACGGGCGTAAAAATTACGGAAAAAAAGTTTAAGCTTATGCATAAAAAACTAGAGAGTATGAGAAATCCGACCCTGGCCTTGAAATATTCTTAGCTTTCTTGGTTCAAAAGTTATGACGGTTTGAACTGTTAACATATTTTCGCATGTTTGAGCGGGATGTGTAAACTGTGTTTTTAGCAGCGGTTTTTACATTGTCTCGGAAAAGTGCATTTTCCGACCTTAAAATAATTTTACAGACAAAATTGAGGTAACCAGGTCGATAGCCCTGACTCTGAGGAATCTGATGCATGTCTCAGATTTTGTCTATCTATGCTACTTTATCCCAAAGAGATGTGAGAATTTTGAGTAACTTTTTACAGATGTGCTCCAAAAAAACAGTTTTCGCGAGGGTTTGGAAAAACTCTTCATACGGGCGGAAAAGCTACCAAAATAAAATTTGAGCTTATGCATAAAAAACTAGAGAGTATGAGGAATCCGAACCTGGCCTTGAAATATTTTTAGCTCTCTTAGTTCAAAAGTTATGACGATTTTAAATTTTGTAATTTTTTTGCATTTTCGAGCGGAATGATCCAGCGCGCCAGGTGAGCCGGTTTTTTTGCGGGGCAGTGTACATGGGTTTTCCCATAAGGAATCGGAATGCGATTTTCAAGCGGAAATTTCGGCCTTTTTGAGACATTTTTTACACGTCAGAGGTTGCGATAATGGAATCTACGTATCCTCAAGTGCCAGGAACCAGCATAAAATAGGGCGATAGCGCAAAATTTAAACTAGTTACGCCGCATATATCGAACCAAGTCGTGAAAGTGAGGTTATGGCACCCCATTGTTTACATCCTTCCTTCCAACCTCTATGAACTGCAAAACTTCCATAAATTTCGACATTTAGCAGTTATTTCTTCGAAACTTTTGGAGGAATTATGTGTCAGAGTAAAGTAGCACACTTGCACTAACATTTTGAGTCCTGTAATGCCTGACATTACCACAGATTTTAGAAAAAGGCATGTTCCGTAACTCTACCCGAGTCTTCGTTTGAATTTTTCAGTCATATTCTTCAACCTGCCGGTGTTTCGTTCGTTTCTTTGATGCTTGTATCCTTCATTTACCTCTTACCCTTCAATAACATACTTCTAAAAACATTGTCGACTGTAAAGAACCTTTCGGCAGGGTGATTCAGTCCCGTCATCAATCAACCGTCCTCCCACACGTTCCTGACTGTTGCCTTCCTCTAGCTTTATTTGAGTGTTCCCCCTTTAACTTGTCTAGATTTGAATTACAGATAGAAGGTAAGAACCTATTGTTGTAATTTAGATGTGTTAGTAACCCAGCGATAAAATTTTAGGCTAGGCAAACGACAATAAAGTACCTACTTAGATTCTGTACCGTTGCGGTGATGAGGAAACACTAACTTGTTGAGTAATATCAAGCATATTGGAGCTAAAAATTTCAAAGCAGGTGAACTACAATACTCTAGTATATTATTCCTCCAAAAGTTCTAAAGAAATAACAGCTAAATGTCGAAATTTATGGAAGTTTTGCAGTTCATAGAGGTTGGAAGTAAGGATGTAAACAATGGGGTGCCATAACCGCACTTTCACGACTTGGTTCGATATATGCGGCATAACTAGTTTAAATTTTGCGCTATCGCCCTATTTTATGCTGGTTCCTGGCACTTGAGGATACGTAGATTCCATTATCGCAACCTCCGACGTGTAAAAAATGTCTCAAAAAGGCCGAAATTTCCGCTTGAAAATCGCATTCCGATTCCTTATGGGAAAACCCATGTATATCGAACCAGTCGGAACTTCGATAGGTCCAGACGAGTATATCGCATATAATCGCACGATATATCGACTCACTAAATCAGTCTATTGCAAGAAGTGCTAGTTTGCTCACTGTTACAAATCAATCAAGTGTTAAACAAGTAAGTCTCTTTTCCACCTCCAACCCTTCTCTAACTCTCTTAGTGTCAAATAAAGGATACTATATAGTTCTTACAGAAGAGCTCACATTATCTGAGTATATACCGGGTTCTGACAAGTAGCGTTGCTCGCTATACTGAAGAACACGGAGACAAACTTATTTGTTGACAACGGGTCAAAACCTGTTCCGACGCATTAGCGGATATGGGGGGGGAAGGGGGCGGTCGCCATTCCCCCCTTCGTTCGGCCCAAAAAAATAGGGGAAAACAATGGGGAAAAAAAAGGAAAAGGAGGTCTCGGGGGGGTGAAAATCTCAGGTTACCCCCCCCCCCCCCCCCCCCTTTGCTACGGCTGGATCCACCAATGTGCTGACCAGCTGCAAAACAATGCCCGTTAAAGCAATTTTGCAGGCTACTTGCCACATTGCTACTTTCCAGAACACCTCTCTCATAATATGTGAGCTCTTGTGATGGTGTTAGTCAAGACCTGTGATAATTTTTTGTAGAAGATTAGAATTTTGGAAGCACTCTGATGGGAGATACTGTATATGTTAGGAACCAGAGCTGTTGCATGCACTTTGGCAACAACGTAATACATTCATTTAAACCCTCGAAAAGGGGTCAAACTTTTGAGGATGCACAGTGCACTCCCTCGAGTCAGTACTTTACATTAGTTAGAATGGATGGAATACAGTGTTGCCAGATTTTTACTGTTCTTGTTGCACAAACCAGTTCTTGTAAAACCTGATGAGCTATACCGTCACAACTCAAACGTTATTTTGAAATTTTTACTTGAGTGTGTCTTTAAAACTGGGAGACCCAAGAGGAAGACCGTATTGAAATCTTTGGTTTAAGCTCACCAATGACTTCCGAATAACAATTATAACCATTAGTAAAGAATGATTAAATACATAGACTCGAGTTTATTCCTTGGCGTAAAGACATCCGTGTTCTCAGCTCGCTGATTTTTTTAAATTTTTTAAAATCACGCATTACTGATCCTTGATCTTTTCAGGGTACCAAAAACAATTTAAACTTTAAGCTCTATACCTGCTGAATTTCAAATATTGTCGCTTTAATAATATTAATAGTGCAAAACTATTATTAGTAAAGTATCAGAAACAGTTTAGTATTTTGAAATTCTTAAAGGGGAAATTTTTTTCCCCGTGTAGAATTGACTTAGCTTTTCATCAGTGACATTCAAATTAAAGGGTTAGGTAAAGCTTAAAGAAGAAAATCATTGCAACTTAGCTTTTTTTTTTACCATTGCTTGTAATAAGAAAAATAAAATGAAAAGAGGGGGGGGGATTGCGCTTGCTATTTCATTCTGCTCTATTGATGTGCCTTATGATGGACTCAACTTTATTATAATCATTGCTTTAGAAACACATCTTTGTCAAAATATCTCTGTATGACTGACCCACCTAAACCTTAATCCCTTAAATAGGAATAAATCGCAAAACCGGCCTGATATCTTTGACCAAAACTATCAGTAAACCTCAAGTAAACTCGTGGCGGCCAAGGTCCAAAAAATTCTCCAAACCTCTCCCTTTTACTACCTTCCTCTTTCCTACCTCAATCTCCTCTCTTTAAAAACTTTTCTTTCAAAATCTGTTATTTTAACCTTACCTGAGAGATGCATGATTGTGCGTGAGGTCTCTCAGATTCAACTTACAAACTAGCTGATATCAAAGCGACCAAGTCCCCTCCCTCCCCTCTTCCCACCCTTTCTACTCCTGTGTTTTTTCTAGCCCCCTACCCCTTCTGATTTCAGCCTGAGATTTTATCTCTGATCTTCATTATTCCGAATAATTTTTACAGTCGGTTGGCTGCGCTCAACGCAAACCATTGCATAACTCATAAATTGCAGGCGCATGAAAGTGCAGAGGATTTAATGCCCAAAGGCGCTGATATCCGAAGAACCAAGTCTAATTTTTTGTACCTACCGCACCTTTCTTCTGCTTCCTCTTCTACTTCATCCTCTTGCTATAGTTCACCCACCAAAAAAAAAAACAAATTTAAAAAAAAAAATCAGAGAAACAACTTGGCGTTGACCCGCAAAAGCTAATATGGTATTTAAACTCTAAGTTGGCAGGTCAACGCCAAGTTGTTACTCTGACTTTTTTTTTAATTTGTTTTTTTTTTTGGTGGGTGAACTATAGCAAGAGGATGAAGTAGAAGAGGAAGCAGAAGAAAGGTGCGGTAGGTACAAAAAAATTTGACTTGGTTCTTCGGATATCAGCGCCTTTGGGCATTAAATCCTTTGCACTTTCATGCGCCTGCAATTTATGAGTTATGCAATGGTTTGCGTTGAGCGCAGCCAACCGACTGTAATAATTATTCGGAATAATGAAGATCAGAGATAAAATCTCAGGCTGAAATCAGAAAGGGGGAGGGGGCTAGAAGAAACACAGGAGTAGAAAGGGTGGGAAGAGGGGGGGGGAGGGGACTTGGTCGCTTTGATATCAGCTAGTTTGTAAGTTTAATCTGAGAGACCTCACGCACAATCATGCATCTCTCAGGTAAGGTTAAAATAACAGATTTTGAAAGAAAAGTTTTTAAAGAGAGGAGATTGAGGTAGGAAAGAGGAAGGTAGTAAAAGGGAGAGGTTTGGAGAAGTTTTTGGACCTTGGGCCCCCACGAGTTTACTTGAGGTTTACTGATAGTTTTGGTCATCGGACTTACAGATAACAGACCCCAAACGAATTTGCGCTATGGTGCGCGTCTTGTAAACACCCCCCTTCCTTCCCCTCCTCTTACCTCTTCCCCTTGCCTCTCTCGTGCGCATTGCTTGCCCCGCTTGCTCGCTCGAGTTGAGGTTTTGGTCTTGAAATATTTTCGGCAGGAGTTTCGCATCTTTCATTTCATGCCTTGTGCCGCTCTTCTACCAACCCGGCTTTCTGCTATGCCACCCTCTGCCCTCTCCCCTGCAGCTTAGTGCTCCTTGTATATTGTTTATGATTTTTTTTTTACAGTGGGTCCAGGTCCACCCCTTTTCTTTATTCATTCCCATATCACCGCTTTTGCCTCTGCTTGCTCTCTTAACCAGTGATCAGTTTTTTCTTTGCCTCTCCATGTAGCTACTTGATCTCCTTATCCTCCTTCTTTAAAGCTGAATTTTGAGTCTGTTGAAGGGAAACTCAACATCAAAACTCGCGCACGCCCGCTTCGGGTTCTTTCTAGTGGTATGGACCTGAGATCATGTAAATATTTTAAACATTATGGCGATCAAGAAATTTTAAAAGGCGAAGTAAGGTGTCAAGTTGGTCACAATCATAACTGGTCTCGTCTCTGGTTTGGAAAAATGGGAGAAAAAGTTTCAAGAAGTTGGATTAGTGAAATTTTTTTTACTGAAAAAAGATAAAAAAGAGGAGAATCTTGTTAGAAACTTTAGACACCCAGGGACGGATTTGGAGGGGTGCAAAAAGGGCATCTGCCC
>VMOF01000111.1:36418170-36535615 GCA_011764245.1 Trialeurodes vaporariorum | reverse complement strand
GGAATGGACGAAAAGATGGTCTTATCGAGGACGAAAGGCTGGGTTACTGGGAAGACGCTGCACATGATCAATTGCTCTGTCGACATTGTTCAATGTTTATTGTGATTTTTGAACACTTCCTCGCGTGCGGAAGCTTTTTGTGTGCCATGATATGAATCGGCATAATCACGGCGAGTATTTATGCTCAAGCGTTTTTTTGAAACTCAATTTTAACTACTATTTTAGGCCACTTTATACAGGGTGTTTTTTAAGCTGGTTTTTTGTAAATTTGGAATTTTCTCGAGAGCCGGAAAAAAAAAGTCAACTTAAGTCACTCCGATAACTGAAAAAATCCATTCCTAATACCCTCAAGATTACTGTGTGAAAGTAGAAAATGGTACAATATGGTACAATTTATGTTATGATTTTTTTTACCAAGGTGATGTCTTGACGATTTCGTTAAAAAATATCTGCTATTGCGTAAACATTTCAAAAGAGCTGTCCCATGAAGGGCCATTTTCGGTCCATCCGACCTCTCTGATCAATATGCTTTCTAGTAGTTGGAAAGAACACAAACTCTGAAGGACCGTCAAACACCGGCAGTCGATATCGTTTCCCGTATTCGATATATCGATGGCCTAAGTTCGATACTGGCTCACTTTCAAAAATTCGTAGCCCCTCTTAAAATAACTCAAATTTCAACATCAATGGGTCAAAAATATTCTACTGATCAATTCTTGTCAAGTTAATAGTCCATTGTACCCCAAAAAAGTGTCTAAAATTAATTTCAAGGCCTATACCGACATTTTTCGATTTTTTTAAAACGAGTTCATCCAGCTACCTGCTACCATAAGGACTAAAGGAGTGTCACAAATTCAGAAATAGATGAACCTTTCAGGAATGATAAATTTAAGTGTCAGCTTTTAGATTATAGGTAGTTTTTTTAATTTTGTCAACTGTAAGGGGGGGGGGGAGGTAGTAAAAGTCAAACCTTCAATGCGCTATAACTTTCAAACGAAAAAAGCTATCGACGTCAACTTTAAGCCAAAAGATGCGTCTTTTAAAGATCTTTCGATTAACGTGCTACAAATTTTGGCTAAAAGAATATTTGAGCCAGTTTTTGCCACTTTCTTATTTTTGAAATTTCCAAAAGACTATTTTTTGAGTTTGAGAAATATGTGCTATATAGATATAGAAACAAAACCTTCCGTGAAAAAAGTTGATTTTAAAAGCTTCCGAATGGTGCAAACCGCAATACCAGAAATATTTTCGTTAAAGAGTAATGGTCGCCAAAAGTTTCGAATCTAGCCAAAAATAGGATTTGACCTACTTTCGATTTTACAAAAAAATTAGTTTCTCCACCAATAATGGCTGCAAATCATTCAAACTTGGTCGTTGTGGGGTTTTTTGGGTCGCTGAATTCAATTTTGATAACAGTTTCTCCAAATTTCCAAATCCAAGATGGCTGCCATAGTCATAGTTTATAGAAATCCCATCAGAAGTCATTTTCGGGAATTTTAAGCATTAAAATCGAAAAGAGCACCGAAAATTACCCCAGGATACATATTTTCATCAAAAAATGTCCATACATTGCAGAGATATTATTTTTGAAATGCTAGGTTTTTGAACTGGCCCACAGTGCGGTGCAGCTCCAGTGCTCCGGAGTGTTTTTTTATTCCGGAGCTCCAGCACCGGTGCGCACCGAAGTGTTGTTTTATTAGCGGTGCGATGCGCCCGGAGCTGCTCCGGTGCAAGCTCCAGTGTATCGGAGTTGAAGACCGATGCACCGGAGCTGGAGCTCCGGAGCTTCAACACGTGACCGGTGCTGCACCAGACAGCTTCGGAGCAGCTCCGAAAACTCCGGGTTATTGCACCGGTGCAGATTCCGGAGAATAAAAAAACGCATCATTTGTGCGCGTCGTGACTCGTGAAGTGAACTCGTGATCTGTTTCGTTGTTGTTCGTTTTATTATTAGTGGTTTTCAACTTTTCAATCAACATTATTATATTATATAGATTGTCTGTACATAAAATTCCTTCTATTTTGAATACTCTTCGATCGATTCGTTTATTCCTTAGTTCTTATTTTCTCGGCAAATCTTGACAGATCAGAGGGCAACAGCACAATTTGACATTTGAGGTTATTCACGCAGTTCTGTTTCATAATTTAAAAATATTATTGTTCAATCGTGGTTCAATACTTTAATGAAAGTGCAGTGATGTTTGTTAAAAATCCGCTCTTTGTAAGCATGCCATCTCCGGGTAACTTTCTTGGAAGCCTCTGAAGTTTCCAAAGTGTATTTTCAAAGAATTGGTATTGTTGTCTTGCGCTGTGCTTGTGCGCTTGTAGAAGTGTTGACAAATGCTGTCCGTACGATTATATATGATTTTATCTGTCGCTTCTGTTAGCAATGTATATTCTGAGATCAGGCAACTCCAATGAGCTCCTAGTCTTAGAATCCCTATTATTAGCAGATTGCTGTTTCTACATTGATCATCAATTCCTTCAAAGAGATAGACTGATTTAGTGAATCGGCTGGACCTATCGAAGTTCCGACTGGTTCGATATACACTGCCCCGCAAAAAAACCGGCTCACCTGGCGCGCTGGATCATTCCGCTCGAAAATGCAAAAAAATTACAAAATTTAAAATCGTCATAACTTTTGAACTAAGAGAGCTAAAAATATTGCAAGGCCAGGTTCGGATTCTTCATACTCTCTAGTTTTTTATGCATAAGCTCAAATTTTATTTTGATTGCTTTTCCGCCCGTATGAAGAGTTTTTCCAAACCCTCGCGAAAACTGTTTTTTTGGAGCACATCTGTAAAAAGTTACTCAAACTTCTCACATCTCTTTGGGATAAAGTAGCATAGATAGACAAAATCTGAGACATGCATCAGATTCCTCAGAGTCAGGGCTATTGACCTGGTTACCTCAGTTTTGTCTACAAAATTTTTTTAGGGTCGGAAAATGCACTTTTCCGAGACCATGTAAAAACCGCTTCTGAACACCCAGTTTACACATGCGAAAAGATGTTAAAAGTTCAAACCGTCATAACTTTTGAACCAAGAAAGCTAAGAATATTTCAAGGCCAGGGTCGGATTCCTCACACTCTCTCGTTTTTTATGCATAAGCTTAAACTTTTTTTCCGTAATTTTTACGCCCGTGTGAAGAGTTTTTCCAAACCCTTGTGAAAACTGTTTTTTTGGAGCAAATCTCTAAAAAGTACTCAAACTTGCCACATCTCTTCGGGCAAAAGGAGCATAGATAGACAAAATCTGAGCGTCAGCCTCAGTGGTGTAGTGGTTAAGGCAGTTCGCTGCCAGCACTGAGGTCCCGGGTTCGATCCCCGGAGGTGACTGATATTTGAGGACACTCAAATATCAGTCATCGTGACCATGGATGGCCATGCCACTCCAATACCCCGACCCTTTGAGGTAGAGGGGTGCGGGAGTGACATGGCCACCCAGTAAGTAACCCGTCCGCACTATTCGGCTGTGTTGTGATCATGGATCGCTCATAGAGTACGCTTCTGCCAGCGCTACCTATCAGTGGGAGTGAAACAGCAGAGCCCAATTCGATGGGGGCATGACCGTGCTCCGAAAAATCCATGCCCGGTAGCGTCTGCCACAGTCGTTGATACGACCTTCCGTTGGCTTCTAAGACGGCCGCCGAGCCTTGTGGAAATATAATGATATAACGTCATTCGGGTTGAGTTAAGGAGCACGGTCCAAACCTCGGGGTGCAAGACGGCAGCAGCCATTGCCTAGGCTCCATGAGGGCGCCCCGCCGGTAAGCCCGGCCTTTACTTACTTACTTACTTACTTAGACAAAATCTGAGACATGCATCAGATTCCTCAGAGTCAGAGCTATCGACATGGTTACCTCAATTTTGTCTATAAAATTATTTTAAGGTCGGAAAATGCACTTTTCCGAGACAATGTAAAAACCGCTGCTAAAAACACAGTTTACACATCCCGCTCAAACATGCGAAAAGATGTTAACAGTTCAAACCGTCATAACTTTTGAACCAAGAAAGCTAAGAATATTTCAAGGCCAGGGTCGGATTCCTCACACTCTCTAGTTTTTTATGCATAAGCTTAAACTTTTTTTCCGTAATTTTTACGCCCGTGTGAAGAGTTTTTCCAAACCCTTGTGAAAACTGTTTTTTTGGAGCACATCTGTAAAAAGTACTCAAACTTGCCACATCTCTTCGGGCAAAAGGAGCATAGATAGACAAAATCTGAGACATGCATCAGATTCCTCAGAGTCAGGGCTATCGACATGGTTACCTCAATTTTGTCTATCAAATTATTTTAAGGTCGGAAAATGCACTTTTCCGAGACAATGTAAAAACCGCTGCTAAAAACACAGTTTACACATCCCGCTCAAACATGCGAAAATATGTTAAAAGTTCAAACCGTCATAACTTTTGAACCAAGAAAGCTAAGAATATTTCAAGGCCAGGGTCGGATTTCTCATACTCTCTAGTTTTTTATGCATAAGCTTAAACTTTTTTTCCGTAATTTTTACGCCCGTGTGAAGAGTTTTTCCAAACCCTCGTGAAAACTTTTTTTTGGAGCAAATCTCTAAAAAGTACTCAAACTTGCCACATCTTTTCGGGCAAAAGTAGCATAGATAGACAAAATCTGAGACTTGCATCAGATTCCTCAGAGTCAGGGCTATCGACATGGTTACCTCAATTTTGTCTATGAAATTATTTTAAGGTCGGAAAACGTTCTTTTCCGAGACCATGTAAAAACCGCTTCTGAACACACAGTTTACACATCCCGCTACATGGCCCGTTTACATGGTCTCGGAAAAGAGCGTTTTCCGACCTTAAAATAATATTATAGACAAAATTGAGGTAACCATATCGATAGCCCTGACTCTGAGGAATCTGATGCAAGTCTCAGATTTTGTCTATCTATGCTACTTTTGCCCGAAAAGATGTGGCAAGTTTGAGTACTTTTTAGAGATTTGCTACAAAAAAACAGTTTTCGCGAGGGTTTGGTAAAGCTCTTCACACGGGCGTAAAAATTACGAAAAAAAAGTTTAAGCTTATGCATAAAAAACTAGAGAGTATGAGAAATCCGACCCTGGCCTTGAAATATTCTTAGCTTTCTTGGTTCAAAAGTTATGACGGTTTGAACTTTTAACATATTTTCGCATGTTTGAGCGGGATGTGTAAACTGTGTTTTTAGCAGCGGTTTTTACATGGTCTCGGAAAAGAGCGTTTTCCGACCTTGAAATAATTTGATAGACAAAATTGAGGTAACCATGTCGATAGCCCTGACTCTGAGGAATCTGATGCATGTCTCAGATTTTGTCTATCTATGCTCCTTTTGCCCGAAGAGATGTGGCAAGTTTGAGTACTTTTTAGAGATTTGCTCCAAAAAACAGTTTTCACAAGGGTTTGGAAAAACTCTTCACACGGGCGTAAAAATTACGGAAAAAAAGTTTAAGCTTATGCATAAAAAACTAGAGAGTATGAGAAATCCGACCCTGGCCTTGAAATATTCTTAGCTTTCTTGGTTCAAAAGTTATGACGGTTTGAACTGTTAACATATTTTCGCATGTTTGAGCGGGATGTGTAAACTGTGTTTTTAGCAGCGGTTTTTACATTGTCTCGGAAAAGTGCATTTTCCGACCTTAAAATAATTTTACAGACAAAATTGAGGTAACCAGGTCGATAGCCCTGACTCTGAGGAATCTGATGCATGTCTCAGATTTTGTCTATCTATGCTACTTTATCCCAAAGAGATGTGAGAATTTTGAGTAACTTTTTACAGATGTGCTCCAAAAAAACAGTTTTCGCGAGGGTTTGGAAAAACTCTTCATACGGGCGGAAAAGCTACCAAAATAAAATTTGAGCTTATGCATAAAAAACTAGAGAGTATGAGGAATCCGAACCTGGCCTTGAAATATTTTTAGCTCTCTTAGTTCAAAAGTTATGACGATTTTAAATTTTGTAATTTTTTTGCATTTTCGAGCGGAATGATCCAGCGCGCCAGGTGAGCCGGTTTTTTTGCGGGGCAGTGTACATGGGTTTTCCCATAAGGAATCGGAATGCGATTTTCAAGCGGAAATTTCGGCCTTTTTGAGACATTTTTTACACGTCAGAGGTTGCGATAATGGAATCTACGTATCCTCAAGTGCCAGGAACCAGCATAAAATAGGGCGATAGCGCAAAATTTAAACTAGTTACGCCGCATATATCGAACCAAGTCGTGAAAGTGAGGTTATGGCACCCCATTGTTTACATCCTTCCTTCCAACCTCTATGAACTGCAAAACTTCCATAAATTTCGACATTTAGCAGTTATTTCTTCGAAACTTTTGGAGGAATTATGTGTCAGAGTAAAGTAGCACACTTGCACTAACATTTTGAGTCCTGTAATGCCTGACATTACCACAGATTTTAGAAAAAGGCATGTTCCGTAACTCTACCCGAGTCTTCGTTTGAATTTTTCAGTCATATTCTTCAACCTGCCGGTGTTTCGTTCGTTTCTTTGATGCTTGTATCCTTCATTTACCTCTTACCCTTCAATAACATACTTCTAAAAACATTGTCGACTGTAAAGAACCTTTCGGCAGGGTGATTCAGTCCCGTCATCAATCAACCGTCCTCCCACACGTTCCTGACTGTTGCCTTCCTCTAGCTTTATTTGAGTGTTCCCCCTTTAACTTGTCTAGATTTGAATTACAGATAGAAGGTAAGAACCTATTGTTGTAATTTAGATGTGTTAGTAACCCAGCGATAAAATTTTAGGCTAGGCAAACGACAATAAAGTACCTACTTAGATTCTGTACCGTTGCGGTGATGAGGAAACACTAACTTGTTGAGTAATATCAAGCATATTGGAGCTCAAAATTTCAAAGCAGGTGAACTACAATACTCTAGTATATTATTCCTCCAAAAGTTCTAAAGAAATAACAGCTAAATGTCGAAATTTATGGAAGTTTTGCAGTTCATAGAGGTTGGAAGTAAGGATGTAAACAATGGGGTGCCATAACCGCACTTTCACGACTTGGTTCGATATATGCGGCATAACTAGTTTAAATTTTGCGCTATCGCCCTATTTTATGCTGGTTCCTGGCACTTGAGGATACGTAGATTCCATTATCGCAACCTCCGACGTGTAAAAAATGTCTCAAAAAGGCCGAAATTTCCGCTTGAAAATCGCATTCCGATTCCTTATGGGAAAACCCATGTATATCGAACCAGTCGGAACTTCGATAGGTCCAGACGAGTATATCGCATATAATCGCACGATATATCGACTCACTAAATCAGTCTATTGCAAGAAGTGCTAGTTTGCTCACTGTTACAAATCAATCAAGTGTTAAACAAGTAAGTCTCTTTTCCACCTCCAACCCTTCTCTAACTCTCTTAGTGTCAAATAAAGGATACTATATAGTTCTTACAGAAGAGCTCACATTATCTGAGTATATACCGGGTTCTGACAAGTAGCGTTGCTCGCTATACTGAAGAACACGGAGACAAACTTATTTGTTGACAACGGGTCAAAACCTGTTCCGACGCATTAGCGGATATAGGGGGGGAAGGGGGCGGTCGCCATTCCCCCCTTCGTTCGGCCCAAAAAAATAGGGGAAAACAATGAGGAAAAAAAGGAAAAGGAGGTCTCTGGGGGGTGAAAATCTCAGGTTAGCCCCCCCCCCCCCCCCCCCCGTTTGCTACGGCTGGATCCACCAATGTGCTGACCAGCTGCAAAACAATGCCCGTTAAAGCAATTTTGCAGGCTACTTGCCACATTGCTACTTTCCAGAACACCTCTCTCATAATATGTGAGCTCTTGTGATGGTGTTAGTCAAGACCTGTGATAATTTTTTGTAGAAGATTAGAATTTTGGAAGCACTCTGATGGGAGATACTGTATATGTTAGGAACCAGAGCTGTTGCATGCACTTTGGCAACAACGTAATACATTCATTTAAACCCTCGTAAAGGGTCAAACTTTTGAGGATGCACAGTGCACTCCCTCGAGTCAGTACTTTACATTAGTTAGAATGGATGGAATACAGTGTTGCCAGATTTTTACTGTTCTTGTTGCACAAACCAGTTCTTGTAAAACCTGATGAGCTATACCGTCACAACTCAAACGTTATTTTGCAATTTTACTTGAGTGTGTCTTTAAAACTGGGAGACCCAAGAGGAAGACCGTATTGAAATCTTTGGTTTAAGCTCACCAATGACTTCCGAATAACAATTATAACCATTAGTAAAGAATGATTAAATACATAGACTCGAGCTCTATTCCTTGGCGTAAAGACATCCGTGTTCTCAGCTCGCTGAGTTTTTTAATTTTTAAAATCACGCATTACTGATCCTTGATCTTTTCAGGGTACCAAAAACAATTTAAACTTTAAGCTCTATACCTGCTGAATTTCAAATATTGTCGCTTTAATAATATTAATAGTGCAAAACTATTATTAGTAAAGTATCAGAAACAGTTTAGTATTTTGAAATTCTTAAAGGGAATTTTTTCCTCGTGTAGAATTGACTTAGCTTTTCATCAGTGACATTCAAATTAAAGGGTTAGGTAAAGCTTAAAGAAGAAAATCATTGCAACTTAGCTTTTTTTTCTACCATTGCTTGTAATAAGAAAAATAAAATGAAAAGAGGGGGGAGGGATTGCGCTTGCTATTTCATTCTGCTCTATTGATGTGCCTTATGATGGACTCAACTTTATTATAATCATTGCTTTAGAAACACATCTTTGTCAAAATATCTCTGTATGACTGACCCACCTAAACCTTAATCCCTTAACATAGGAATAAATCGCAAAACCGGCCTGATATCTTTGACCAAAACTATCAGTAAACCTCAAGTAAACTCGTGGCGGCCAAGGTCCAAAAACTTCTCCAAACCTCTCCCTTTTACTACCTTCCTCTTTCCTACCTCAATCTCCTCTCTTTAAAAACTTTTCTTTCAAAATCTGTTATTTTAACCTTACCTGAGAGATGCATGATTGTGCGTGAGGTCTCTCAGATTCAACTTACAAACTAGCTGATATCAAAGCGACCAAGTCCCCTCCCCTCCCCTCTTCCCACCCTTTCTACTCCTGTGTTTCTTCTAGCCCCCTACCCCTTCTGATTTCAGCCTGAGATTTTATCTCTGATCTTCATTATTCCGAATAATTATTACAGTCGGTTGGCTGCGCTCAACGCAAACCATTGCATAACTCATAAATTGCAGGCGCATGAAAGTGCAGAGGATTTAATGCCCAAAGGCGCTGATATCCGAAGAACCAAGTCTAATTTTTTGTACCTACCGCACCTTTCTTCTGCTTCCTCTTCTACTTCATCCTCTTGCTATAGTTCACCCACCAAAAAGAAAAACAAATTTAAAAAAAAAGTCAGAGAAACAACTTGGCGTTGACCCGCAAAAGCTAATATGGTATTAGTAAACTCTAAGTTGGCAGGTCAACGCCAAGTTGTTACTCTGACTTTTTTTTAATTTGTTTTTCTTTTTGGTGGGTGAACTATAGCAAGAGGATGAAGTAGAAGAGGAAGCAGAAGAAAGGTGCGGTAGGTACAAAAAATTAGACTTGGTTCTTCGGATATCAGCGCCTTTGGGCATTAAATCCTTTGCACTTTCATGCGCCTGCAATTTATGAGTTATGCAATGGTTTGCGTTGAGCGCAGCCAACCGACTGTAATAATTATTCGGAATAATGAAGATCAGAGATAAAATCTCAGGCTGAAATCAGAAGGGGTAGGGGGCTAGAAGAAACACAGGAGTAGAAAGGGTGGGAAGAGGGGAGGGGAGGGGACTTGGTCGCTTTGATATCAGCTAGTTTGTAAGTTGAATCTGAGAGACCTCACGCACAATCATGCATCTCTCAGGTAAGGTTAAAATAACAGATTTTGAAAGAAAAGTTTTTAAAGAGAGGAGATTGAGGTAGGAAAGAGGAAGGTAGTAAAAGGGAGAGGTTTGGAGAAGTTTTTGGACCTTGGCCGCCACGAGTTTACTTGAGGTTTACTGATAGTTTTGGTCATCGGACTTACAGATAACAGACCCCAAACGAATTTGCGCTATGGTGCGCGTCTTGTAAACACTCACCCTTCCTTCCCCTCCTCTTACCTCTTCCACTTGCCTCTCTCGTGCGCATTGCTTGCCCCGCTTGCTCGCTCGAGTTGAGGTTTTGGTCTTGAAATATTTTCGGCAGGAGTTTCGCATCTTTCATTTCATGCCTTGTGCCGCTCTTCTACCAACCCGGCTTTCTGCTATGCCACCCTCTGCCCTCTCCCCTGCAGCTTAGTGCTCCTTGTATATTGTTTATGATTATTTTTTTACAGTGGGTCCAGGTCCACCCTTTGCTTTATTCATTCCCATATCACCGCTTTTGCCTCTGCTTGCTCTCTTAACCAGTGATCAGTTTTTTCTTTGCCTCTCCATGTAGCTACTTGATCTCCTTATCCTCCTTCTTTAAAGCTGAATTTTGAGTCTGTTGAAGGGAAACTCAACATCAAAACTCGCGCACGCCCGCTTCGGGTTCTTACATAGTGGTATGGACCTGAGATCATGTAAATATTTAATCATTATGGCGATCAAGAAATTTTAAAAGGCGAAGTAAGGTGTCAAGTTGGTCACAATCATAACTGGTCTCGTCTCTGGTTTGGAAAAATGGGAGAAAAAGTTTCAAGAAGTTGGATTAGGGATTTTTTTTTACTGAAAAAAGATAAAAACGAGGAGAATCTTGTTAGAAACTTTAGACACCCCGGGGCGGATTTGGAGGGGTGCAAAAAGGGCATCTGCCCGCATCGGCAAAATTGTGGGATCGGCAATATTTAGTCTGTGATAGTAAAAAAGAGGGGAAGGAAAAGAAGGGAAAGAAGAAGAAAAGTAAAAGGAAAAAAACCCAGCCCCAAAATTTCTACGGTGAAATAAAATGTCAAATAAAATAAAACTTACAAACATTCGCCCCCCCCCCCCCAAACGAGACACGACGAGCGAGGAAGCTGCTTCAGCCTCCAATTAAAAGCCATAAAGCAATGCGAAAGACAGAGACACAAGGGCTTGTCCAGAAAAAAATCCAGACAGGGGGGGCATCATTTAGCGCGCAAATATCACATTTTTCACATTCAGGCAATCTATTACATTTTCCCTCTTACTTTGGCGTTTTTTGGGGACTGCATCTCTACTCCTTCCCGGTATATGCATTTGCAGACAGAGACATGTCCGCCATTTTGAGAAACTTCAAATTGAATCCGAAAAACTGTTTCCATTGGCTCTTATTACGGCAGTTTCCATTCTGATTGTTTTATTTTAAGCTTTAATTTATGAATAGTCCTTCGAGTTATGTGTATTACATCATGCGTTTTGAAATTTGTTATCGGAGTCAATTACCTGTCCATTTTCATCCTAAAAGTTTCTTACACGCGTATGTTTTTAGATTTTTATGCATCATAGTGCATCTGGGTCTCGATTGGTTTCGTTCGGGGGGGGGGGGGGCGGAGAAAAGAGATCATTTTGGTGTTGATTTTCCTATATACAAAGGCGAGAATTGCATCTAAGAACACTCAAATTTTCAACATTTCTGGGGAAGGGGTTAATCCCCCATTAGCACATTGATAAACGGTGAGGAGCGGCGACTTCAAGATAGCTCCCAGAGGCGGCAAAAGGGTAAATCCGGGTCACTACTGAGGACATTAGAATAACTACGAGGATTGAACAAATCTCGTTTGCTTTTATTGACTATTTGAACCAAATGTTTTACTGAAAAAAAAAAAAAAAAAAAAAACTCTCGAGAATGACTCGTTTGAACTCTCTTGTTTGTGTGTTCTCACGCCAAGAAAGGAATTAACCAGAAATAATTTGCTGTTGAAGGTTTAGTGTATATTTTTCAAACATTGACTCTTTTTGAAGATACGTTGAAAAACTCTATCGAATCTACTTTAGGAATAACCGAGCTCTTCTCTGCCTCCTTTTTTAACAACCCATATCTCACATTTGGCAAGTAAATTTTCTCCAAAGCATCAACATTATTTATTTTAAAATTTTCCTCTTTTTTAATTCCTACACCACTTTTCATGGGCACCGGGATAAGGAGGGGTAAACCTCTCACCCGCCCAGACTTTAGGACACTCAAAACCTCACGATATTAACTGGAATGAGACATTTAAGGAATTAGGTATTGCCTTGATGTAAATTTCATTTTTACTTAAAACATGAAAGTTCTTGAAACTTCCAAGGACTCTTCTTCTCTAACCAGATTTTTTTTTAGGGAATTAAAAAGTCGATATTAAATGGGAACTTCAGGGCCGTAACTATACCGTAGGGCAGTCGCGGCAATGCCCCCCCCCCCCAGGCTTGGGGCCCCCAAAGATATTCTTTTTTCCATTCTTGTATGGGTTTTCCACCCTCATAGTTATATGAATATTTTATCAATAAGTTGGATTCATTCATTCATTACGATGGACGGTCACTTGTTTCTCGTTTTATCATGAATTTTTCAGTCCGGCCTTTGTGCCGATCGAACAGCTTTAAGTTTTCGGCACTATTTTACTACGTTATAAGTACCGGTTCAGCGTGATGTTACCGTACGCATTGTATTTTTTGTCTTTCCGCCGGATTTTTGCTTCAGGTTATTTAAAAACGGATTTCTCCAATCAGTGCAGTGACTGCAGTATCCAGTGTTGCCAAGGTAGATGGAGAACAGATACCTACGAACCAAGGTTATAGATTATACAGGTATGTTCAATGCTCATCTGACTTCACGCCACGAACTCAGTGGCGCGCAGTTCGAAATCAATGCAGTCAAGATGGCCGACAAAAGCAGAAAACACAACGACTCACTTGGGCGACTTCGAGAGTATCGCCCGAAGTTGCCTGGGCGAGTCGGCCTATTTTTCTGCTTTTGTCGGCCATCTTGGCTGCCGTGATTTTGCACTGCACGCCACTGAATTTGTGGCGCGAAGTCAGATGAGCATACCTGATAATCAATAACCTTGGGCTCTTACTGGTTCGCCAAGAAAGCGCTTGCGCCGCCATTTTTCTTACCGCGCAATTCAAAACTGAGATTTAGCACGGCAGTGGAAGTGGCGGTGAACGTAAATCTATTAACCTAACCTCCATCACAAAATTAAGATTAGTACACAGAGAAAAATAATTCGGTAAAATTTGATCACTGAAGTGTTTGGTTGCAGGAAACCGACATTTTCGGTCTCGAGTACCGAATTGTTCATTAGTACTACCGAAGTTCATTGGTAGTACCAAAGAACTTCAGTAGGGGCGGAATTTAAGTTTAATTACCGAAGTCTTCGGACCTTCGGTACTTCCAATAAAGTATTCGGTTCTCAGGACCGAAAATTTCGGTTTCCTGCAACGGAACACTTTGGTGATCAAAATTTACCGAATTATTTTCCTCTTTGCGGAACGAATTTCCCATGTTAATTTCCATAAGGCCTAAAACAGTTTTGCACCACGATTACAGCCAACCAGAGGCTTGCCCGCGTTTTCGATCTCTTATCTGCGTTGACCACGCACGCAGGCCGGCCTTCCATTCAATTGCGACTCTTGTTTACTCTTTGCTTGGTGACTTGGTCTTTCAATTTTTTCACCCTGAAACTGTCGCAACTCCACTCACACCTCACGCTTAGCGCTTATCCCTTTCTCGACTTCTTTCCGATCTCCTCATGTACGCCTCAAACCTCCATTAGTGAGTGGGGAAAATGTAATTTAGTAAACTGGGCCCAATAAATGTACGGTACAGACGGTCCCTGTTCTTTAACGTTAGGTGCAGTGCAGCCCTAACAAATCAGAAGCGAGGATTCGCTACTTGAGGTCAAGAACAAGGGACCGTCCGTACCGTACATTTATTGGGCCCTGGACACTCAAGATTTTACAAGAATACGGCCGAATCTAACCTACAAACAACAAAACCAATGGGGCTATTGCAAACTTTTGCTATCAGCGAATTAACAGTCGATTATGGCGTAAAAACCTCCAAAAATAACGATGGCGGCACTAAAAACTTCCAAAATCCACACCTAAACTCAATAAATGCAGTTATTTGCGCGAGCGTAATGGTAGCCGAAAGCACTAACAATCGGAGATTCCTATCTTAGTTTCGTCACTCTTTCTATGTTGACAAGGATGATTCACCGAGTAATTAGTCATCAGAGTGATGATCCACATCCGATGAATGGTGCCGCAACACCTAGTGACACCGGTTTCAAATGAAAGTAGTCTCTTATTGGTCACTTCTTGATGGAGTTTCAGAATTGTTAGATGGGAATCTCCCATTGTTAGTGCCTTTGGCCACCATTACGCTCGCGCAAATAACTGCGTTTATTGAGTTTAGGAGTGGATTTTGGAAGTTTTTAGTGCCGCCATCGTTATTTTTTTAGGTTTTTACGCTAAAATCGACTATTAAATCGCTTGTAGCAAAAGTGTGCAATAGCCCCATTTCCGACTGCTGATTCCTTTAGGCGATTTATTATTACACTGAAGCCATGCTCTACTCATTTATTTTTAGTAATTTAGAGGACGTAACAAGCACAAGCATAATCGTGCGAAAAATTGCTCTGATTTTTATAGGTTTATCAGCCGATATATCAGCGGCTAAGACGGAAAATTAAAAAATCCTGAAAAGAGAAAGAAGAATAGAAAAAAGAGCGGTCAAATTTAGCGAGTCTAGGTCCAGAAAGTTCTTAATTATTTGTAAGAAGTTGAATAAATGTGTTCAATTTGTGATTTTCCCCCATTTGCTTGGATTGCAAGCGAAAAAGGGAATGAGGGTCATCATAACTCATCAAAGATCTCGATGGTCAAATTTTTCTTGGATCCAAACGCATGAGAAGCAACAGAAAAAATTATCAGTTCTTTTTGCCTTACCCACTCCCCAGGCAAGATCTGAAGTGACACCTCCGGAAGAGGTAAAGGTAGTAAGAAAGACACAGGGCGAAAAGGAAATCGAGCATACAATTCAACGAGAAGACAGCAATATTTCATTTACGAATATCTCGAGCTGTACTGAACCGATTTCAATAAAATTTTCGCTGGTTGGAACCAAATTCAGGCCTGTGTATAACTTGCGGTGAGTGCAAGTGTTTGGTTAGTACTTACATGCTATGCTACACCCCCCCCCCCCAAATCTACTTGCTTTTTGAAGAGTGGTGAAGCGTGCGATGATAGGAAGGGAGCTTGTAAGCATAAACGACAAGCTTCGCCAGGGTGTCAAAACATCATGGATGGGGGGGGGGAAGCTATTGGAAAATGATGGCATTTTATCTTTTCCTTTTTTACTTGGCCATATTTAAAACCATAAAACAAATATTGTGTTTTAGATATCTATGCAAGCCTACGCAACACCCTAGGATTTTATCTCCATATCACAAATTTGAATTGACGAAATGCAACGTTGCTACATCGCACGTTTCGCTAAATTAGTTCCGAACCAACCAATCGCCCAAACTTGAATATTAGGAGCAACAAATTGAACTTCTTTTTTAAATATGTATGTACTGTCTGTCCTTCCATGCAATTTTTCTCCTTCATTACTATATTGATTTTGTTTCATAAGTCCAATTTCATCTTAGGCGCCCCCCCCCGGCGAGGCTTTGCGTGTAATCCGGTAACGTTTCTATTTGACAAGTTTAAGAAAATTGTAGGCGAGTATACGATGGTAAATCGAATTATATGTTTTGAATGTGTTTAAATAGACCAAATGTAACGTTGCCACATTGATTACGCTCTTTGTGACAAGAGTGATAAGTCGAAGGCCGCATTTAAGTATTCTGATGTAGAGGAGTCCTCCTAAAGGTGATTGGGGGGGGGGACTTTATGTAACACTGTTGTCATTTTTGAAGGTGGTGTTTCTTTAATTTACCTAAATTGTAAGAGTGGAATAGCGATTTTTATGGGTAACATGTTTAGGATGAACAGGACGAATAAAGGGAAAGGAAAAAAATAAAATAAAAATAGTAAATGCGACATTCCATAAAATGTTTGCGAAAACCTCATCTAAAAACGTAATTTTTTTTTTTTAACTTCGGAGGGGGGGCATCCTTCCTTGAGATACAGCATTCTGAAGGGCGAGAAATTCTATGCCTTCTTGCGCAAATCGTCGGAGATCGTTATTGTTTTCCGTTTCCGATGTAATAAACGGTAAATGTTCGATTTAAACCCATTTTCATCAAAATATCACTCCTATTTTAAAGAGACACCATTTCAAAGCGACGAATTTAAAATACTATAATAAGCAAATACTTTTCCGAAATAAATACGGGTTCGCCAAAAATTTAATCAACATTTCCCTCTCATCTATTATTTAATGGAAGTCGTCCATCGCAGTTTTTGAGGTTGCCTTCGCCTGAGAGGCAAACATTTTAAAAATAGGCGCTAAAACCAAACGTTTACTATTTCAAAACTTCTTTGTCTGCAAGTAACTTACTTTGCAGTTTTTACAGAATTTTCAACTCCTAAGGGGGTTTTAGTGTTTTTGTTTTTTTTTTTCTCCTTCTGAATTTTTAAAAAGTGTTTTGATTTTTGAGAATGAACCAAGATAGAACGTTGACCTTGACCGGATCTCGACAGTAAAATAAAATAATAATAAAAAAATTAATCCGGAGTTTGCGCTGAAATGCTCAGTTTTGAGCACCTTTTCGTAACGATCGGAATAAGATATAAGTTACTTGAAAATCATAAGTTTGGGCTTATCCTCCCCCCCCCCCACAAAATACGCCAGTAAAAATTTTGGGAACGCCTAAAACTAGCTCTCATACGGAAGAGTTGGGCAACCAAATAATGAGAGTTAATGAAATGACTCCGGCAACACTGAAAACTAGATCTGCTACCTGAGCTGAGGAAAAGAAAACACACGGAAGGTATAGGTCAATTGTAGAATTATTCGTAGATTAATTCGATTGACTCGGCGTTGCCTGACTCACCGAATAATTTCCGAATAATTTTTGCCCTACTCTGTTCAGACAAACGGTATGAATATCGGGCCATAGGTGGACCAAGGCAGTAATAAAGGGACTGTAATAAACAAAATTTTGCGCAGTCTTCGAGGGGATTTTTGGAAAAGTGATGCGGGCTTTCATTGACAAATTCGACGTTAACCCCCCATCCTTTTGGGCTTTAGCCTTCTTTATATATTTCTAGATCCGCCACTGAACCCCTGGTCCGTTTTTTTTTTTTTTTTTTTTTTTTATCATCATCTGCAACCGTTTAAAATATAACGGTGGGGGGGGGGAGGAGGAGGACTCTTTCTAAACATAGAGTATTGTGATGACAAAATTACCCCTGTTCCGGTTTTTTTTTTTTTTTTTTTTAACTGCAACCGTTTAAAAATATAAAAGGTGGGGACTCTTTCTAAACATAGTGTATTGTGATGACAAACCCCTGTACCGGGTTTTTGTTTTTGTTTTTTTGTTTTGTTTTTTTTTTATTTATCTGCAACCGTTCAAAAATATAAAAGGGGGGGGGAGGACTCTTTTAAACATAGTGTATTGTGATGACAAATTCACCCTGTTCCGGGTTTTTGTTTTGTTTTGTTTATCTGCAACCTTTAAAAATATAAAAGGGGGGGGGGGAGGACTCTTCCTAAACATAGTGCATTGTGATGACAAATTACATCAATATTACCTACTACATAATAGTTTTACTTATGTGGTAATTCTGACGATTTCTGTTGTTCAAACGAACGAGTTTCGAAAATATTAAAAAAAAGTTCATTGAAATCGGTTGAGTATACATAGGTCTCGAGATATTTGCAAATGAAAATATTTGCGTTTAATTGAGCTTTGTCGTAGCTCTTAGACTTGCCTTTTTAAGCGGCCGATGCGATGGTCAAGAAAGAAAAACAAAATAAAACCTCGACGGAAGAACCGAGAAACAAGGGTAATTCATAGTAGGAAGATAGAAGAAAGTCAAAACGACTTTCATAATCAAAGGGGCGAGGCTCGTGTATGAGTGTGATTGTGAGAATAACCGTACGACAAACTGCAGTGAACTCAGTGAACACGGATGCGACACAAGCATGGGCACTGGGCAGTCTAATGGGGTGAATACTTGAGTGGGAAATGGCCGGCTGCGGTGATGGTGCGTGAGTGATGGGTGAGATAAGAGAAAGAAAGAGGGAAAGAGACAGAGAGAAGTGTCGAAAAATGACGAAGCACGCTGTGGCGGGTGAGGTGAAGTAACGCACGGCGGCGCATCGAGCGTCGAGAAGAAACCGAGACAACCACGACGCAAATATGAACTCGTTCAACAACAACACTATTTGTAAGCATGATCACGCTGATCAGAAATTGTTCAGGTGTAGGGAAAATACTCGATTATTTGACGATATCTCAATTAATTGACTATATCTCAATTAATTGACTATATCTCAATTAATTGACGGTCAATTAATTGACCATCAATCAATTAATTGACCATCAGTCAATTAATTGACCGTCAGTCAATTAATTGACGGTCGGTCAATTAATTGACCATCCGTCAATTAATTGACCATCAGTCAATTAATTGACGGTCGATCAATTAATTGACCATCAGTCAATTAATTGACGGTCAGTCAATTAATTGACCGTCGGTCAATTAATTGACCATCAGTCAATTAATTGACCATCAATCAATTAATTGACCATCAGTCAATTAATTGACCGTCAGTCAATTAATTGACGGTCGGTCAATTAATTGACCATCCGTCAATTAATTGACCATCAGTCAATTAATTGACGGTCGGTCAATTAATTGACCATCAGTCAATTAATTGACGGTCGGTCAATTAATTGACGGTCGGTCAATTAATTGACGGTCGGTCAATTAATTGACCGTCCGTCAATTAATTGACCATCAGTCAATTAATTGACGGTCGGTCAATTAATTGACGATCGGTCGATTAATTGACGGTCGGTCGATTTCTTAAATAATTGGGTGGTTGTCGATCAATCTCAATCAATCTCAATCAATCTCAATTCACGATAATTGTCAAAGTCTAGACGTGACTATAGTAATCGATTACGGTAATCGCGATTACTGGGAGTAATCGATTACCAAACTGGTATACGGATTTCGGTTGTGGACGCTCATGGAACACGTTTTCCAAGGATTCTGGGGGAGAGGGGTATATGAACAGCGGAAAATTCATTTTCCCCCAGAAAGAACTTCATCAGTTATCGTTTTTCAATGACGATTACCGGTAATCGTTGAGTGATTACGATTACGATTACAGTAATTGTAATCATAATCGTCTTTCCTGGAAGATTACCGGTAATCGTGGAGCGATTACGATTACCATTCCATTAATCGTAATTGTAATCGTATTTTTTTTGAACGATTACCGGTAGTCGTTGAGCGATTACAATTACAGTAATCGTAATCGTACTCGTAATTTTGCTTAACGATTACCGGTAATCGTGGTACGATTACGATTACTGTAATCGGATTTGGTAATCGGTAATCGATTCCCATCTGCCCAACTCTGAAAAAAGTCCTGTTACCGTGACATTACCCATAAGGTCACAAGTACTTCCTCTCTTGTCAGCTGATGTTGAGACTACTTTTGAGCACTATTCATTCTCTCTACTTACTTTCTAAAGTAGAAAACTTTGTGAAAAAATTCAAATTGCTGAATTTCTGCTCTCATTTTGAGCGTGAACCAAGTAGGGTTGCTAGATGTTTTAACCAAGAATTATTACTTGGCCCCATTGTCGTTTTCCCTGCACAAGTTGACCCACTTTTTTTTTACTGAGTTTCTCCGTATAAGAAAGCATCCAGCCATACCTACAAGAATCCATCTCTGATTGGCTGCTGAAAATTGATGAAATAAAAGGGTCCATTGTGGAGCTATTAAGACTTGGGAGGCATACATTTATAATAGGTAGAGTTGGGCCAGATTGACTTTTCGTACCCGGTAAAACCGGATCCGAATAGTGCAATTGGTATCAGAGTTGGGAAAATGGGAATCGATTACCGATTACCAAATCCGATTACAGTAATCGTAATCGTACCACAATTACCGGTAATCGTTCAGCAAAATTACGAGTACGATTACGATTACTGTAATCGTAATCGCTCAACGATTACAGGTAATCGTCCAAAAGAATTACGATTACTATTACTGTAATTGTAATCGTAATCGCTCAACGATTACCAGTAATCGTTCAAAAAAACTACGATTCCGATTACGGTTACTGGATTCGTAATCGTAATAGCTCCACGATTATTGGTAATCTTCCAGAAAAAGACGATTACGATTACAATTACTGTAATCGTAATTGTAATCACTCAACGATTACCGGTAATCGTCATTGAAAAACGATAACTGATGAAGTTCTTTCTGGGGGAAAATGAATTTTCCGCTGTTCATATGCCCCTTTCCCCTCAGAATCCTTGGAAAAAGTGTTCCATGAGCCTCCACAACCGAAATCCGTATCCCAGTTTGGTAATCGATTACTCCCAGTAATCGCGATTACCGTAAACGATTACTAGTTACGTCGATAATCGATTACTCTAAGTAATCGATTACTCCGATTAATCGCGAATCTCGGGATCGATTAGTAATCCAGCTCGGTAATCGCGATTACCGTAATCCATTGAGTAATGTAATCGAAAAGTAATCGATTACGCCCAACTCTGATTGGTATCTGGTGCGGGAGCTGGATCCGGATAGTTCGGCATTGCTATCCAGCCGGATACGGATAATACCGGATCCGGATAGTGGTTTTTTGAACACCAGTCTTCTATCGAGCGGGGAGGATCAGTATTCTCCCCTTCACTCTACTATCGTGAGTATCGAGTTGTAGGCCAAAGATGCCCCACAGGCACCTAACGACAGACGAGGACAAAGCCTCTTATCAGCGCAGCGTTTTATTGCCTTATTGCCGCACAGTGTTCAGAGCGACCCGGATCTTTGGCGGAAACCTCTAGCATGCTCGCATTTCATTGAAACTTGGTACTAAGGGGTTTTTTAGGTCGTAGATTTCATTTTTTATATCAGATTTAACTTTAGATGTCAATTATTATTTTTTTTTTTTTTATTTTCGAGAAAATGACTAAGTCCCACACAAGCCACAGAGGCACTTTTAAACACAAAAATAAGAAAGGGGGGCAAGTTGGGGCAGGATATTATTGTTGAATCGTTCAGAAAAATGTTTTTTTGAACTTTCCTTACCATATTTCCCCGGGGTAATGCTGGGAAAAAAAGATATTGACACGCGAACATGGCTCATCTCACGATCGTGAAAATGACTAAGTCCCACACAAGCCACAGATGCACTTTTAAACACAAAAATACGAAAGGGGGGCAAGTTGGGGCAGGATATTATTGTTGGATCGTTCAGAAAAAATGTTTTTTTGAACTTTCCTAACCATATTTTCCCGGGGCAATGCTGGGAAAAAAAGATATTGACACGCAAACATGGCTCATCTCACGATCGTGAAAATGACTAAGTCCCACACAAGCCACAGAGGCACTTTTAAACACAAAAATACGAAAGGGGGGCAAGTTCGGGCAGGATATTATTGCTGGATCGTTCAGAAAAAATGTTTTTCTGAATGTTCTTTGCCTTAGATTTGCCGGGCAATCCCGGGCATTTTTTTAAACGTCCTCCAAAAAGGGCACAAATGCAGATGAAAAGTCGATTTTTGAGGGGTCCAGCCCCCCTCATAATAAACATGAAATAAATGTTTAAACGGCTTAAAAGTAAGTTCATATGTCCTAATTGATGTACAGAGGTCTAAATTGGAATGTGAGTAAAAGAGTATTGTTTTTTTTTACAATTATGTGTAAATCCACCCAAGTTGACTCAAAATTCGCGTCAAAACCGGTACTTTCACATGTCTGTGGGGGCAAGTATGGGGCTTCCAAATTCATCAAATATGGCTAACATGCATGTTCTATACCCTTTAGAAGGTAGGTAAGGCCTTTAAACCAACTTCAGAGCCGATTTCAAAGAGGTTGATCCAGCTCCCATAAGGAGTGGGCCCCTCGAGTTTTCAAACCAAACCTTTTTAGATCGATAGAGCTACCTCTGGGGGTTCTGAAAAGGCCCAGTTTTTTAATTTTGACCCCATAGAGACGGGGGGCGGGGGGTCAAAGGTGAAACTTTTAAACCGTTATAACTCCCTCAAAAATTAAGGTATCAAAACGAACTTGACGCCAAAAGATAGAACACACAAAGAGCTTTCTAACCATATATAGGTTTTTAAAATTCCAACAATTTTAAGTCCCGTTTTTGGCGATTTTTCGAATTTTCAAAATCAAAAATTTTGATTTTTCGATTTTTTAAGGGAGGCGGATCCTGGCTGAGAAAACAAAAAACTGTCAGGAAAGTAGCGGAAGTAATGACCTTTTTAACAGCGCAAACCGCAATGTGGGGAAATGTTTCGTTTCAGAGATATAAGGCCGCAAAGTTGACGCGTCGAGATTTCTAGCGCTTCTCGAGGCGCGCGCGAAGCCTGCCGACGGAAATTCACGCACAGGGAAACTGCATGACTTGAATAAATGGGAGGGGAACATTGGAGGACGCTTCTTATCTCATACATTCATTAGATTTTGGATTTATACTTCCATTTCATTAACCCCCCCCCCTCCCCTCAAAAAAGAAATGAGCCGCGAGGCTAAAACTGACGACGGCGCAATCACACTAATAATCAGAAATTAACGAGACCCCAAAAAAAAACAAAGAAAACAAAAAAAAAAACAAAAAAAAGGAGACTCACCAATGTGGCAAAGTATAAAAAAATAAATAAATAAATAGATAAATAAATAAATAAATAAATCGGCGCAGGGTTAATAATTGAACCCATTTTTTACAGTATTCATAACTATAGCTTAACATACTTATATCCTATGTTTGCTCGTTAAACATCATATGTTTGAGTGTTTAAATGTTTGTTTCATTTACTGCACTACTCTTGTTCATTTGGCAACACTCGTTTTTAGGGGGTCATTCGTTGGATGTTGGTATATATCTCCCGTATTATCTGTTAACCTGAAGGAAAGCTGCTTCTACAGGTATCTACCGATGACTGTCCGTAATTCTGATACAGAAAAAGATAAGATGCATGTGATAGACGTAAACTTGCATCTATGTTTATTTATCTATTTATTTATTTATTTATTTATTTTTTTTTTTTTTTTATACATTGCCACATTGATGAGTCTCCTTTTTTTTTGTTTTTTTTTTTTTTTTGGGGGTCTCGTTAATTTCTGATTGTTAGTGTGATTGCGCCGTCGTCAGTTTTAGCAATTTATTTATTTATTTATTTTTTTATACATTGCCACATTGGTGAGTCTCCTTTTTTTTGTTTTTTTTGTTTTCTTTGTTTTTTTTTTTGGGTCTCGTTAATTTCTGATTAGCAGTGTGATTGCGCCGTCGTCAGTTTTAGCCTCGCGGCTCATTTCTTTTTTGAGGGGAGGGGGGGGGGTTAATGAAATGGAAGTATAAATCCAAAATCTAATGAATGTATGAGATAAGAAGCGTCCTCCAATGTTCCCCTCCCATTTATTCAAGTCATGCAGTTTCCCTGTGCGTGAATTTCCGTCGGCAGGCTTCGCGCGCGCCTCGAGAAGCGCTAGAAATCTCGACGCGTCAACTTTGCGGCCTTATATCTCTGAAACGAAACATTTCCCCACATTGCGGTTTGCGCTGTTAAAAAGGTCATTACTTCCGCTACTTTCCTGACAGTTTTTTGTTTTCTTAGCCAGGATCCGCCTCCCTTAAAAAATCGAAAAATCAAAATTTTTGATTTTGAAAATTCGAAAAATCGCCAAAAAAGGGACTTAAAATTGTTGGATTTTAAAAACCTATATATGGTTAGAAAGCTCTTTGTGTGTTCTATCTTTTGGCGTCAAGTTCGTTTTGATACCTTAATTTTTGAGGGAGTTATAACGGTTTAAAAGTTTCACCTTTGACCCCCCGCCCCCCGTCTCTATGGGGTCAAAATTAAAAAACTGGGCCTTTTCAGAACCCCCAGAGGTAGCTCTATCGATCTAAAAAGGTTTGGTTTGAAAACTCGAGGGGCCCACTCCTTATGGGAGCTGGATCAACCTCTTTGAGGTTTCTGCCAGAGATCCGGGTCGCTCCGAACACTGTGTGCCGCGGTGTCGCCTCAACACCGTGTCGCTGGAAAGCAAATTGTTACTTCGTATCTTTCTCGACTTCCCTCACCCTTCAATCAGAGGCGAGGAGACTTCATAGAGGAGAGAGAAAAGAGGGGGGAGAGTAGTACAAACAACTATTATTGCCGTTTTTGGCCCTATCAGCAAACATACGTGTATCAATTACTTATAACTATTAAATATCTTATTTTATACATGATTTAATGCATACTTAATTCAAGATTCGTGTGTTAAATATGGTATTAAACACATTAGTACCTACATATACGTATTTTTTAACCCGTAAAAGGAGACTGGGGACAGTTGTATCATTTTTCACCAAACCCCTCTCAAAAGGTTATTAATGCTCACTGAAAAAAACAAATTGCTGGATTTACCATGGGCATTGCTGGATTTGTCCTGTCACATTGCAAAAAAACAGTAATTGCAAAACACAATGATATTTCCGCAAAGTGAAAAATTGCAAAATTCACAATTTGTTGTGATTGCTATTTCTGCCATATTTACCTATTGTGGAAATTGCAATAGGATTTTGGGAAATTGCAACGTGACTTTGGAAAAACTGCAATGTGTTTTGGAGAAACTGCAATGCGACTTTGTGAAAATTACAATATGACTTCCCTCATCAGTCTCTCTCTCCATCCCTATCTCTCCGAAAGCCTCCCATGTGCAGCTGCGTTTATTTGTGCACATTTTACGAGATACGATCGCACTGTCAGTAGTCGCGTCAGGCGCGGTGTGGCGTGGGGCATATCCCATGTGGATATCACATGTATGAGGAAGGATCGTTTGTATACAATAAAGCAATCAGGATTGAAATTTTGTTCTTTATTTTGCGGCGGTCTTCAAATCGGCATAGCCTCAGTAGTCATCAAAATTATATTTTATGTTTTACTGCACCATGTGGAGGGTTTTAAGGAAATCAATTTGCTTCATTAGACTTCACAAAAAACTATTTTTGAGCCAAAAATGTGAGGTTCTCGCGATTTTCGACAGATTGTATTCCAATCACTATTCCAATTAGCAATTACATGATATGAAAATTTTGTAATATAAATGTAAAAATGCCAATCATAGTTGCTGTTTCGACAGTTGTAATGTGGTTAACTTACACTTTTATTTTTCTACGTTTTAGTTATTTATTATTATTTTTCAGCTCATCTTTCTCTTCCTTTCTGAAAACCCACTCCTCTCAGATTTGAATACTAGCGCAATACTGAGGGAAGATTTAACATTGCTGCTTTCTGTCTATCCAGCGAGGGACGCCAAAGCTGGTTAGACCTAGAGCATGCAGAGTAGCAAAGGTTTTCACTATCTCTCTTTCTTTTTCTCTTTCTTTTTCTCTTTCTCTTTCACTCTACTGTTTCTGATCTGATGTCATCCATCAATTAGCTAGCCTGTCTTGGCTGGCACCTGACACTGTCGGCCAATCACAGTGAGCGTCCTTTGGTTGACGCTCCCTGGGGTGGCTGCGCAGTCTCGGAGACAGCCAAGACCAGTCAGTCTAAAAGTATCTCGCGCTGGTGGACGGACGCAAGAAGAGAGTTCGCCCTTCTTCTTTTATAATGTGAGTACAACTCGAAGGGTTGGCCCCTTAAGGGCCAACCAGGGTTAATAATCTTTTAGTTCACTGTGTTTCGGGTCGGTTGGGGAGGAAATCTGGAGTTCCAATGATATTTCTCCTACAACACAGCATTTCGTGTCTTTCTTCCCACCTCCTCAATAGGTGATAGAGTTGCCGGCTAGACAACGCAAAAACCCTATCACAGATTTGGCGCCCAACGTGGCGCCAAATCTGTCCTTTATGGCGTCACCTAAGGTCCCTAGAGAAAACCAGGTACTCGATTCCCCTTTCTCACTATAGGGAGAGGACCTACATTCCTCTGAGCCAATCAGAAGCGCGTGAAAGAGCTCCGGGCGATGCCGAGTATTGCCGAGAGGAGCCGAACGGAGCTGCCGAGTCCCTGCTCTCTACGCTCATCGCGAGTGTCTAGGCCCCCTCTACCCTTCCTCACCTACAAATTTGTTAGAGGTTGTTTCAGAGGGCTGTTTACCTATGAAAAAATTGACTAATATCTAAGATACTTCTCAGAAATGAAGTTCAAAGGGTCTAGTTTAAGTTAAAAAAATTTGGTTTTAAACTTAGTCTCAGAAGATAGTTAAAAGTTCAGATGAAAAAGTTGGTTCCACCCACTTAAATACACGTGAATTCAAACGTCCCGCCACGCAAAATACCTACATAATCTCAAGCGAGAGTACCTGGTTTTCTCTAGAGTATACTATAAGACCCGAGTATTCTCGACGACGCCATGTTCGCTTAGCGAAATCGACCGCGCAGTTAAAAGCCAGTTTTGGCGCGTCATTCAAATAAGACGAGACACGCTTCCTTTGTTAAAAAAATATGTTGATTAACTCATTTTGCTGTTTAAAAATACAATCAAGATTAATTTTGCACCAAAAAAATTACTAATAAATACGATACGACTGAAGAAACGCGATTGCTCACTCAATGTTTACATTCCTGATATACTGATCGCCGCCATTTTCGATTAGCCTCGACTCTCTCGTAAGTAGCATTGATTGGGAATACTCGGGTCTTATAGTATACTCTAGTTTTTTCTAGGGACCTTAGCGTCAACCAAAGGACGCTCACTGTGATTGGCCGACAGTGTCAGGTGCCAGCCAAGACAGGCTAGCTAATTGATGGATGACATCAGATCAGAAACAGTAGAGTGAAAGAGAAAGAGAAAAAGAAAGAGAAAAAGAAAGAGAGATAGTGAAAACCTTTGCTACTCTACATGCTTTAGGTCTAACCAGCTTTGGCGTCCCTCGCTGGATAGACCGAAAGCAGCAATGTTAAATCTTCCCTCAGTATTGCGCTAGTATTCAAATCTGAGAGGAGATGGTTTTCAGAAAGGAAGAGAAAGATGAGCTGAAAAATAAATAATAAATAACTAAAACGTAGAAAAATAAAAGTGTAAGTTAACCATATTACACAGTTAAGTAAATTGCTGATTTAGCAAAGCATATTGCAAATCTTACAAAAATGTACCTACATTACTATTTTGTTCAATTTTTAAATTGCTAACTCACCAATCACATAACTTTTTTACAATTAACTCACATTGCAATTTTTTCAAAACTTTATATGCTGATCCAGCAATTCCAGTTTTTGCCGAGCACGCATCAATGTGTTGGTATGCATTATCCTTGGCTTATGTTCTTTTGCTGTCTTTCTGTGATTAATTACTGGCGACACGGTACTCAACGGTGCCTCTCCAGATCACCCCACATACGCACCAGTTGGTGCTGAGTCAGTGTGCCTGATGCCTTCTCCACTTAGCGCGGTCTTTTTGAATGTTTGTTTGTTTTGTCTCTTAGTCTCTTTCAGATTTCGCGTTTTGCACAATTTTCTCTTTTTCTCACGGCGAGGGCGCAACTAGCTTTATTATCAGTGTTTTCATTTATTGCATGATGTTGACGATGTGTCTAATATAATTAACCCTGTTTTGTCATTTTACAGAGATACTCATTTTTTTATTTATTTATTTTTTTTTTTTTTTGTTTTTAACATGCAGTAAGTACTGCATGTTTTTGCTATGGTTTTGTATCGATTTTGGCCATAAACTTCCTGCACAAAAATCGACAATTTTCGGCTTGGTCGCAAACGTGCGTTGTCAGATTTCCGCGCGTAATGATCGCGTACTGCTTTTCGGTGGATTCCTTTCGTTCGATATATTGCGGAGCGGCAACGCGAAAAGTCTCCCTATCCTTTCAGCAGGGGTTTTACTCTCTGCAGAGACTATGTGTTAACGGAGGTCAGCAACAACAAACTAGATTACTAGAATCACTCAGATTTCAGAATCATGGACATGGAGAGGTCGCTAGGAGTTTGGGCGAAAGTTTACGGTTGTTCTTAGCTTATGCAAATCGAATTATTGAAAGCGGATCAATTTTTTGTGATATAGGGAAGTCTTTTACTTTAAAAATGCAGCAAAACACCGGTTATTTCTAATTTTCTCTAGTTTTAATGGAGCTTACAAGTGAGTGTTGTCACCCTCGCCGGTACTGGCATGAGCATCTAACCAGTGTCGGAATTTGCGTGATTTCTGAACTTTCTTCGAGATTTTCTTATTAGAAATGATCCTTTCGTTATTCCCCAGTGTTATGATTATGAAAGCCATTTTTGATATTTGAGAGTGCTAAATGCTTTGAAGGTTTCATCGCATCTTACTGAAGTCTTAACTGAATGGTGGGGGCACTGACTGGATTCTAAGCTGTTACTGTGATATTCAACCAGTTCTGTGTCAGAATTTCTAGCATGACCATCTAGTGATATCTAAAGCCACTCATCTTTGTAGTTTGAATCATCTCCAATTCTTAATGCCCTTGATTGACATCGGAACTGGGAAGATAGGTAGCTGGTACACCTTACCATCACTGTGGAATTACTAGTCTCTCCGTCTCTTGTGTGCACATTTGCTCAGGCAGTAGAAAAAACCAACGTATCTCTTTATGCTAAGTTTACCAACTGATTTAAGTTCAAATTTTGAGTCTGATTTATAGTAAGTGGTAATCTTTATGCCAAGATTATCATTTGCGCAACTCAGTCCGAAGTTAATTCATCGATGGAACTCAGAACAGCGGCAACTTTTTTTGGATTCCTTTTGTCAGTCTTTTACTGCAGGTATGCTCTTTGAAGTGGTGTTTATTTCCTTTTCTGTTTTTCACAGAGCCACTACTGTATTTGTATGAATCACTGTATGATACGGAAATTAGTTAATTCATGAAAACTGATGGAACAGGCTACTGGTGCGGTTATTCTTGAATGGTCTTTTAATTAAATATTAAATAAAAATTCCTCCCGTAGGTTGAAGCTTTGTGAAACGCTGAACCCAAATTTAACGCAAAATGGTTTTATAATGACTGACTATTAAAACTGATTGGTATGTTTATTCCGATTCAATGGAGCTCTTGAACTGTTATGGCTACCCGCAGTGAAAAAAATGTAGCGTTCCACTATCTTTTTGTGAAGAAAATCAGCGGAAGGAGCACACTGCATCACATGCAGTGTTTTTGTTTGAGGCTAGATTACTTATTGCTGTAGGAGAAGGAACCCTGTCCTATCTTTGCTTAAGAAGAGAGCATGGGTTTCTTTAGGTCAAAAGATCCTTCCTTTAATTAAAATAAATAGTAAGCGTAGGTACTTGGCTCCAATCACCAACTTGATACCATGAATTTCAGCTTCGTAGCTGAATTTTCTCATTTCCAGGGCCACCTAACCGATACCATTTCTTACTGCTCAGAAATTATGTTACCAGGTCTTGCCCAATAACTTGATGTGTACATTCGTTTTTCCTTCAAAAATTTTGAAATAGTGTTAGCTCTGTCTTTGTAACACTTCGAGTAAATTCATAGTGAATGTGTAGGATTCCGATCAGTCCTTAATCATCTATACATGATTGTTTCAATCATCAACAGCTCTCAGCTTTTGCTTTCATATGCAAGACCTAGTTCTAATAGGAAAGGTTAACCAGACTGATCTGCACCAGATAACTACAGTTAACCTGAGTGCAATATGATATGATGGTTTGTGACCACCACTTCCGGCTCAAATTGATACATTTTTCCATAAGCTTAGCGCACAAAGCGAACGAAAGGTAGAGAGAGTAGACTGAAGCAAGGAAATAAGAAGTACTAAGAATACAGATGAGAAAATAAACACCACTTCAAAGAGCATACCTGCAGTAAAAGATTGGTAAAATGGAATCCAAAAAAAGTTGCCGCTGTTCTGAGTTCCATCGATGAATTAACTTCGGACTGAGTTGCGCAAATGATAATCTTGGCATAAAGATTACCACTTACTGTAAATCAGACTCAAAATTTGAACTTAAATCAGTTGGTAAACTTAACTTGAAGAGATAAGTTGGTTTTTTCTACTGCGTAAGCAAATGTGCGCGCAAGAGACGGAGAGACTAGTAATTCCACAGTGATGGTAAGGTGTACCAGCTACCTATCTTCCCAGTTCCGATGTCAATCAAGGGCATTAAGAATTGGAGATGATTCAAACTACAAAGATGAGTGGCTTTAGATATCACTAGATAGTCATGCTTGAAATTCTGACACAGAACTGGTTGAATAAAAAACAAAAACAAAAAATATCACAGTAACAGCTTAGAATCCAGTCAGTGCCCCCACCATTCAAGTAAGACTTCAAAGGAATGCGATGAAACTTTCAAAGCATTTAGCACTCTCAAATATCAAAAAATGGCTTTATTAAAACTGGGAAATGAAGGAAGGATCATTTCTAATAAGAAAAGCTCGCAGAAAGATCAGAAATCACGCATTTGAGACACTGGTTAGATGCTCATGCCAGTACCGACTGGGGGGACAACACTCACTAGTAAACTCGAATAAAACTAGAAAAAAAACCAGTGTTTTGCTGCATTTTCAAGGTAAAAAACTTACCTACATCACAAAAAAATTTATCCGCTTTCAAAAATTCGATTTACACGAGCTAAAAACGTTACAACAAATCTATGTCCAATATTTGCTGATTTGTGAGCCTTGAGGTTATGTTTATTTCTGGAGATAGGTCTCAAAATCCGATTGTTTTGATGGAGCTCTCCGTTAACACATAGTCTCTGCAGAGCTTCCCGCTCTTTAAGCAGTCACTAAACGAATCGCGCGCCATATCGAATCCGCGATATTCTTCGGTCCGCCGCACAATGGACAGAAATCAAATCTTTGGCGGTCCAAATTCGATCCTTTCAAAGTTGGAAAATTAGTATTTTAGCTGGGTACTATAGTTGATTTTAAGGGGGTTTTTTTGGCTCTGTTTTTTATTCCTAGCTTGTCCCATACTTATCGAAGAATATCATTTGATGGATCGACAATTCTTGTGATATCTCATGTCTTTGTATTTTTGACCACTTAGGACTCGATTTGGATCCATAGTGCGCCGTTTGAAATGTTCGAATAATGTTTGAGTTAGGTTTTGACTGAGTATTGACCCTAAGTTTTTCATAAGGATTTGTCTCCGTTATGAATAAATTTGGTAGTTTCATTATTTTGTCTGTGATTACCAACGAGCTATATCTAGTTCGGAGGCTTTGGTAAACATGCGTAATTTGCCTGAATTTGCCTCGGAGATTTTAAGGTTAGAGATTTGTGTTGTGAAAACAAACCGAAGTTCCCTCCGCAATGTATTTTCGCGTGTTTTCGAAGTCTATCAGAGACTTTAAAATCTGAATTTCTTTATGATCTATGCGTGTTTTCTGTCAATCAAAGCCTTAATTTCAGTTTCTACTAATTGAAACACTCTAGTTCTTCATAGCTTTTATTTAATTTGCCAGATTCTACAGTGCGTGTTATTGCCTCGTAATGCCGTAACTCATTGCCTTTCTTGGCATTTTGACGTGTGAAAGTGGTATGTTTGTGGTGATTTATTCAAAAATTTTGTAATTTGACCTCTCTCAGCAAACTCTCTCTTCCTGAGACAGATTTTCTCATGTCCATCTCCTAAGTTGAGTGATCTGAAGTAGGTAGATATCTTCGTCAACCGATGAGCGTGCTAGAGAGAAAAGTTACCAGAATTGTCTTGAAGTCATGTGCTCCATTACCTATTCTCAAGTTTCCATGTCTCGAGACAACTTCATCAGGAACTCTGTCAGGAGCGTTTAGGTACTACCTTCCAAGCTGATTATGTATTGAATAATAGTTTTCACGATTTGAAAGCAAGCTTCATGCTACATCCAGTTTAATTTCTCTCCAGCACCATCAAGCTGTAAAATCGTTTGCTTCCTGTCCCACACAGGATTTTTATACTTTCAAGACTAGGAAATGTCCGAACATCACTGTGCGCCAAAGGTGTTTGGTTTTTTTCGGCACTCATCAGAGACCTTATTATTCGACGTTCAGAAAACGTCAGAGCGTACTCAGCGTAGCCAATGCATATCTTTCTTTTTTTAAGAGAGCTTGACTATTTTGACTTTCCAAGCATTTCAAAAATTACTGAATTAATCCTGAGTTGATGTCTAATTTGTAAGGTGATAATAAGCTTTTTATTTTGTTCAAGACTTAACTTGCCAGTTTCACTCAAGTCATCATTCTGTCCATGTGAAAGAGTGCTCTAATGACTGTTCTCTCAAAGAAGCCTTTGTGATCCTGATGCTTACTGAAGTGTTGCCCCTTTTAGTTTTCCCAGTGTTTATTCCAGAGATAAATCTTGTTTATTTGTTAAAAAGCATTTCTAAAATTTTAACTGTCTCCAACTATCAGCACTTATCGGCTACAGTTTGATTCTAGAAAGCCCTCCATGACCATCTTTGATATCAGCACTCTTCTTCTGTCCAAACGTGTAAGTGCAGTTTAAGTCCTTTTATCTATTTCTGCATGATGTAATTTCATGGCAGCTACTTATGAACAATCGAGTCAACTTCGACGAATCGAAGCTATTGGACTAAGTCCATTCCAATCATTTGAGTCAGTAGCTCAGCTGGTAATTTCCACTTTTGAGCATGAATTCTTAAATAAATTCTGAAAATGTCACAATGTGCGCAGATGCGTCATGATTTCTTCCATAATGGAAGTATAAAGGTGGAGGGGAGGCATTCATACCCCACCTACGTCACAGCTTAATCTCCTCAATCAATGCGCTGTTCTTCATGTAAGAATCAGCATTTACGCTCGGATTTCAACTTTAACATTGTTCAAACCGTAAGTTATCATAATTTAGATATGAATGTACCACAGCAGAAGCATTTTGAGTATCAGGTTCTAGCAAGTGGTGGTGCCTGCTTCTGCATTGCATCAAAGCGCATTCTTGAGCAGGTGATTATCAATTTGTCAAAAGTCAAATTAGTCGAGTGAGATGGATGCTCTCAGATCGAACTCAGCGCACTATCTCAGTCAACACCCTTTAACCTTAAATGAATGCATCACACAACTTGGTGTTGGTGTTGACATTTAAATAGTTCTGCTCTCCATGACTTGTCATGCAAGCATAGGTACAGTTGGTCTGAAATATTGGCAAGGATATTCGTCATGAAGCAGCTTTTATCGAATGGCCACGTCTCAGTTAAAACTGAACAAATCTTGATGCATCAGCGCTTTATGTGATTTCCGCGGCAATTAAGTAAGAATTATTGATCACAAGTGGAAATTAACAATTGTGCATGTGGCCCAAAATGCGAAATCAATTGGATAGGGCTAAGTTTATTCGACTCTACCTAATTCTTTTAGATTCAATTTAAGGAGTCCATTTAATTCATCCAAGTCCAATTGATTGTTTGTGATCTATTTCCAAGTCAGAGAAAAATAAGGACTTACAAGTTTTGACAGAGGAAGAGTGGTGACATCACAGATGATCGTAAGAGCTTTCTAGAATCAAACTGAAGCAGGTAAAGGCAAACTTTTTTTTTTTTTTTTTTTTTTTACTTTAATTAGCAGCAGCTAATCCCATATCAGTCAGCTAACTAGCCCTAACCAAAAACCCTAATCTAACCCAGGTAGGGAAGAGGATAGGGTATCTTCACCTGGCGCGGCCTAAACGCAGGACTTTTTTGACGGGTGGGCCTTCCCTAATTTCTCCCCACCCCCTGTAACAATGAGCAACCATTCTGTTCCCCTCCCAATTTACATCCTGGTACCACAGCAACTTATTAAATATTTTATTTTTAAACACACTTAATTCAACATCTTCAACCGCGTTACACTTGAACTTAAAATATTCCCTTATCCCTTTATAAAAAATCCCTGAATCTGTCAATTTACTTTCCCCCCAGCTTTTCCCCATCCACTTATTCCTAGTATCCCTGTTACCACTTTTATTAACCAGCCCTTGAATTTCCTTGTCCACTCCTTCGATATACCCCTTTCTGATTTTATAAATAAAAATTATAGTTTTATATAGTATTAACATCTCCACACACAACCAATTTAATTCTTTTAACATATCCGTAATTCTCACCTCTCTATTACACCCTAAAATATACCTCATGGCCATATTTTGCCCCACTTGCAGTTCTTCTATCAAATTACCGTTTGCCTCAAACAATAGGCTCGGACAGTAATTTAATATTGAACCCACCAACGCGTTATAAATAAGTTTTTTTCCTTCCCTATTTAGACTGTTTCTTAGCCTCCACATTAGGCTAACCTTGTTCCTATACCTATTAATCACTCCTTGATTATTAGCGTCCCATTTTAGGTCATCACTAATAATCACCCCCAAATATTTTAACTCTCTTACCCTTTCCACCTTTTCATCCCCTAGCCATACCTCAACCATCTCCACATCCTCCTTTACCCCCCCCACCATAAATTTAGTTTTATCCACATTCAATTTCAGTCTATTACTATCAAGCCATCTTTTTATTCCACTTAACTCCCCATTTATTATTTCAACCACTTTATTAATATCTTTACCACTCACATATAATAATGTGTCGTCCGCAAACAGTCTTAGTTTGCATTCATTAACCGACTCCACAATATCATTTTATATAATAAAAATAATATAGGTCCCAGTCGACTCCCTTGTGGCACCCCCAGATTAACCTCCATTTCATCTGACCGGTTATCCCCCCATTTCACCACTTGTTTCCTATTCATCAAATATCCCTTAAACCACTCCAACACCGCTCCACAAATCCCCATTCTTTCCATTTTATTAATTAAAATATCCCTATCTATTGTCTCAAATGCTCTCTTCAAGTCCAAGAAAACCCCTATAACCACCTTTTTATCCTTTACCTCACCCCTCCACTCATTATAAAGCATCTGCACCAATTCTTCCGTACCTCTTCTCTTCCTAAAACCTCTCTGCTCTTCACATAAAATTTTATTCTCTTCCAAAAATTCGTTTAGTCTCCGAACAACTACCCCCTCCATGATTTTATCAATAAACTGCAAAGAGTTAATAGGCCTCATCTCTTCGCCCTTTACAGTATTTTTTATCTTAGGAACAGGGGTCACCTCAGCCACTTTAAGCTTATTGGGGATCACCCTTTCCTTGAAAGATTTATTAATAATTTCAGCCACCAGTTTATAAAATTTTTTTCCAATTTCGATTCCAACTTTTTTGCACAATGGGTACCCATAACTGCTGTCCTTCATATCTCTCACTATATTCTCTACCTCGTACTCGTCCGTCAGTCTAAACTCCTGCAATATATTTTTATAACACGGAGCTCTTACGTTACTGACATACTCGTTCTTATCTATACTCTCTATAATCTTTTTAACACTATTAACATAGTACCCATTTAAGCTATTTGCCGCGTCCTTTCCCTCGAAGCTCTCCCCATTAACTGTTATTCTCTCTCTCCTCTCACCTTTTTTAGATCCAATTAATTCATTAACTATACCCCACAATTTTTTCCCATCCCTTTTGAATTTTTTAATGTTACCACATATGTACTCCTTTTTAGCCTCCCTTACTTTTTTTACAAACTGGTTTCTTAATTTCTTAAAAAAATTCCCAGTCCTCATTTCTCCGGCTCTCCATAAATTTTTTAAACCCCTGGTCCCTATTCCACTTCTTTTTCCCCAACTCCTTGTTCCACCATTTCACCCTTCTATTTACCACCACCACTTCTTTAACTTTAACTGCTTTCTCTGCGTCCATCACTAAATCAGAATAAACCTTTTCCACTCCTTCAGTCTCACTCTTTAAGCTTGCCCTTTCCACCACTTCCTTTATCATTGTAATATCTAATTTTTTAGTTTTCACTATTTCTCTCACTCTACTTACTCTCTTTTTTGTCATATTAATCTTTAATTCAACCCAACTGTGGTCACTAAACTTAGGCGTATGACAAACTCTGGCTTCTTTGACCAAATTACCATCCCCCCATTTAAATACTAAATCAATAGTTGATTCAGAGTTTTTAACTATCCTCGTACTTTCTTTTACCAATTGTTCCATAGCCAGATTCCCCTTATTTTTCTCAACCTCTTTACTCTGTTCTCTTTTCCCATTTCCCATCTAAAATTAAAGTCTCCCATGAAGAACCCATCGCGGTACCGTTCGGTTTGTTTTTCAGCAGTTTCCTCAAACCAGTTTAAGAAGTTTCTTTCATTACCACTGGGTGATCTATATAAGATATTAATATGAATAATTTTCCCCCCCATCCACAATTCCTAACTTTTTAACCCACCACTCATTGTTTAGAGATTCTCCCATATCCCTAACCGTCACTTTTTTTTTCACGTACACTACTACCCCCCCCCCCCCCCCCGTATGAGAACTGTGTGAATTAACTCTGTATAAGTCGTAATCACTTATACTTATTTCCCCATCCCCTGTTTTGCTAGTTATGTGTGTCTCCACACACCCCACCACATCCATCCTAGTACTACTCCCCACTCCCTTATTTCATCAATTTTTGAATACAGTCCGTTTATGTTTATCATTACAATCGTCAGTTCATTTCCATTTTTTTCCCTTTTTTTCACCCCCACCACCACTATATCTTCCCTTTTTTTTCCCCCATTTCCTCCTTTTTTAAGCCAGCGCTAAGCTTTTGTCTTTGACTTATCAGTTTAAATTAATCGATTCATGTAATTCACTTCTCAAGCATTCTAGAATGGCCCCTGACACCTGTTGCCTTCCCCGATGGCTTAATTTACACCCCTCACTCATCTGAAAATCCTCCCCCTCCAAGTAGTTTGTATTAAGAAACTTGCCACCTCTTACATTTTTTAACAATTTTAACAATTCACTATTGACCTTATCGATTCCTCTATTTATCACACTATTACCTTTTAGATCAAATCTGTGGGTTATACCCATGTACCAAAAGCCCATACCATTTTCTTCCGCAATTTTCGCCAATTTTCCCAAACCCACCACCAGTTCATCCCCTTTTCCTTCAAAAACTTCCTTCCTCCCAGCCGCAAAAACAAGATTATCCCCTTCCAATATTTTATCCAGTTTCCCTTCCACCTCTTTAATCCATTTCGACACACTCCACCCCCCTCCACTTAATGCCCTAACTTCGATATTCTTATTCCATACATCTAGATAAAATTCATCTCCCACTTTTTCTGTATAGAAATCTTCCAGCACCCAAACCACTTTTTTACCCTTCCTAACAATTTTTTTCCCCCTCCCTTAGCTTCTCCACCCTTCTCTCTTTTTCCTATCTTTTTCCACTTTTATTTCGTTTTTAATTTGTTCGTATACCCCTTTCCGTACCACCTCATCGTCATTATTTAAGTCAAATCCCTTGGTGATTCCCCTCAATTTATCTTTAAATCTTTTAATTTTACGATTCATATCCTTTTTTGTTTTCAAGCGCTATAATCTTCAACTCGCCCCTCTGTAACTCATTAACGAATCCCCCGCACATTTGTCACACTCCCACTTTTTCCTTTTAAATTTTACCACCACATTATATTCCTTCTCGTTAAGTTTCGCACATTCGGTGTGGAACCATTGTAGGCATCCCTCACATCCAATGCTTGGGCTATCCTCCTTGACCACTTCTAAAAAACCCCCCACAATTCGTAATTACCTCATCCATTTCGATGTCTTCAATTCCCTCCCCACTATTATCTTTGACACTCTCTACTTCTTGTTTCCCCCCTTTACTATTATCAATCATTTCAACATTACCTCTCTTCATTGCCCTCGTTGATACCCCCTTTTCATTTGTACCCCCCAACATCCCCGATTCTACCTTTTTATCATCCATCTCTTTTAATATGGATAACCACACCATTGAATAGTATCTATTCTAACAATCACTTTTATTTATTCTAAAGTTCAAGAATGAATCTACACCTCCCAAAATCCTAATCACTCCTAAGCTGCCGCTAACCTAACCTCACGTAAGCACGTGTAGCACAACAGCCTAAAACTTTACGCCACTATTTTCGCGCACTTATCACAAAAAAAAAAAAAATTTAAAGTTTTTGAACTTAAAACGAAATAATACTTTTTGTTTGAGAAAAACGAGAAACGAGAAAACGAAAACTGAATTTCAAACAAACGAACTCCGACTTCAACGCACGAATTCAAACGGTAACGATTTTCGTGACGAGAATAGGTGACGAATACGAACGACAGCGCTAGTCGCGACAACCTCTCACTACGGTAGCTGAGCTGATACTTGAGACAGTTTAAATTTTGGAACAACTCTTTATGGACAAAAATGGAAAAACATAAAACTTTACAGTTTGGGAGCTCAAAAGGCAATACTTAAGTGATTTGAGGGGAAATGTCTTTAAAAGGGACCTTCTTTTTAAAAAGGTGGGACTCTGGTCAGACAAGGCAGTAAACGAATGGCTCTAACTGCGTCAAGGCTTTTAATAAGGTCACCTTACAATTAGTCCATAATTACACCTGAACGCTATGAAGGACTAAATTCTAGGATTAAAAACATTTTTGACGCATTTCCGTTTAAAATTCATTACATAATTTTGGGTTTGCTCATGGTTTGTTTTATTGTTTATGAACAAAAGTAAACATACGGCTTTACTTTTCGAGAAACATTGACTTTCAAACCAGTGGCGCCTTTTGGGGGGAGGGCAGGGGGGGAAATACCCCCCCCCCCCCAAAGAATTTTCAGTGTGGCTGAAAAATCAAATCAGAGAGACTTTTTGAAGATGCACGGCCAAAAATAAAAAAAAAAAAAGGTCATAAAAATATTTGGAGGGCCTTGCCCCCCCTAAGGAAAATCTGAAATGGCGCCCCTTCTCAAACGTTTCATCTCTGCGCTAATCATTCATAAAAACTCCACTTTTTGGTGTTTTCCGGACATTTCCCTGTCTTAAAAGGTACCTACTTCCCACACAGTATACTCTTTCAACGCTGCTAGAAATTCATTTTACACCTACAGTGTTGTTTTCACGCTACAGGTTTATCAGAAGGTTCAAGGATTACTTACTTGTCTTTGAAGTGAATCCCCCAAATTTTTTCTGAATGACTTGCTGGGTTTTTTACTTTGTTTATGACCATTTTTAAAATATAATGGTGCGACGAGAAGTACCATATAGCTATTAATAATTGACAATTTTTAAATTTGGGTGAGTGGCAGCAGGTATTTTAAAATCTTCAAATGTTTTAAAAGCCAATCCAGCTACCTATAATTTGAGTTTAGAAAAGCTTGTTGTCCGCCATATTTACCCCCCCTCCCCCATTGCTGTCCGAAATGATCCAGCTTTGATGCTTTAAGGTAAGATTAAAACCAGTCTGTTTCATTATTTTCATCCATTAAATCCTAAAGACATCATGCCAACACACCTTTCAACAAGGCGAGGATTACATCATAGGTGAGGAGCGATAAATTGCAATCACCAAAAACATATCAGCCACAACCGCCTATAAGTGCGCAGAATTAAAGTTTTAAGTAATTGAATCATAACTAAATAAGTGCAAGCTACAAAATATTAGGAATAACAAAATGCAACTAAACTCCGGGCGCAAACTTCTACTGTGAATATTGGAGCCCGAAATAAAACATTTTTCCCCCTATGAAATGGGTAGAAAAATGCCCCCCTCTTGAACTGCGATTCCTCCATGTTTTACAAAAATTTGATTTATCAGTAATAGCCACAGTTACAAATCAAAAAGACTTGAAACTTGGTGATCTGAAGTTTTTTTACATAAGTATCCATTTATAAACTTGAAAAATTCAAAAATTTAAAGTCTGATTATACGATTAAAGCTCCCTTTTTATTATTAAAAGCACAAATTTCATGATACGGGTTTACCATTTGAAAAAATGTCTAAGTCCAAGGGGAAAAACGTTTAAAAAATTTTTTGAGCTTCTCGCATTTATTCAGTTACTTAGACATGATGTATAAAAAAAAATTTGCTGCGCAACGATGTAAAAGTAAACGTTCTTACTGTGGACAATGGCTCTAAAAAAAGAATGGGGGAAGTTGTGTTCTCACTGCCACTCACTATCGTAAAAGCACTGACTTTATCGGGCTTCAAACACATCACACCGAAAAAATGCAAGAAACCAACAGTCTTTCTAAGAGTATTTCCCATCTGAGCGTAGTAATTATTTTTCAAATATTTTGTTCGCAACATAAAATTTATAATCTTAAAAATACAAGATTAGTAGAAAAAACAGTCCAACATACTAACAGCGCTTTAATAAGCTTTTGCAGGTCATCGCCAAGTTTTTTCTATTTTTTTTTTTATCTTTTTTTTTTTTTTTTTTTTTTGTGTGATTTCTTCATTCCATTTTCTTATTTACTCTCTATCGATTTCTTTTTTTCCTTTCTTTCTTCCTTTATCCATTTCTTCCTTCCTCTTTTCCCTTCCTTTAAAAAATACCCTAATCGCCGCAGCGCGGCGTCGGCTCGACCCCTGTGGTTGTAATTGATTGTATGAATATGGAGGAGCATCAATGAGGAAACTTAGACTTGGTCGCTCTGATATCAGATGATTTGCAAGTTGAATCAGAGCTACCGTGTCTTTTGGTTGTATGTGGCTATTCAGATGAAAGTGTTTACAGGAGAAGTTTCAAATATTTTGAAGGAGCTTCATACGGAAGATCTGTTACCAGGAGAAGTATCAAATTATTGAAGGCGCTTTATACGGAAAATAGAAAATGTGACCAGGAGAAGTATCAAATTATTTGAAGGAGCTCTGAAGCCACCTAATCGAGGAAACTTAATACTTGGTCGCTCTGATATCACATGACTTGCAAGTTGAATCAGAACGACACGTCCACCGGGTATAGGGAAAAAAATATGGGAAAGATATTTGAAAGAACAGTTTTTACGAGCAAGTTTTCATGAAGAAGTGTTTGGGGCAGGTGAAGTAAAATGGAGCTGGTTTGGGGAAAGGGTTTTGGATCTTGGCCGCAATCACTTGAGGTTTGGCTGAAAGTTTTGGTGAAATAATTTGAGACATGAAATTAATGGGAATTAAAAAAAAAATGAACAAAAGCACTAGCTCTCAGAAGTTTCACATAGAAAATAAATTCTCACTCCACCACTCTCACTTACTCTGCATACCCATTGAAATTATACAGAAAATAATGCAGCGATGATAACTATAGATAAGAGGGAAACCCGCACAGAGTTTTAAGAGAAAAACCAAATGAAAGAGAACGATTTCAACATGTTTGCTGAACCTTCAATATAGACACTCAAATGACGAAATAAGAGACAGTGGCCTCGAGTTCAAGATGAGAGGAACCATACCACCAGGCATTTTTCTCGAGAACGGCTGATCGAAATGTTTTTAATCAAAAAAAACGGTTACGGAATGGACACAAAATTTTTCATTTTTGATATTTTCAAAAGCCCTCATCAGCTCCTCGTTCATATTAGGAGAACCTCACACCTTTTTTCAAGTTTTTTGCATAAAAGATCTTCTAAAAGTACGAAAAAAGTTCATATCCTCATAGCAGAGGCAATTGCCAACATTTTTGCTCCCATAGACATTTACCAAAACACCCCGATTTTTTTTAGCTATAGGGACTTGGAAGATTTTTGAATCAACCCTTTTTCTTATCCAGTTGAGAATTTCTCACAAATCTTGACAGATTCTGAAAAAATATATCGAAACCTTCTGATCGATGTGCAACATGTTACCTTGAGGAGAAAAAAAAAGGTGTATTTTGTCAAAACAAATTTTTGGGGCTTCCATGGCAGAATCGGATCGATTCCATGGTCTGAGACATAGACTGCCCAAAATTTTTAAATTTTAAAGAAATACACCTAATTTTTTTACTTTAAGGTACCAAACTAGTGGCACATCAATCAAAAAGGTTCCATCCATTTGATCAGAATCTGTTATGTATTTGAAGAATTCTCAACAGGGTGGCCACAAAAGCCAAATTTAAATTTTTTCCAAAAATCCGCCGTACCCAACTCAAAAATTGAGGTTTTTTGGTAAATGTCCATGAGAGCAAAAATGTTGGGAAAATTTCCTCAACTTCAAGGACACGAGCTTTTCTCATAACCTGAAAAGAGCTTTTTTGAAAAAAAAAATTGAGATACATGTGATTGAGCCTCCCCCCTCAAATATACCCCAAAAGGGGTAAGTATTGGAAGCTATCGATAATATGATAAATGACAAATTTAGGGTCGATTCCCTATCCGACTTCCATGTTTCAAAAAATTTCAATCAGCCATTCTCAAGAAAAATGCCTGGTACAGGTGCTCTGGATCACCATGTATACAGGGTGTCAATTAAAAAAGGAGCCAGGCCGAATATCTCGAGAATGGCTCCGGATTCCGAAAAACGCTGAAACACGTGTTAAATTTTTTTGAGCAGGACATCTTATTAGGGGGGCGCCGATTTGGGGCTCTCTCTGGGGGGGCCCCAAGGGGCTACCATCTCCCTAAATCCAATACTTCAATGGGGCCCCCCAATTTTTTTTTATTTTAAAAATCAAAAATAAGGTAAAATTCTAAGACTTTTGGTACAAGTAAAACGTCGACATCGTTTTCCGTTTTCGATTGTATCGAAGGTCCCAAATTCGATTTGGGCCCTTTGAAGTAGCATTACTTACTCCTCTTTAAAGAGTCGGAATTCACAAATCAAGGACACAAAAATACTTTGAAAAGCAAGCCCTTTTCAGAAAAAAAATTTAATTGTAACAAACATTTAGTCAAATTTTTGGGTTTTTAAGCTTAAAAAAAGTTTACAGTTTTTGGGGCCCCCCGGGGGGCCATCTGAGAAATTCCGAGTTACGACCTCTATTGAGTGATACATCAATCGAAAAGACGTAACAAACTGAGCATTTCGGCGCAAACTGGAGGTGGATATCGTTTTTACATTTGAAATATCGAATATCAATTTACAGATTGCGATATCTCGATTGTGAAAAACGATATTGAACTCCGGTTTGCACCGAAATGCTCAGTTTGTTACGCCTTTTTTATTACTGTATCAATCTATAGGAGTCGTACCTCGGAATTTTTCAGATGGCCCTTCTTGGGGGGCCCAAAAAAGTCTAAAAGTTTTGGGAGCTTCAAAACCAAAAATTTTACTAAATGTTTTTTATAATTAAAATTTTTTTTTGAAAGGGCTTACTTATCAGAGTATTTTGTGTCCTTGATTTTTAAATTCCGACTCTTCAAAGAGGATAATGATTTTTTGAAAATTAGTCCAAATCGAACTTTGACCTTCGATGTATCAGAAACGAAAAACGAAATTTAACTTCGATTCGCACAAAAATCTGATAATTTCACCCTCTTTTCGATTAATAAAAAAAATATGGGGGTCCCCGTTTGAAGTATTGAATTTAGGGACGTGGTATCCGCCCTGCGGGGCCCCCCCGAGATGGCCGCGAAATCGGAAACCCCCCATAAAGATGTCCCCCCCAAACTAATTGAACACTTTTTCAGTGTATTTCAAAATCCGGAGCCGTTCTCGAGATATTTGGTCTAGCTCCTTTTTTAATTGACACCCTATATGCTATGCAACTTAATGAAAAGCGGCATTACAAGAATAACAACGCAGTCAAAGCAGCTTACACTGATTGACTGCATGTTATCTTTGTATCGCTAGAATGCGATACAAAATCTGCTGGCTGCTTGTTTTTTTTTTTATATTTTTAACACTGTTTTAAAATTTCTTTAAGTTTTTTTTGGCGGATGGAATTTGACCTGAAGCCGTTTTTGTATTTCTCAAAATAATTTAACTGAACATAACCTAACCTTATCTAACCTAACTTCAGTAATGTAGGGTATTAATATGGGTTTTGGGTTTTTTATCGGATCAAAATCTGAAAGACGTTAAAGTTTACAAAAAGAAGAATGAAAAATCAAGACAGTTCCTTTCAGTTAAGGGAAAGATTTTGTATTTCTCAAAAAATTTTAAACCTAACATAACCTAACCTTATCAAACCCTAACTTCAGGGGTATACCACCCAAATTAAAAAAATCGTTCCTGATGACTTAGACCCTCAATTTTTTTTTGGTAACACATACTGATGAAAATTTAGAGATCCTGAAATTTTTGTGAAGCTGGTTGTATACCTGCCCCTTAAAAAAAAAAATTCCTGAAAAAACGTTGACAACTTTCAAACAGCTTTTTTAGAGTTAGAATTGCTCAATCACCTTGGTCTTGGTCTCGAATGAAAGGTATCAGTGTCCTCTAGGGTCTCTTGTATGGTTTTTTTTTTTTCGAGAGGAAGTATTTTTTTCTTAATGTTTCTTCGATGTGACATTTTTTTCATGGTTTTTTTTTTTTTTTTTTAAACATTAATAGATTTTTGAGATTTGGTTGAGGGCAAATCCATACAAGAGTACCTAGAGCATGAAATTCTGCACATTTTAAAAAAAACCTGAAGTCTCTAGCTATCATAGTACTCGAAAAAAGCTGTTTTGAAGTTGAAAAAAAAGCGAAAAATTGATTTTTCAGTACAAGCAAATTAACAAATAGTAAGTACATGAGAAAAATTAAGAAACAGATGGTTATCAAATGGTTCTCAATTTCGCAATTTGACTCATAAATTTTAAAAATTAATTTAAAAATACTTTCCGACCTCCTAAAAATTAAAAAAAATATCCTCGTTTTCCCCTGAATTGTCCTCTAAAAAATTGGTGGGAAAAAAAAATGAAAAAATAAAAAAAATCGAAAAATTAGGGTGGTATACCCCCTTCAGTCACGTAGCGTTTTAATCTGGGTTTTTGGTTTTTACCGGATCAATCTGAAAACTTTAAAAGATTACTAAATTAGAATGAAAAATCAGGATAGTTCCTATCAGCCAAGGGAAAAGTTATAATTTTGGTTATCCGGCAGGGATCGAACCCACGACATCTGCTTCTCCGATCCGACACGCTACCACGCTACCGAATGGTGGTGATGGTAAGCAGTTCGGAAATTGAGACTATACAGGGTGTCAATTAAAAAAGGAGCCAGGCTTAATATCTCGAAAACGGCTCCGAATTTCAAAAAACGCTGAAACACGTGTTCGATTATTTCGAGGGGGACATCTTTTGACGGGGTCCCCAATTTCGGGGCCCCCCTCTGGGGGGGGCCCCCGGGGGTCAGGTCCCAAACATTTTTAACGTTTTTGGCCCCCGCGGGGGGGTATCAGAAAAATCCCTTTCGAGTGATACATCAATCGAAAAGGCGTAACAAACTGAGCATTTTGGCGCAAACCGGAGGTCCATATCGTTTTTCATATTCGAGATATCGCATTCTGTAAATCGACATTTGACATTCGATATCTCGAATATGAAAAACCATATGGACCTCCGGTTTGCGCCAAAATGCTCAGTTTGTTACGCCTTTTCGATTGATGTAGCACTCGATAGGGGTCGTCTCTCGGAAATTTTTTTGATAGCCCCCCGGGGGGCCAAAAACGTTACAAATGTTTGGGAGCCTTGAAACCAAATTTTGACTAAATTTCTGTTAAAATTGAATTTTTTTCTGCAAAGTGCTTGCTCTGCAGAGCATTTTAGACCCAAAGTTTTTGAAATTTGGACTATTTAAAGAAAAGTTACGAATTTCTGAAGATGGGTCCATATCGAATTTTGACCTTCGATATATCGAACATGAAAAATGATATCGACTTTCGGTTTGCGCCAAAAGTCTTAGAATTTGACCCTCTTTCCGATTATCAAAAAAAAAGGGGGTACCCATTTGACATATGGGACTTGACCCCCCGGGGGCCCCCCAGAGGGGGGCTCCGAAATTGGGGACCCCCTCAAAAGATGTCCCCCTCGAAATAATCGAGCACGTGTTTCAGCTTTTTTTTGAAATTCGGAGCCGTTTTCGAGATATTAAGCCTGGCTCCTTTTTTAATTGACACCCTGTATAGGAACAACGCGTGCGGGGTTCCCGATCTCTCCACCAGGAGGCGCGCCGATCGGGGTGATCTTGTTGAGCACCGTGTCGCCAGTGAATAAAACCCGTTTTTTTGGTGTTAAAACATTTTTAAGTACTGGAACAGTAATATTAGGAACGAAAAGTCCGTTGACTCTCTTCTTCCCCTCTCTCACTAACAAATACAATGGATGATGAAAGCCTTCAATTCGACGGTTATGCTTTTCCATGTACACCCCCCTTTTTTGGACGACAACAGCTAAGACAAATCAGTTTTCATCGAAATTAATTCGTAAGGGGAGCAAGGGGGAATGGGGGAAAATGGGAAACGGAGGGGACTTGCCGTGACTTTTTGGGTTGTGATATTGATGTATATGAAAGAAACCTTCATCCACGCCCGGGTTTTGGCACGGGCAACATGGGCCGTGGCCCAGAGCGGCAGATTTCTGGGGGGGCAAATTTTTTACGGCAATTTTTTTTTTTTTTTTTTTTTTTTTTTTTTTTTTTTTTTTTTTTTTTTTTTTTTTTTAAAAGGGTGCTGTCGCAAGTGCAGCTTCGAAAGTGGAACAACTGACACGATGGGAGACGAGTAAAAAATATGATAAGACTCAGAATTTTAAATTGCAGTGGCCACTTGAGGGGGCGGGGCGGGCGGCTCGGTGACGGGCCAGCGGGCCGGGGCCCCATTTCGTAGCCTTGCGTTTCATCTGAATTCAGGCTTGTTGCTGATTTTCTTGCCGAAAACAACTGCATTGTTATCACCACTAAAACCCAAGTCATTTCGGGAAAAATATTAGGAAATCTCTCTAAAAATCACGTAATTTTGCACCTTAATTAAGGGTAAAAATCACGAAAATTTCCAGTAGGCTGATTCTCCCTGTCTATCTCGTACGAGAGGACACGAGAAGACGAGATTAACAACTCTATCTCATGCAAAGAGATAGGGCGAGACGACTCGGAGCAATACCATCTAAACATACCGTTGCTTGGGGGTTTTAGGTTATGTGATTAGATTGCCAACTTTTACACAGGGTCTTATGGGGGAAAGAGGAATTTTTGCGGTTTTTTTTTGTTTTTACTAATTTTTTGGCTGTAATAACCAAATTTTCTTGGTCAGGGCACTTCCCTGGATGTTCCAGAGCGTTTCCGCGAAAAAACACTTTTTTCACAAAATTACGCGAAACACCAAAGGATCCCCCCTTTCACATCGACCCAAAGTAAGCAAGGTTCCCCCTTGGTGTGTTACATATTTTGGTGTGTAATTTTGCGGAAAAAGTGGTTTTTCACAGAAACGCTCTAGAACATCTAAGGAAGTGCCCTGACCAAGTATATATGGTTTTTACAGCCGAAAAATTAGTAAAAACTAGAAAAAACCGCAAAAATTCCTCTTTCCCCCATAAGAACCTGTGTAAAAGTTGGCAACCTAATCACATATAATCTCAAACCCCCGGGCTACGGTATGTTTAGATGGTATTGCTCGGAGTCATCTCGTCTCGTCTCGCAAAATGAGCAGAATCAACCCTCAGACCCCCTCTTATTGTTAGCTGGGCAGGGTTGCAAAATTTCCCGATTGAGCAATCCGTGGATCGCATGATAATATAGGGAAATTTCTCTAAAAATCACGAAATTTTGCATCTTTAAGAGGTAAAAATCACAAAAATTTCCGGTGGTGGACCTCCAGACCCTTCCCAGCTGGGCAGGGTTGCAAAATTGCTCAATCGAGCAATACGTGGATAGCGTGAAAGTGAAGAAATTTGTCAATTTTTTTTTTTTTTTTTTTTTATGGCTACCTACAAGTTTTTTTTACAGAAAATGTCTCAAATTTTCAAAAATATCGGTAAATTTGCGTACCCACAGTGTTTAAATGTTAAAATAAGAAAACAAAAAAAAAGTTATCACTTCCCAAATTTTTGTGAGGAAATTTTTCGAAAATCCTGTGAGGAAAAAGTCCCGAATCGCGTGAAACCCCCGGCGTTTTGGAAAATTTTGCACCCCTGTAGCTGGGGGTGACCCCGACCTTCTTTCGGGCGTGGGCTTGGATGGGGGCGGCAAATAGTCAAATGGCCCATGGGCGGCAAATGTGTAAATCCGGCGCTGTTCATCCTGCGAAAATTGAGTGATTACACACAGATCAAGCAAGGGCCATCCAGAGCACTTTTGTGGCTGGGGCCATACGCTAGGAGGAGGGCATTTCCTCAAATTATTTTGTTTTCACCTGCACTAGGACTTTGCATCGAATTAATTTATTTTATCGGATTTGCTGGAGAGGGGGGTTTGGCCCACTACGGTCCCTTTTAAAAGAGCTTTTTTGATAAATTGATTGAGCCGCCCCCCCCCAAAATATGTCGAAAAGGGCTCGGTATTGGAAGCTATTGAAAATATCAAAAATGAAACATTTGGGTTCAATTCCTTTTCTGACTTCTATATGTGCCAAAACATTTCAATCAGCCATTCTCAAGAAAATGCCCGGTACAGGTGCTCTGGATCTTCATGTATATGCTATGAAACTGAATGAATGGCGGTATTACAAGAATAACAAGCAACCAGAGATTTTGTATCGCAGTCTAGCGATGCAAAGATAACATGCAGTCAATCAGTGTAAGCTGCTTTGACTGCGTTCTTATTCTTGTAATACCGCTTTTCATTAATTTCATAGCATATAGGGTGTCAATTAAAAAAGGAGGTAGGCCAAATATCTCGAGAACGGCTCCGGATTTTCAAAAACACTGGGACACGTGCTCAATTAGCTTGAGGGGGACATCTTTATAGGGGGTTTCCGATTTCGGGGCCATCTCTGGTGGACCCGCAGGGCGGATACCACGTCCCTAAATTCAATACTTCAAACGGGGACCCCCATTTTTTATTTATTAATCAAAAAGAGGGTGAAATTATCAGACTTTCGGTGCGAATCGAAGTTCAATATCGTTTTTTTTTTTGATACATCGAAGGTCAAAGTTCGATTTGGACCCATTTTCAAAAAATCATTACTCCTCTTTGAAGAGTCGGTATTTAAAAATCAACGACACAAAATATTCTAAAAAAAGTCCTTTCCAGAAAAAAATTTAATTATAAAAAACATTTAGTCAAATTTGGTTTTGAAGCTCCCAAAACTTTTAGACGTTTTTGGCCCCCAAAGGGGGGCCATCTGAAAAATTCCGAGGTACAACCCCTATTGATTGATACATAAATAGAAAAGGCGTAACAAACTGAGCATTTCGGTGCAAACCGGAGTTCGATATCGTTTTTCATAATCGAGATATCGCAATCTGTAAATTGACATTCGATATCTCGAATGTAAAAACGATATCCCCCCCCGGGTTTGCGCCAAAATGCTCAGTTTGTTACGTCTTTTCGATTGATGTATCACTCAATAGAGGTCGTAACTCGGAATTTCTCAGATGGCCCTCCTTGGGGGTCAAAAACGTCTAAAAGTTTTGGGAGCTTCAAAACCAAAAAACCTTATTCAAAATGAGCCATTTTGGCCCTGAGGAATTAGTTTTGGATTATTCTTCCAATGGATAGAGCATCGTTTCGCGGTTCTAAAACTGGGTTTGTTTTTGTCTTAGGCCCTCTAGGAGCGGCGGGGGAGGGGGTCAAAGTTGAAACCTATTTTCGTCAATAACTTTCCACCAAATTGAGCTACGACTCTCAACTTTAAACCAAAATGTTTAGCGTAAAAATAGCTTTCTTTTGATGTGTATGATAGTGTATTTATCTCAATTTTTAAGGTGGAAATTGCAATTTTTTGTTTTTTACAAACCCAAAATTTTTAAAATTTGCAATTTTTAAAGATGAATACCATCTTCGATTTTTTTTCAAAAACAATCTAGAAGAAAGCCCTATTTTTGTTCTTTCAAATGGCGCAAATTTCATTTGTCGGCAATGAATACTCTCGGAGATATGATCGGTCAAAGTTGGCAAGGTCGCGAAAATTCTTGAAAGTTGCGCGCTCCAAGGGTTCGTATTTTGCGCCTCCTTACGTACAGTCACGAAAGTTGAAAACGAGCTTATGCAAGTTGTCAGAATGACTTCTGCGCAAGGGGGGTGGGTATTTTGGGTGGCGTAGGGGCATAATTATCGATGGAAATCGGTAGGCAGCGTTGCCGAATGTTGTCAAAAATAACATACGTTATGTGTAGGAATACATAAATAAAGTTGGATGGAATAGTCGGAATTTATGTCATCGGTATCAATTCGGTGCATTATCTGTGTGATAAAGATAGTACTTTTATCAGATGTCATCCTATTTGTAGGTGAGTTAGCGGAGATAAGCGGAGCCGATGAATTTCGAAGCTGCTTGTGCAAGGCGGCTGTCAGGCAAGAGATACATAGTACTTACAAAATCTCTCATCCGTCAGTTTACCACTAACCATATTTTCAGCTGTTTGCCAAATTTCAGAACATAAATTTCGACTATTCCATCCAACTTTGTAAATGTATTCCTTCACATAACGTATGAGTTTCGACAACATTTGGCAACGCTGCATACCGATTTCCATCGATAATTATGCCCCTACGCCACCCAAAATACCCCCCCCCCTTGCGCAGAAGTCATTCTGACAACTTGCATAAGCTCGTTTTCAACTTTCGTGACTGTACGTAAGGAGGCGCAAAATACGAACTCTTGGAGCGCGCAACTTTCAAGAATTTTCGCGACCTTGCCAACTTTGACCGATCATATCTCCGAGAGTATTCATTGCCGACAAATGAAATTTGCGCCATTTGAAAGAACAAAAATAGGGCTTTCTTCTAGATTGTTTTTGAAAAAAATCGAAGATGGTATTCATCGTTAAAAATTGCAAATTTTAAAAATTTTGGGTTTGTAAAAAACAAAAAATTGCAATTTCCACCTTAAAATTGAGATAAATACACTATCATACACATCAAAAGAAAGCTATTTTTACGCTAAACATTTTGGTTTAAAGTTGAGAGTCGTAGCTCAATTTGGTGAAAAGTTATTGACGAAAATAGGTTTCAACTTTGACCCCCTCCCCCGCCGCTCCTAGAGGGGCTAAGACAGAAACAAACCCAGTTTTAGAACCGCGAAACGATGCTCTATCCATTGGAAGAATAATCCAAAACTAATTCCTCAGGGCCAAAATGGCTCATTTTGAATAAGGTTCTTTGACTAAATGTTTGTTATAATTGAATTTTTTTCTAAAAAGGGCTTACTTTTTAGAGTATTTTTGAGTCCTTGATTTTTAAATTCCGACTCTTCAAAGAGGAGTAATGATTTTGTGAAACCTTCGATGTATCAAACACGAAAAACGATATTGAACTTCGATTCGCACCATAAGTCTGATAATTTCACCCTCTTTTTGATTAATAAATAAAATATGGGGGTTCCCGTTTAAAGTATTGAATTTAGGGAGGTGGGAGCCCCTTTCAGACCCCCCCCCCTCCCCGAGAGAGAGCCCCCAAATCGGCGACCCCCTAATAAGATGTCCTGCTCAAAATAATTTAACGCGTGTTTCAGCGTTTTTCAAAATCTGGAGCCGTTCTCGAGATATTCGGCCTGGCTCCTTTTTTAATTGACACCCTGTATACATGGTGATCCAGAGCACCTGTACGAGGCATTTTTCTTGAGAATGGCTGTTTGAGATGTTTTGAATCATGGAAGTCGGATAGGGAATGGACCCTAAATTTTTCATTTTTCATGTTATCGATAGCTTCCAATAGCCCTTTGGGGCTTATTTGAAGGGGGGGGGGGCTCAATCACATGAATCTCAAGTTTTTTTTAAAAAAAAAAAAAAAAAAACTTTTAAAATTATGAGAAAAGCTCGTGTCCTTGAAGTTGAGGCAATTTCCAACATTTTTGCTCCCATGGACATTTACCAAAAAACTTAAATTTTTTTGAGTTATGGCGGATTTTGGAAAAATTTTGAATTGGCTTTTGTGCCCACCATGTTGAGAATACTTCAAATACATAACAGATTCTGATCAAATGGATGGATCCATTTTGATTGATGTACCACTAGTTAGATACCTTAAAGTGAAAAAGTTAGGTATATTTCGGAAAATTAAAATTTTGGGCAGTCAACGTCTCAGACGATGGAATCGGTCCGATTCTGCCATTAAAGTCCCAAAATTGTGATTTGAAAAAATACACCTTCTTTCTTCTCCTCAAGGTACGTAACATGTTGCACATCGACCGGAAGGTTTCGATTTTTTTTTTCAGAATCTGTCAAGATTTTTGAGAAATTCTCAACTGGGTGGCCACAGGGATTGATTCAAAAATCTTCCAAGTCCCCATAACTAAAAAATCTGGGTGTTTTGGTAAAGGACGTGGCACAATCCCTATGGGAAATGGCCTACGGTCAAACTTAATAAATGTGGCATCATTTTTTTCGTCTCGTCGTCCTGATCAAAAAGTCTCACGGGCCCAAAAAATTATCATCGCCCGTTTTCGAGATAATCGAGCTTAAAGTTTGAGCAAATCTCGGCACTCAAGGACGAATTCGCTCGGCAATTGAGCGTGCGTCCTACCCTGGAAGCGGCTTGCCGCAAACTGGCAATGGCTGCCGCTCCTTTTGCTCACACTCCGTCCGGAGGTGATGCCCCTTTTTCTCCCACTCCAAACGCTTCAACACGCTCTCCGGACAGAGTGTGAGCAAAAGGGGCGGCAGCCATCGCCAGTTTGCGGTAAGCCGCTTCCAGGGTAAGACGCACGCTCAATTACCGAGCGAATTCGTCCCTGAGTGCCGAGATTTGTTCAAACTTTAAGCTCGATTATCTCGAAAACGGGCGATGATAATTTTTTGGGCCCGTGAGACTTTTTGATCAGGACGACGAGACGAAAAAAATGATGCCACATTTATTAAGTTTGACCGTAGGCCATTTCCCATAAGGATTGTGCCACGTCCTTTCTATGGGAGTAAAAATGTTGGCGATTGCCTCTGCTATGAGGATATGAACTTTGTTCGTACTTTTAGCAGATACTTTTTTGCAAAAAACTTGATAAATGTGTGTGAGCTTCTTCTAATATGAAAGTGGAGCTGTTGAGGACTTTTGAAAATATCAAAAATGAAAAAATTTGTGTCAATTCCCTAACCGATTTTGGTTTCAAAACATTTTTAATCAGCCTTTCTCGAGAAAAATGCTCTGCGCTGGTTCCTTTTATCTATAGTTATCATCGCTGCATAATATTCTGTATAATTTCATTGGGTATGCAGAGTAGGTAAGTGAGAGTGGTGGGGTGAGAATTTCTTTTCTATATGTTGATTCTGAGCGCTAGTGTTTTTGTTCATTTTCTTTTTTAATTTCTATTAATTTCATGTCACAAATTATTTTGGATAAATTTATTTCACCAAAACTATCCGTAAACCTCAAGAAAACTCGTGGCGGCCAAGATCCAAACCTCTCCCTTTTACTACCTTCCTCTTTCCTACCTCGATCTCCTCTCTTTAAAAACTTTTCTTTCAAAATCTGTTATTTTAACCTTATCTGAGAGAAGCATGATTGTGCATAAGATCTCTCAGATTCAACATACAAACTAGCTGATATCAAAGCAACCAAGTCTCCTCCCCTCCCCTCTTCCCACCCTTTCTACTCCTGTGTTTCTTTTAGCCCCCTACCCCTTCAGATTTCAGCCTGAGATTTTATCTTATCTTCATTCTTCCGAATAATTATTACAATCTGTTGGCTGCGCTCAACGCAAACCACTGCGTAACTCATAAATTGCAGGCGCATGAAAGTGCAAAAGATTTAATGCCCAAAGGCGCTGATATCCGAAGGACCAAGTCTAATTTTTTGTACCTACCGCACCTTTCTTCTGCTTCCCCTTCTGCTTCATCCTCTCGCTGTAGTTCACCCACCAAAAAGAAAAACAAATTAAAAAAAAAGTCAGAAAAACAACTTGGCGTTGAAATTAAAGGGACAATATTTGAAATTCAGCAGGCATGGAGTTTAAAGAGTTTAAAATGTTTCCGGTACCCTGAATAGAACAAGGATCAGTATTGCGTGAATTTAAAACTGAAAAAAATGTAAGTACTCAGCGAGCTGAGTACACGGATGTCTTCGCGCTACCGAGTTTATGGGATTCACAAAATACTGCAATGTAGCAACATTGTACTGTGCGCATTTAAAGCCATGAAAAATATGAAGCTATTGGGTGTGTAGTGAACTCTTAGGAGTTCGATCTTTTGAAAGGTTTAAATGAACAAAATGCAATAATGCCTCACTACACACTACACCACTGGTAACACTTTTAGTACTAGCTGCTGCATACAAAATTTATCAGCCAAGTTTTGTCAAAATAGATTTGCTTACATTTCTGATCATCTTGATAGCGTTTATTTAAGAAAATATTGCCCATGACAGCTTTGAAAAGCGCACTCCATTTGTATGCAACTACGCAGATAAATGAACTCCCATCTGTGAAGGTGAACATTATCCACAAAGTTCTGTGCATAAGATAGAAATGCTTCCCTCCGCGCATGTAAATAAAGAGCTGCCATCAGCAATCTTTCCTGAAATGACCTAGCTATTTTATCACCAAAATTGTTGAAGATAAATACACACAAATCCATTGAAAGACAGAGTTAATGGTAGAATTTGAAGTGAAAATTAATGTAACTTACTTGAAAGACTTGGGTTTTATCAAAGATTACTTATACTCCAGATATGGCACTAGCTATCTCGCCTATGTTAAATTTTGTTGAGAGCCTTCATTTCTAAAACCGAGCTAAAACACATACACTGGCCCACGGTTTGTTTACGTTTCGGTGAGCGAGGAGCGTGCGGGCGGGGTGGGGGTCGTGGGCCAGTCGACTGGCCCCACCCCGCCCGCGCGTCTCTCGCTCCCCGAAACGTAAACAAACCGTGGGCCAGTGTATATGTTTTAGCAATGAAGGCGCTCAACAAGATTTTAGCTAGTGCCATATCTGGAGTATAAGTAATCTTTGGGTTTTATTCACTGGCGACACGGTGCTCAACAAGATCACCCCGATCGGCGCGCCTCCTGGTGGAGAGATCGGGAACCACGCCCGAATATAGTCTCAATTTCCGCCCCTCCCAGCATCACCACCATTCGGTAGTGTGGTAGCGTGTCGGATCGGAATAGCTGATGTCGTGGGTTCGAACCCAGCCGAAAACCTCGTTTAAGAATTTTTTTCCCTTGACTGAAAGGAACTATCCTGATTTTTCTTTCTAATTTTAGTAATCTTTAACGTCTTTCAGATTGATCCGGTAAAAACCAAAAACCCATATTAAAACGCCACGTGACTGAAGTTAGGTTAGATAAGGTTAGGTTATGTTAGGTTAAATTATTTTGAGAAATACAAAAACTTTCCCTTAACTGAAAGGAACTGTCTTGATTTTTCATTCTTGTTTTAGTAATCTTTAACGTCTTTCAGATTTTGATCCGATAAAAACCTAAAACCCATATTAGTCCAGTCAAATGGTAGTTTCACCTGGAAAAAAATGGTGGAAAGCGGGAGTTGACGTTTTTCGGTGCAGTTAGGTGTCCTTTTTAACATACTGATTTTTCACCCCTGTGAGGCCTGTGCTAAAGCCGCCATCTTGAAAATAAGAAGCCTAAAAACGGTTTTTTGCAAATATCTCGATTTCTATGCATTTTACGAGAAAAATACTCCAGTACTAAAATGTTGTACGCAAAATTTCCCACAAAAAAATTCTTACACTTTTTACGTACAGCGCATAGTTTAGGAGCTAGGAGCGTAAGTAGATTTACCCTTTTTTCGGTACCCCCCGCGCGAGCTGCGAAACGCGCCCTAAACACTCGGTGCATCACACCGCGCTTGTCTCCTCTCTATCTCAACGCACCGCATGCTTTATTTAGGGAAGAGGGGGTAACATTGGCACCCCAGGGTGTCCCTAAAGCACCCTCTAGTGCCCCCCTGAGTCCCCTCCCCTCCGTTGAGAGTTAAAACAGCCTATGTGCGCACGGGAATTGAGGGGTCCATTTTCCCCACTTTTTTACCCGATTTTCGACGAAACTTTTTGCTTTCCCGCTTAAGATATGAAATTTCATGCCGAATTCCAAATTGAAGACCAACTAAATTACCTTCCCCCCCCTTTCTCCCACCCACGCTCCTTCCCAAAACACCCCCCCCTCCCCCTAATTGCCGCGTTATCACCGTTTTGATAGCGGTTATAGAAAGAATTGGAACCGTTTTGTTTTGTTTGTGTTTTTTCCCTTTGGAAATTTTTTTCCCCCTTAGCATAGAGGCAAATATAATGACAAAGTTATGCTGTTCCTCTTTATGGGCAAGATATATATTACTGCGTAGATACTGAGGGATGGAGGGGGATCAACTTTATTTATCAAACATTTCTTTTAAGTTTAGAATATATAATGAATTTTCTGTGAGAAAAACTCTCTTCAAATGTTATATAATTAAACTCAGAACTGTCTGAATGTTTTTGCTCTTAATTTAAACACGATCGAAAGTCAAAATGTTTACAATATCAAGTATCAAGAGCGGTTTCAATTTGTATTTGGCGCGTATTTTATTTTCTTTCCTAGTTGTGTAAATGAAGCATAATTTTATACATTGGCGGCTCGTGACATTCGGCAACCGTGTCGTTTGCCATTTGAATCTATGTAAAAGAATCGATTTCTCTGGGATGCAAAACGATTATTTTACGTAGGTTCAAATGGAGCGACTCTGTTACTGCCTCATGGCACGAGCCGTCACTGATTTTTTGTTTAATGAGATTGATTTTCTAACCATACTTGCCCTCATTTAGAACTATACACTGAGAAAAATTTCTTGTTGCCGTAACCGGACGTCCTTTTAATACTTACTTAATCAGAATTTCTATTATTTTAACAAGGAATTCCTTTTATTTCAACTGGAACCCCTGTTACTACACCAGGAATTCTGGTCAAGTAACAGGAAATCCTTTTTAAAAAAATATTGGTTTCTGTTGGAACAGCAGGAATTCCAGTTAAATATAAGTATTAAACAGACGTCCGGTTGAATTAACAGGAAAATTTTTCTCGTTGTATTATTCTTGTTCCAATAATGAAACTGCATATACAGGGTGTAAAAAAAAAAGGAGCAGCTCCGAATAACTTGAGTTTGGGTTCGAATTTCATAAAAAGCTGAAACACGGGTTCCATTATTTTGAGGGGGACATCTTTTAGGGGGGTTGCCAAATTCCAGGCCCCCCAGGGGGGTGGGTACGGGGGTCACCGCCCCCCCAAATCACATTTCTCAAATGGCGACCCCTAATTTTTATTACATAACTTTGAAGAACATCAAATTCTAAGCATTTTGGCGCAAACCGCAGGTCGATATCGTTTTTCGTGTTCGAGATATCGAAAGTCTATGTTCGATTTTGACCCATTTTCAAAAATTCATAACTCCCACTAAAAAAGTCGGAATTTAAAAAACTATTAGCTTAAAATGCTCTACAAAACAAGTCCTTTTCAGAAAAAAATACAACTGTCCAGGAAATTTGAATTTTAGGCTCCGAAAAAAATATTCAAAATTGTCGAAAATTTTGAATCGGCGATATTCTTGTAAAACGGCCAGAATCGACAATTTTGGCTTAAAACCTGTTGGCTGAGTCCAAATGAGCGATGCAAAGCGCTTAAAAGCTCAAGAAAGTCTCAAAATCACCTTTAAAATGATCAAACTCAGTATGGAGAACACTGCTAAATTTAGAGTCAGGAAACACCTCTCTCTCGGGCTTTAATGGGGTTTTGGGGACTTTTGAGAGCTTTGCATCGCTCATTTGGACTCAGCCAACAGGTTTTAAGCCAAAATTGTCGATTCTGGCCGTTTTACAAGAATATCGCCGATTCAAAATTTTCGACAATTTTGAATATTTTTTTCGGAGCCTAAAATTCAAAATTTTCCCGGACAGTTGTATTTTTTTCTGAAAAGAACTTGTTTTGTAGCGCATTTTAAGCTAATAGTTTTTTAAATTCCGACTTTTTTTGTGGGAGTTATGAATTTTTGAAAATGGGTCAAAATCGAACTTTGACTTTCGATATCTCGAACACGAAAAACGATATCGACCTGCGGTTTGCGCCAAAATGCTTAGAATTTGATGTTCTTCAAAGTTATGTAATAAAAATTAGGGGTCGCCATCTGAGAAATGTATTTAGGGGGGCGGTGACCCCCGTACCCGCCCCCCTGGGGGGGCCTGGAATTTGGCAACCCCCCTAAAAGATGTCCCCCTCAAAATAATGGAACCCGTGTTTCAGCTTTTTATGAAATTCGAACCCAAACTCGAGTTATTTGGAGCTGCTCCTTTTTTTTTTTTACACCCTGTATAAAATTGTCCATGCAACGATGTAAAGATCATAGCATGAGCATAATACTACTTTACACTTTGACCTACATGTGTTTAAATGTAAAACGATAATATTTTTACCCAATAATGCATAATTTTTTAATGTTACTTGAAAACAACCGTGCAAAGTATACATTCAGAACTTTTCGCCATTTTTGTAAACTTATCATTATTCTTTAATAAACTATACCAACCCCGTTTCATAAATGTCAAGAGATATAGTTTTTGTAATAAAGCTAGACATATTTCTGCATGTTGACATTTATGAAGGGGGGTTGATATAATTTATTAAAGACAAATACAAATTGAAACCGCTCTTGATACTTGATATTGTAAACATTTTGACTTTCGATCGTGTTTAAATTAAGAGCAAAAACATTCAGACAGTTCTGAGTTTTAATTATACAGGGTGTTTCTAAAACTTATGTCATCCTTTCTACCACGTATTTTTGAGGTCAAAATAAGACTTTTTTTTCCTATATACATGTGTCCGAAAGTGCCCCCCTTTTGAGCTACAGCCCCCCAAAGTTTTAAAAAATTGTTGGTTTTTTTGGTATATCGACCATAATTTTAAACCAAATGTCATGAAAATTGGTGTCCCGAGGTACTTTTACGTGTAGAATCCATTTATGACCTCGAGAAATTCAGAAATGAGGTCTGACTGTATTTTTCAGGCAATCTAATACCTTCAACGACACAAATTTTATGCAACGGATTGGAAATTTGAAAAATAAAAACTGGAATCAGATGGGAAAAACTCTTAGAAAGGTATTTGGTCTTCTTTGTTTTGGTCGATACGACGCGTATTAAGCGAGATAATCGCTGCACAAGGTGGAAAAGTCAGCGCTTTTACTATAGCGGGCGGGCCGAAGTAGCAGCGGAGTGGCGGGTTGCATACTTGTTGTCGCTCTTTATGGTAAAAGTGCTGACTTTTCCACCTTGAGCAGCGATTATCTCGCTTAATACGCGTCGTATCGACCAAAACAAAGAAGACCAAATACCTTTCTAAGAGTTTTTCCCTTCTGATTCCAGTTTTTATTTTTCAAATTTCCAATCCGTTGCATAAAATTTGTGTCGTTGAAGGTATTAGATTGCCTGAAAAATACAGTCAGACCTCATTTCTGAATTTCTCGAGGTCATAAATGGATTCTACACGTAAAAGTACCTCGGGACACCAATTTTCATGACATTTGGTTTAAAATTATGGTCGATATACCAAAAAAACCAACAATTTTTTAAAACTTTGGGGGCTGTAGCTCAAAAGGGGGGCACTTTCGGACACATGTATATAGGAAAAAAAAGTCTTATTTTGACCTCAAAAATACGTGGTAGAAAGGATGACATAAGTTTTAGAAACACCCTGTATAACATTTGAAGAGAGTTTTTCTCACAGAAAATTCTTTATATATTCTAAACTTAAAAGAAATGTTTGATAAATAAAGTTGATCCCCCTCCATCCCTCAGTATCTACGCAGTAATATATATCTTGCCCATAAAGAGGAACAGCATAACTTTGTCATTATATTTGCCTCTATGCTAAGGGGGAAAAAAAATTTCCAAAGGGGAAAAAACACAAACAAAACAAAACGGTTCCAATTCTTTCTATAACCGCTATCAAAACGGTGATAACGCGGCAATTATGGGGAGAGGGGGGTGTTTTGGGAAGGAGCGTGGGTGGGAGAAAGGGGGGGGGGAAGGTAATTTAGTTGGTCTTCAATTTGGAATTCGGCATGAAATTTCATATCTTAAGCGGGAAAGCAAAAAGTTTCGTCGAAAATCGGGTAAAAAAGTGGGGAAAATGGACCCCTCAATTCCCGTGCGCACATAGGCTGTTTTAACTCTCAACGGAGGGGAGGGGACTCAGGGGGGCACTAGAGGGTGCTTTAGGGACACCCTGGGGTGCCAATGTTACCCCCTCTTCCCTAAATAAAGCATGCGGTGCGTTGAGATAGAGAGGAGACAAGCGCGGTGTGATGCACCGAGTGTTTAGGGCGCGTTTCGCAGCTCGCGCGGGGGTACCGAAAAAAGGGTAAATCTACTTACGCTCCTAGCTCCTAAACTATGCGCTGTACGTAAAAAGTGTAAGAATTTTTTTGTGGGAAATTTTGCGTACAACATTTTAGTACTGGAGTATTTTTCTCGTAAAATGCATAGAAATCGAGATATTTGCAAAAAACCGTTTTTAGGCTTCTTATTTTCAAGATGGCGGCTTTAGCACAGGCCTCACAGGGGTGAAAAATCAGTATGTTAAAAAGGACACCTAACTGCACCGAAAAACGTCAACTCCCGCTTTCCACCATTTTTTTCCAGGTGAAGTCATTATTTTCGACCGTTTGACTGGACTATATTAATACGCTACGTGACTGAAGTTAGGTTAGATAAGGTAGGCATCAGGCACACCGACTCAGCACCAACTGGTGCGTATGTGGGGTGATCTGGAGATGCACCGTTGAGTACCGTGTCGCCAGTAAGAAAGAGTCGAAAGACTTGAGTTTTAATGATACCCCAACTAGCATTTCTTACATTCTGATTTTTTTGATTTGACGCAGAATACAGCTGACTAATAATACAATTTTCTAAAAGGAAACTCTCGTTTGAAAAGCCCAATTTTAGAATATATTGCTAGCAGCAGTTAAATAAAGATACTGACAGCGTTACTACTTCTGTAAAGGCACGAGACAGTTAAAGTGAGATGCAACATGATAAAATCACTCCTCGAAGAACACACCTTTGAAAACCACCAAGGATTTTAATCATCCTAACCCATTGAAACCAATCAGTATTAACTAGTTGCCATCGGTTATAAAAACCACAACTTTGAAAGTGGCTCTGACGTCTGGTTCAAAAACTTGCAATTAAAAACATTAAAATTCATTCTCTTTGATCGGAAGGGACAAGATAGCAACAAACTGATTCGTGACAGAATTCACTACACACCCGAACACAAGAAATTTTGGCTTAAAGAAGTGGGTGAGCGTTTGTAAAGCAAATAATAAAATCTAGATTGAGTTACAGAACTGAAAGATGGGTTGAGCACTGAGAAATAAGTTGATTGTTCAGATTGCTTGTTTCATAAACAAACGAGTAATGATCCACAACCACGGCCGTGGCCACAACATTTCACGAGCAAACATCTGGATTCTGGAAGTTAATAGGAAGCAAGGGGGTGGGTTATGGTTGATTGAAATAATCCTTTAATGCGTCACTAATAAAAAATAAAGGACATGAGTAATGATTAAAAAAAGAGCAAACGTTTGGGAACACTGCTCATCAATTAACCTCAAATGTAAACACTAAACATCTTGCAACAGTCTCAGTCCTGTCTCGGCAAGAATTGCCGAGCTAAGTCAGAACTTAAGGAAAAAACTAATCGAAGAGTATTTAGAGGGAAAGTAGAAAACTGTTTATTGTCAAATCGTTGAAACCTCCGATACGATCAAATCATAACATTGAAATTAAAGACGAGATATATGGATATAAGAAAACAAACAAAAAATTACTCTTACGACCATGGACGAAGATATAACTAGTTTGGTTATTTACTTAACTATTATTCAACACATAATCAGCCTGGAAGGCTCCTGAAAGATTTCCTGATAAAGTTGTCTCGAGACATGGAAAATTAAGAATAGGTAATGGAGCTTACAAATGACAAATGAGAATTACAACTGACAAATTAAATGAAAGCTACGAAGAACTTGAGTGTTTCAATGAAGAGAAACTGAGATTAAAGCTATGATTGACAGAAAACACGCACAGTTCAAAAAGAAATTCTAATTTTAAAGTCACTGATAGTGATAGAGTTCGAAAACACGCGAAGAAATTCGACTTGTTTACTCATTGATTTTCACCACTCTAACCCTAAAATCTCCGAGAAGGTTACGCATGTTTACCAAAGCTTCCGAACTAGATAAAGGTAGGTATAGCTCGTTGGCAGTCACAGACAAAATAAAGAAACTAGCAAATTTATTCATAACGGAGACAAATCCTTATCGAAAACTTAGGGTCAATACTCTCTAACTCAAAAATTCAAACATTTCAAACGGCGCACTATGGATCAAAATCGACTCCTGAACGGTCAAAAATACAAAAACATGAAATATCACAAAATGTATCGATCCATCGAATAAAAGACTCTGATAAGTAAGGGACAACCCAAAAATAAAAAACCGAGCCAATGCCAAATAAACCCATTAAAATCATCTATAACACCCAGCTAAAATACTAATTTTCCAACTTTGAAAGGATCGAATTTGGACCGCCAAAGATTTGATTTCTGTCCATTGTGCGGTGGACCGAAGAATATCGAAAATCCGATATGGCGCGCGATTCGTTTTTTTCCTAGTTAAAGGCTAGGGAGACTTTTGGCGTTGCCGCTCCGCAATATATCAAACGAACGGAATCCACCGTAAAACGAGACGCAATCATTACGCGCGGAAATCTGACAACGCACGTTTGCGACCAAGCCGTAAATTGTCGATTTTCACGCAGGAAGTTTATGGCCAAAATCGATACAAAACCATAACAAAAACATGCAGTACTTACTGCATGTTAATAACAGTCAAATTTGCAAGCTTACACTGACATGCAGTTATGCTGTCGCTAGACAGCTAAACAAAACCCGCTGGCTGCTGGTTTTTTTTTTTTTTTTTTTTTTTGAGGGGGTCCTCTAGACTTACCTATTACTGGGCGGTCTCCCCTAGACCTTCCATTGAGGTTCAAAAATTTTGCCCCCCCCCCTGCAATTTTTTTGCGGGCGCCAATGGCAGCTTCTTCGTCTAGGCCTCAATTTCGCTTACTTTTCTTTTACAGTTTCACTTACAGCGACCCCACTAGTTTTTAGCGACCTAAGACATTTTTGATCTACGATCAATTTTACCATTGGGTAAAGCACAAAGCACACAGATAAAGAGGGATGAGTGTTTTGAACTTTTTCATTCCGAATCAAGACTTCAGAAAATCTAAGGCTAAACTCACAGCGCTTTCGTCGTGAAAGAGCTTGATTCAAAATGGGGGTTTTTCTCCCCCCCCACCGATTTTCCGGAAACTTTGTATTTTGATAGTTCTTGATATACGTAGCCTTTTTTTTCAAATAAAATTTTTCCAAAAATAATTAGGGAAGAGTTACAGTGTTGCAAAGTTGCACCTTTCAAAAATTCATAACTTTCGCGTAAATCATCCGATTGAAACGCGGTTTTCACCAAAAGATGCGAATTGTAAAGCACTTTCATGCCATCCAAACGGAATTCAATTTCAATAATTTTCGACTTAGTTATCACTATTTTTGTGATTTTTAGGCCACTCAAAATCTACTTAAAGTGAAATAAAAAAAACGGTATTTTTTTATTTTGACCGAGTTGAAATATGTTATTCCTCTTTAAATCCTGCGTAAAATGAGCCCAAGCAGAATGTGGGGCGATTTTTTGTTCCGGAGTTATGCAATTTTTAGTAAGCGAAAAACGAGTTTTTTAGGGTACCCATTGTAACACTGTTGCCCTGACAGGTTAATTTTAAGAATAATACATTTGTGGGAAGTGGCTGCGCTGAATGGTCACGTGGGCGAGCTCCAAGAATGCTGCCTCCCTTAGAGAGCATCCTCCCTGAAGCTTGCTCAATATGTTACTTTAACTGTTATCTCCATCTAACAAAGTATATCAAATAACCCTAATCATAAACTAATATGACAGAGTTCTTCTTAACTGAAGAACTAACTCATTTAAAAACAACCCTTTAAGTTATTATTCTTCTTAAAAGTCTATGGCAAGCTTGAGGGAGGAGGTTCTCTAGAGGAGAGAGCACAGACGCTCGCAGACGTGGCTGTACTGCGCCGTCTCTCTCCCTCATATACCTCTGAGTCCATTCTATTGTGAGCTGTGGTCGTATTAAGCGGTGAGTTTCGGATTACTCGTAAAGTAACTCTACTTTTTAATTAATAATGTCTTGAGTGTTATAAAAGGGGGTTTGTTCCACGTGGAACAAACCGAAGTCCCTTTGGTTTGTTTCTCGTAGAACAAACCTGTTGAGTCTATGGTTCATCGGTAGATTGAAAATGTAATCTTTGCGTAGGCCTACTTTATACTACCTCGTTCGTCATGGCCGGCATGGCTCGTTGTACTTAGATCTCTCACCTGAATTAATTATTGTTTTATATCTGTGATAATCATTTTAAGTATTTTAATTATCTTTAATATAATCATCGTTCAGTATAATTATGTGTTCCTTCAATACGATCCACCTATAGTTCCTTAGTTCCTATATATTTAACCTATTTTAACATGGTAGCAGCCCCGTGGTTCCGTGCTCGTTCAAATTTCTTCATCTCCATAATCACGTTTTTTCTAAGCGGACAATTTTTTTTATTTTTGCTAAAGTGTCGTGAATCGACTCATATCGCTGTCGCAATTTGTGTTTGTTTCATTGCCTGTTCAAAATGGATGAGGATAACTTTAGAATCCCTCTCTTCGATGGTACAAATTACTCAAACTGGAAGTTCAGACTAATGGCGCTTTTGGAGATGAAAAATTGTGAAAAGGTAGTCACATCACCGGAACGACCAAACGATATCCATGAGGCAGACTGGAATAAAGCTCTAAGTAAGGCCAAAAACTATCTCATCAATAGCATTTCTAATTCGCAACTTGAATTGATTCGAGATAAATCCACCGCCAGGGAAATGTTAGCAAAGTTTGACAGTCTTTATAATGTTCAAAATACTGCCAAAAAATTAATGGCTAAAAGGCAACTTTTGCAATTGAAATTATCTGATTCTGCCGATCCTTCTGAATTCTTTATCTCTTTTGAAAAATCCATTAATAACCTCAAATCAGCTGGCGAGAAAGTAACGGAAGATGAGAAATTCAATTACCTCTTGATTGCTCTCCCTTCTTCAATGAGTCACATCATTGACATCATAGATGCAGTCCCGGATTCTGATAGAAATGTCGAATATATTAAAGTGAAAGTAAAAACAGCTTTTGATTCGCGCAACGTCGTCTCAGAGGCAGATAACCTCAATTCTTTGAACATCAGCAACAGCAAGTCGAGTGGACGCAGAGGATATAGCAGACCCTACCGAAGTGGAAGACCATCATCTCACTACAGAGGAAGAGGATTTAATTCAAACTTTAATTCTCATGGTTCAAATTTCAACGCAAATGGACACTCGTCATCTCATAACGTCAATCGTCCCTATAACAACCGAGGAAAATGGAATAACTGCTCAAACAACTATCAATCTGGTAATCAATCTAATCAGTGGAGATCTAACTACTATCATCCTGGCAATCAGTCGAATAATTGGAACCCCAACAACAATTGGAAAAATTCTGCCCGAGGAAGAGGTCAATCGAATCAATTCAGGACGAATCGTGGACATGTAGGACAATCATTTACAAAATCAGCTAACTTCTTTGAAGGTAACCACGATGAAAATTCTATTTATGTAATCCTAATTTCATTTCATGTGATACTGATTTTATTTCATGTTATTCTCCTCATAATTCTAGTCGTAACTCCTTTCATTCTAGTCCAAGTTCTAATCATATCTACCTATCTGTGTCTGAAAGTAAAGAAAGTAATGCATGTAGAGAGAATATCGAATTTTTAATTGATTGTGGCTGCTCTGACCATATTATCAAAAGTGATAAATATTTTATGGATATTGAGGAAATGGAAAACCCTATTGAATTCAAGTTAGGCGATGGTCACCAAGTGCAAACCAATATTAAGGGCACAATCAAATTAATTTTGGCTAAATCATCGGGCGGTGAGGTAACATTAACTCTTCATGATGTTTTCTATGTTCCCTCAATTAAAAATAACCTCCTCAGCATTACTCAATTGACGGATAGAGAAAACAAAAGTCACTTTCACCAATAATTCAGTCAAATTCTTTACCAACGATAACTTTTTGTTCGCTGTAGGAAAGCGGTCGAACAATTTGTACAAATTGTATTCTCAAATTGTAATTCCTAAAGTAGTAATGTCTGTGAATAAAATATGGTCAGGTAGTTCCAATGAAATGTCAGAGCGAGAGAAATGGCACCGCATTACAGGGCATTGTAATTAATTTTCAGAACTTGGATAATCTTGTCAAACAAAAACTAGTTGAAGGCGCACCAACTAATTTTACTTATTCTCCTATTCAATGTGAAATTTGCATTGAAAATAAGATGACAAATCTGCCTTTTGCAAATAATAGACATAGAGCCAAAGAGATACTAGAATTAGTTCATACAGATGTGTGTGGTTCGTTTAATCCTGTAGGTTTTAGAGGAGAAAATTTTATTGTAACTTTTATCGATGACTTTAGTAAACTGTCAAAAATCTATGTGATCAAACACAAGAGTGAAGTTTTTAATTGTTTTAAAACCTGTATTTCTTTTCTAGAAAATTCATCTGGCAAAAATTTAAAAACCTTAAGGTGTGATAATGGAGAAGAGTACATTAGTAAAAATTTTAGTAATTATTTGTCAGAGAAAGGTATAAGTTTAGATCCTAGCCCTAGGTATACGCATCAGTTAAATGGTACTGCTGAGCGCCTCAATCGCAGTATTCTTGATAAGACTCGGTGTTTATTAGCAGAAGCCAATATCAACACTAAATACTGGCCCCTTGCAATCTTAACAGCAAATTATTTAAGAAATAGGACCATAATTTCTCCAAATTCTTGTAAAACTCCATTTGAAACTTTTTTCGAACGTAAACCTGATCTGTCCAATTTACAAATTTATGGTAGTAATGTTTTCACCAGAATTCCAGAGCCTTTAAGGCCTAATAAATTTTCACCTAAAGCTGTAAAAGGTAAATTGGTCGGCTACACCAACACAGGCTATCAGATTTTAGTTAACGGAAAGATTATTGTGTCCAGGGATGTGAAGTTCATCAATGGCAATGAATATTGTATTAAATCACAGGATTCTGAAGAGGAGATTAGTATTTCAAATGAAAAACTTAGGGTTTGCAAAGAAAGCCCCAACAAAACTGAATCTGAACCCAAATTTGTTAAATTTAGTTTAAGTGAATCTGGTAATGTAGAAAATCATTCTAATGAAAATCTTATTACGCCTGATCCAACTCCGTCATTTAACAACACTGGAGAGAATGAGAGAGAGGACTCTGCAACGCTAATTCCTGAAAAAAAGGAACGCCCTAAACGTACAATTAAATTACCGAGAAAATTAACTGATCATGTTTTGTTTATAAACTATGTTGACATTAGTGTTCCGGAAACTTTTCAGGAGGCAATGCAGAGCGAGAAATCGAGTGAGTGGAAAGATGCGATGAAGGAAGAATTGAAAAGTCATGAGGAAAATGAAACATGGCGGGTGGTAAGAGAACCTAAAAATGCAAAAATTATCGAAAGCAATGGTTGTATAGAGTTAAAGGAGACGGTAAATTAAAAGCGAGGTTGGTTGCTCGCGGTTTTCAACAAACCTACAAAGATAATGAGGAAATCTACTCTCCCGTAGCTAAATCTCAATCTCTAAAATTTCTTTTAACACTAGCCACAATTTTTAATTTTATAGTCCACCAAATGGACGTTCAAACTGCGTTCCTAAATGGTTACATTAAATAAACAGTCTATGTGCGACCACCAGAAGGCGTAGAGGTAAAAGAAGGTCATGTATTTAAATTATTCAAAGCTCTTTATGGCCTAAGAGAAAGTCCTAGAGATTGGTATGAGTGTTTTAACAATTTTCTCTGTCTGTCGGTTTTGTCAGATCTCAATTCGATCCTTGCCTTTATTTTCGTAATTTTAGTGATTATTGCCTTATTGTGTTAATTTATGTTGATGATCTCCTCATCTTTTCTCAAAACTTGGATAAAATCAAGGCTTTTAAGTATTCATTAGCTAATAAAAATGAAAGATTTAGGCGAAATTAAAAAGTATCTTGGAATTAATGTTAAATTTGATCGCAATTGCAAATTAAAATGCCTCCCGGCAGGCCGGTAAGACGAAGTAGATTCCATGCTTGGTTAAATCATTTTTTCACAAATTTAAATATAGGTTATAATTTTTGTTGAATTTTTCTCTAAATTTTTCTTTTTATTTAATCAGCTGCTCAAAATCCAAATATTATTGTGAAAAAGATTATATTACCAATAGAGAAATGTGTAATCTTTACAATGCAAGTGAAAAATAAAAGCTAGGTTATATAAGTTTTTCACAAATTTCAATAAATAGGTTATGTTATGATTTTATTTGAATTATTCAATTCTTTTTTTTATCAGCTGTTCAACATTTAAATAAAAATGCCCATGAAAAAAGATTATAGTACCAAGATAGAAAAATGTCTAATCTTTGTAACGCTAATGAGGAATAAATCTGATAAGAGCAGCTGATAAAACAAGAAAATAAATAAATAACGTACCTAAGCAACAGTGTACGTGTAAAACAAAGAAAGAGCATTTATACCAGTACACCATCCTTGTCTTTCACTTGTAAAATCCCATAAGAAACTAAATAGCTCGTAAAACACGTAAAACACAAGGAAAATTTAAGGAAAAGAGAATATGAACTAAAAACATCCTCCACGATATATACTAAAATTTACGATACAAAAAAACAATTTCTTCATATAAAAACACCGCCAAAAAACCCGAAAAACACATCACTATAACTCGCTTACAACGCAAAACACGAAAAAATGACTCGAGTAAAAAAGCTGCGTAACAAAACGGCTAACATAAATTTTCCCAAAAAAAATACTCAAAACAAACACTCCTAAAAATAAACCTCAAAAACACATTTACGACTCAAACACGGCCCATAACGCGAAAACTAATAGTCGGATTTACACCATCTCCGAACTCATCCAAGAATTAAACCCAACGAATAGTTGAGACAAATTGCAAAAACAAAAACCAAAAATTACGAACAGGATCGTGGGACATAAAAACGGTAAAACTGGCTGAAACATACATATAAAGATATATATATATATATATATATATATATACAATTTTCAACGAGTGGTATTTTCTCACTCAGGGGACCATGAAACGTGCTCATTTGATAAAATTCCCGAAAAATCCAACATCGCACCCTCCGCAATAAGTAGATTCATGGAATCTACTTAATAACCCTAAATCAAACTGATTACATCGAAAGTGTCGCTAAAAAATTTCAGATCGCAGACTCTCGACTATTCAATACCCCGATGGAACAAAACCTGAAAATTCAGCATGGGGATATTGAATGTGGAGAAGATGTAACTGGATTTAGAAGTCTCATTGGCGCTCTTTTATTTCTTGGTATGAATACTAGACCGGATATTGCGTATGCAGTTAATTATCTGTCTCGTTTTCAAACATGCTGTACTTCAACAATTTTTCAATATGGGCTTAGAATTTTAAAATACCTTAGAACTTTCAATTAGTGGTGAACATGCAAATTTTAAGAATCCAATAACATGTTACGTTGATGGTGACTGGGTGGGAGACCCGTTGGACAGAAAATCCACCTCAGGATATGTGATTAAATTATTTGACAATCCAATAGTATGGAAACCTCAAAAACAAAAAGGTATTACCAAATCTTCCACCGAAGCTGAATATGTTCCCTTATCAACAGCTGTGACTGAGTTAAAGTTCATAAAAGCTCTGCTGTCAGAATTTAATCTTGTCAAAATTTCAAATCCAATTCCAATCTATGAAGACAATTCTGGAGCGAAAGCTATTGCAGAAAAAGGTAATTTTACTAAAAAATCAAAACACATAGAGGTTCATAACTATTTTGTCCATGAAATTGTAGCCAACAAAACAGTTCAAATAATCAAAGTCGATTCTTCGGATAACGTTGCAGACATATTCACAAAACCATTGGGTTCTCAAAATTTCTCTAAATGTCGAACTAATCTCAATCTAGCATAAATATTCTCAGTAATTTGAATTAGCGCTTTCATTTTTTTTTGTTTGTCTCAGCAAGCATTTTTTTTTTATCAAAAAAAAAAAAAAAAAAAAAAAAAAAAAACTTGTTTTTGTGTCAATTTTTATTTATTTAGGTTTGCAGTTTCTTTTAAAAGTGCTATTCTGCGCAGCACTTCTAAGCATTGCGAAAGTCCAGGCAATATTCTCCCGAACTTTCGCGAGGCGAATGTTATGTATTTGTGAATTTTTATTCTCTGTTTTTTCCATGTGAAATACTGTTTTATTTTTAATCAATTCATCTATGTGATCATCAGGCGAGGAATCTTGAAACCTTTATATTCATTGTGTTCCAACATTTTCTAGTAATTTAGTTATATTTTTTTGTAATTTAGTTGTTGAGTTTTCTAATTTTTTTTTTCTTCTCAAAATGTATCTTCAAAGGAAGTGCCAAATGGTCTAAAGAACAGACATTTATTTGTTAATAGATTTTCTAAGTAGATTAATAGATTGATACGTAGGATCATTTTTAGAAGTCATTCAAGTACCTCTCTTTGATCAAATTATGATAATTTCCTGTCTTAAATTCCATCTCAAGTCATTTTTTCTTGTGAAGAAAACAAAATGAGGATTTGTTTGTCCCGACAGAGTAGCTAACTGTCGAGATCTACAAATTCTATTTTTTCAATTTTTGTTGTACTCATCTGAGTTAAAAATAGTATCGTCAACCTGCTATTTCTTATTCTTACAAAGTTTTCTCTCATGCTCGGGGATTTATCATAAGGATTTTTTTTATGTTAGATTCAATCAGATATGTAATTAGTTTTATTTTGCTTATAGTATTTTTCTTTTCTCTTGTGAATAATACTCCGTTGAACCAAGGAGGCGTGTTGAGTCTATGGTTCATCGGTAGATTGAAAATGTAATCTTTGCGTAGGCCTACTTTATACTACCTCGTTCGTCATGGCCGGCATGGCTCGTTGTACTTAGATCTCTCGCCTGAATTAATTATTGTTTTATATCTGTGATAATCATTTTAAGTATTTTAATTATCTTTAATATAATCATCGTTCAGTATAATTATGTGTTCCTTCAATACGATCCACCTATAGTTCCTTAGTTCCTATATATTTAACCTATTTTAACAAAACCTTACTTGAATCTCTCTTTAATGTGATCGGGTCGGGTCTGTAAAGTGTGGTGATGCCTTTCGTTTATTCTCCTGCCGGTTCTGCATCTTCTCTTCTCTTCTTTTATTTCAACTGATTACCTACGTTTCTTTCTTATTTTTGTCTGTGTCACCTATAACCATAGCCGGGGGGTGGCACAGAATGGCGCCCCAAAAGTGTGGCAGTTAATTAATTCCTTTTAACTGAATCCATACCCTTTCTTACAATTCTAATGAATGGTGGCAGCCATCTTGGCCGATGCCTAAACCCACCGAATAATAATCATTCGAATCGAAGCATTCAATTAGTGATTATAGCCGTCAATCATTATAGTAGTTTATTTTTACATGTTTTAAATAGTTTCTGGATCTAAAGTTTCCGTTGGGCGGTGATCCACGCTGAATTATTCAGTTCGCCATTACACGCGGTTTTCGTGGTAGTGTGAGTGTGAGTTTCATTTCGTGTACTCGCTGTTCCAAAAAAGTTTTTTACCCTCAACGTTGCGGTTATGGCATTGTTATCATAACATGAATCATCAATCTCATCAGTGTTGTTCAAGCGTTTCTAACCTCTAGTGTAAAGGCCCTATTCCACCTGAGACTTTAGTCGCCGGATCTAGCGTCAGCGTCAGGAAGATCAGGTGGAGGAGCGAAGATCCGGGATCTAGCGTCAAGTCGCTAGAAGTAGGATCGAATCCTACTTTTTTGGCTTCTAGTGCAACGTTGAGCTCCCGAGTTTCATCAATATCCCTGTGTCATAGAGAGAGGACTCTGCAACGCTAATTCCTGAAAAAAAGGAACGCCCTAAACGTACAATTAAATTACCGAGAAAATTAACTGATCATGTTTTGTTTATAAACTATGTTGACATTAGTGTTCCGGAAACTTTTCAGGAGGCAATGCAGAGCGAGAAATCGAGTGAGTGGAAAGATGCGATGAAGGAAGAATTGAAAAGTCATGAGGAAAATGAAACATGGCGGGTGGTAAGAGAACCTAAAAATGCAAAAATTATCGAAAGCAATGGTTGTATAGAGTTAAAGGAGACGGTAAATTAAAAGCGAGGTTGGTTGCTCGCGGTTTTCAACAAACCTACAAAGATAATGAGGAAATCTACTCTCCCGTAGCTAAATCTCAATCTCTAAAATTTCTTTTAACACTAGCCACAATTTTTAATTTTATAGTCCACCAAATGGACGTTCAAACTGCGTTCCTAAATGGTTACATTAAATAAACAGTCTATGTGCGACCACCAGAAGGCGTAGAGGTAAAAGAAGGTCATGTATTTAAATTATTCAAAGCTCTTTATGGCCTAAGAGAAAGTCCTAGAGATTGGTATGAGTGTTTTAACAATTTTCTCTTGTCTGTCGGTTTTGTCAGATCTCAATTCGATCCTTGCCTTTATTTTCGTAATTTTAGTGATTATTGCCTTATTGTGTTAATTTATGTTGATGATCTCCTCATCTTTTCTCAAAACTTGGATAAAATCAAGGCTTTTAAGTATTCATTAGCTAATAAAAAATGAAAGATTTAGGCGAAATTAAAAAGTATCTTGGAATTAATGTTAAATTTGATCGCAATTGCAAATTAAAATGCCTCCCGGCAGGCCGGTAAGACGAAGTAGATTCCATGCTTGGTTAAATCATTTTTTCACAAATTTAAATATAGGTTATAATTTTTGTTGAATTTTTCTCTAAATTTTTCTTTTTTATTTAATCAGCTGCTCAAAATCCAAATATTATTGTGAAAAAGATTATATTACCAATAGAGAAATGTGTAATCTTTACAATGCAAGTGAAAAATAAAAGCTAGGTTATATAAGTTTTTCACAAATTTCAATAAATAGGTTATGTTATGATTTTATTTGAATTATTCAATTCTTTTTTTTTATCAGCTGTTCAACATTTAAATAAAAATGCCCATGAAAAAAGATTATAGTACCAAGATAGAAAAATGTCTAATCTTTGTAACGCTAATGAGGAATAAATCTGATAAGAGCAGCTGATAAAACAAGAAAATAAATAAATAACGTACCTAAGCAACAGTGTACGTGTAAAACAAAGAAAGAGCATTTATACCAGTACACCATCCTTGTCTTTCACTTGTAAAATCCCATAAGAAACTAAATAGCTCGTAAAACACGTAAAACACAAGGAAAATTTAAGGAAAAGAGAATATGAACTAAAAACATCCTCCACGATATATACTAAAATTTACGATACAAAAAAACAATTTCTTCATATAAAAACACCGCCAAAAAACCCGAAAAACACATCACTATAACTCGCTTACAACGCAAAACACGAAAAAATGACTCGAGTAAAAAAGCTGCGTAACAAAACGGCTAACATAAATTTTCCCAAAAAAAATACTCAAAACAAACACTCCTAAAAATAAACCTCAAAAACACATTTTACGACTCAAACACGGCCCATAACGCGAAAACTAATAGTCGGATTTACACCATCTCCGAACTCATCCAAGAATTAAACCCAACGAATAGTTGAGACAAATTGCAAAAACAAAAACCAAAAATTACGAACAGGATCGTGGGACATAAAAACGGTAAAACTGGCTGAAACATACATATAAAGATATATATATATATATATATATATATATACAATTTTCAACGAGTGGTATTTTCTCACTCAGGGGACCATGAAACGTGCTCATTTGATAAAATTTCCCGAAAAATCCAACATCGCACCCTCCGCAATAAGTAGATTCATGGAATCTACTTAATAACCCTAAATCAAACTGATTACATCGAAAGTGTCGCTAAAAAATTTCAGATCGCAGACTCTCGACTATTCAATACCCCGATGGAACAAAACCTGAAAATTCAGCATGGGGATATTGAATGTGGAGAAGATGTAACTGGATTTAGAAGTCTCATTGGCGCTCTTTTATTTCTTGGTATGAATACTAGACCGGATATTGCGTATGCAGTTAATTATCTGTCTCGTTTTCAAACATGCTGTACTTCAACAATTTTTCAATATGGGCTTAGAATTTTAAAATACCTTAGAACTTTCAATTAGTGGTGAACATGCAAATTTTAAGAATCCAATAACATGTTACGTTGATGGTGACTGGGTGGGAGACCCGTTGGACAGAAAATCCACCTCAGGATATGTGATTAAATTATTTGACAATCCAATAGTATGGAAACCTCAAAAACAAAAAGGTATTACCAAATCTTCCACCGAAGCTGAATATGTTCCCTTATCAACAGCTGTGACTGAGTTAAAGTTCATAAAAGCTCTGCTGTCAGAATTTAATCTTGTCAAAATTTCAAATCCAATTCCAATCTATGAAGACAATTCTGGAGCGAAAGCTATTGCAGAAAAAGGTAATTTTACTAAAAAATCAAAACACATAGAGGTTCATAACTATTTTGTCCATGAAATTGTAGCCAACAAAACAGTTCAAATAATCAAAGTCGATTCTTCGGATAACGTTGCAGACATATTCACAAAACCATTGGGTTCTCAAAATTTCTCTAAATGTCGAACTAATCTCAATCTAGCATAAATATTCTCAGTAATTTGAATTAGCGCTTTCATTTTTTTTTGTTTGTCTCAGCAAGCATTTTTTTTTTATCAAAAAAAAAAAAAAAAAAAAAAAAAAAAACTTGTTTTTGTGTCAATTTTTATTTATTTAGGTTTGCAGTTTCTTTTAAAAGTGCTATTCTGCGCAGCACTTCTAAGCATTGCGAAAGTCCAGGCAATATTCTCCCGAACTTTCGCGAGGCGAATGTTATGTATTTGTGAATTTTTATTCTCTGTTTTTTCCATGTGAAATACTGTTTTATTTTTAATCAATTCATCTATGTGATCATCAGGCGAGGAATCTTGAAACCTTTATATTCATTGTGTTCCAACATTTTCTAGTAATTTAGTTATATTTTTTTGTAATTTAGTTGTTGAGTTTTCTAATTTTTTTTTTCTTCTCAAAATGTATCTTCAAAGGAAGTGCCAAATGGTCTAAAGAACAGACATTTATTTGTTAATAGATTTTCTAAGTAGATTAATAGATTGATACGTAGGATCATTTTTAGAAGTCATTCAAGTACCTCTCTTTGATCAAATTATGATAATTTAGTGTCAATTACATTGAAAGTCAGAGAGATACAACCCCACAGTCTGTCTTTCTTGTCACAGATAGTCATGGAAGACAATTATAAAACCTTTTATCTGAGAAATTACCGGATGTAAATATCCAAACTTTCTTTAAATCTGGAGCCACTTTTAATGAGGTCCTCGAACAGTTTTCCTCATCAATTCCAAGTATTAAAGAAAACGATATCTTGATTGTTATTGGTGGCACCAATAATTTTAATCTTAGAAAATCAAAATCTAAATTTAAAAAATGAATTTAACTTAAAGTTGTTTCAAGAACTTAAATGTAAAACAATACTGGTAAGCACCTTTTATCGATATGACCCGCCGAAGGAGTATGGTACCAAAAGTTCACGCAATAGTTTAATTCATGACTTGAATCTACATGTAAAAAAGAGTCTAAGGGACCATGACATATTATTTCTTGATTTAAATAACCCCCTTTTGTCGTAAAGACTACGTTAATGGAGGAGTACACCTAAATTTAAATGGTAAGGAAAAGCTCGTAGAATCCTTAGCGTTCATGTGTAATTCTATGCAAAACAGATCAAGGATTGAATTGATCTGTTCGGCCGTAACTCAAGAGTCCCTTTGAGATGATCTGAGCTCAGGCTATGATGAGAGTCTCACAGAAAACCTCGTCCAAGAACCTTATTCGGATTTTGATGTCAGTTCGGACTCAGACTCAAGTTACTCTAAAGTGACTCCTAATTCATCCACACTTTCAAATCATCAAAAAAAAAAGAAAATAAAACATTTAAAAATCTCAAGAAAACAAAAATCAAAATTATTTAAACTTATCAAAAAATATAGTAACATTTTCTCAGATAATCCTGGAAAATGTAATAAATTCACAGCGAAGTTCAGAACTAAGAGCTCGAAAAATTTTGTGAATCGTTCCTTTCCGATTCCATTTTCTAAACGAGAAATTGCAAAGAAAGAAATAGAACGTATGCTTAGACTTGGCGTGATAGAAAAGAGTTTCAGTCCATGCTCATCTCCTTTAGTGTGTGTGATGAAAAAGGATGACACTTGTAGACTATGTATAGATGGAAAAAATTTAAACGATGTTCTTATCTCGGACTCTGAGCCCCCTGAACACATTGATTCACTTCTCTATAAATTATCAAAACCTGCTTGTATTTCCCTTCTTGATTTTACTGCAAGTTTCTGGCAAATGGGAACTTGACGAAGAATCTCGTGATCTCACCAGCTTCTGTTTCGAAGGCAGAAATTATCGCTTTACTCGCGTGCCATTTGGAACAAAGGTATCCATGCAACTTTTCATTAAGGCATTAGATAGTGTCTTCGGACCGGAGGCTGATGAATTTCTGAGTAAATACGTCGATGACTTGCGGGTAATCTCTAAAAATATAGATCTCCATTTTGAACATCTTGAAACTGTCTTTAAAAAAATTAAAGAGTCAGGACTAACTCTCAAATTTAGTAAATGTTCCTTTTTCGAAGAGAAGGAAAATTTTTTAGGGTATATAATCTCTAAAGAGGGAATACAAATGAACCCTGAAAAAGTAAAATGTATTCGGGAGTTCCCTATACCAAGGAATAAAAAAGACCTACAAAGTTTTCTCGGCATGGTAAACTTCTATCGTAAATTTAAAAAAATTTTATCGGAACTAATGTGTCCCCTTTTTGATTTGTTAAAAAAAGATTCTGTCTGGCGTTGGTCCTGTAAGGAACAGGTGGCATTTGATTGTATCAAAGATAGTTTTATTAATGATGTAGTTTTGGCTTACCCAGATTTTGGGAAATCTTTTTTTTTAAACACCGATGCTTCGCACAATGCCATCGCTGGTGAACTGTTCCAATTAGATGATGAGGAAAACCGTCGACCAGTTCATTTTTACAGTCGTTATTTACTTCCTGCAGAAAAGAACTATACCAACACGGAATTGGAACTGCTCGCCATCGTGGCCTGTTGCCGAAAGTTCCGACAGTATATATTGGGGTTCAAAACTATTGTAAAAAATCATTCAGCACTAACTTTTTTGAATAAATGTGTACTTCCATCTGGTCGGTTAACGCGATGGTCTTTGTACCTTCAAGAGTTTGATTTGTCAATACAACATATTAAAGGTAAAGATAACATCCCAGTGGATGTCCTATCGAGATACCCCCCTGGTCTCTATGATCTTGAGCCAAAAAAATTAGAATTTAATGTTTTCGCCATAAAAACCCAACCCTTCCAGGAAATATCTACGAACATTTCCGATAAACAAAGATTGGACCCAAAAATTTATGTAAAATCATAGATAGTTTAAAAGTTGATAGTACATTCAGAAATCAAGAAAGTTTCATGCTGTTTAAAAATGTACTCTTTAGGAAATCTGTGCATAGTGAAACTTGGCAGTTGTGCATCCCTCAAAGTTTAGACCCTAGTTTAATTAGGACTACACACGAGTCCATAGGACACTTCGGAGCAAACAAGACCTATCTGTATCTTAAAACCTTTTGTTATTTTCCCTTAAGGGAAAAGAAAATTGCAGATTTTGTAAAAACATGTTTACTGTGCCAGAAGTGTAAAATCAATACACTTCATGTCACGCCCCTCTCTTATCTTTTTCATCAAGTAAACCGTTGGGCTTGCTGTCAGTAGATCTCTTTGGTCCCCTGCCAATAGCCCCAGAAACTTTTCATATATCTTCGTACTTTTAGATGTGTATTCCTTTATAAAAGCATACCCATTAAGGAAAGCTACGGCTATTGTCGTAACAAGAAAACTCTCTCAACATTATTTGACTGAGGTGGGTAAACCGGATACCATTCTAGCTGACCGCGGACCGTGCTTTAGATCCGACTATTGGGATAAGCAACTCAAGAATTTAGGAATGAAACCTACTCATAGTTCAGTGTACGACCCTCAGTAAAATCCGGTTGAGCGATATATGCGAACGCTTGGAAAGAGGTTGATCCAGCTCCCATAAGGAATGGGCTATCGGCAAAAAAATTTCATATTTTCAGGGTCGATAGAACTTGTCAAGACGCGTTCAACGATGGCCATTTTTTTAATTTTGGTCAACTGGAAAGGGGGGGGAGGGGGGTCCAAAGTCAAAACCTTCAAAGTCCCATAACTTTTGCCCAAATCAATATTTTGACTTGTACTTTGCGCCAAAAGATTTATCTTAAAAAGAACTTTTGATTGATGTGTATAAAAATTAAATTATACAAATTTTAAACCAATTTTTTTCAATTTTTACAATTTTTCTAACTTGAAATTTTTGGTTTTTTGAGCCTGAAAAATACGCGCAACGAGTTGAGAAGAATAAAAAACTATGGAAATAAAAGTCAAAGCTATGTTCTTTCAAACGGCACAAACCGCGATCCGGGGAAATGCTTCGTTCAAAAGTTATAAGCGCCTAAAGTTGCGCACCTCCGAAATCACGGTGCGTTCAGCACATGTTTTCAATGGCGCGCGTCACCCTCGCTCAACCGAGATCGGTACGCGACATTGAAAACATGTGCTGAACGCACCGTGATTTCGGAGGTGCGCAACTTTAGGCGCTTATAACTTTTGATCGAAGCTTTTCCCCCGGGTCGCGGTTTGTGCCGTTTGAAAGAACATAGCTTTGACTTTTATTTCCATAGTTTTTTATTTTTCTCAACCCGTTGCGCGTATTTTTCAGGCTAAAAAAACCCAAAAAATTTCAAGTTAGAAAAATTGTAAAAATTGAAAAAATTGGGTTTAAAATTTGTATAATTTAATTTTCATACACATCAATCAAAAGTTCTTTTTAAGATAAATCTTTTGGCGCAAAGTACAAGTCAAAATATTGATTTGGGCAAAAGTTATGGGACTTTGAAGGTTTTGACTTTGGACCCCCCTCCCCCCTTACCAGTTGACCAAAATTAAAAACTGGCCATCGTTGAACGCGTCTTGACAAGTTCTATCGACCCTAAAAATATGAAATTTTTTTGCCGATAGCCCATTCCTTATGGGAGCTGGATCAACCTCTTTTCTCAGAATCCATTGTCATGACAATCACCGTAGCTGGATTTACTATCTTGATTTCTTTGAACATTGTGTAAACTCAACAGTCAATGACAGTACAGGAGTTACACCTCTTGAAATTCTTAAAGGACAAAGACCTAAATTCTATCTTGAAAAACTAGTAGACTTCGCAAATTCAAACCCACTAGACCCTCAATCTAAGAAAAAAGCTCTGTTAAAAAGAAAGGACATTAAAATTGAAAAAAAGAAAAGCCCTTCACGATGCAAAAAATAAACTGTAAAATTTTACTATTGGTGAAACAGTTTTGGTCAGATCACATCATCTATCGAAGGCGATCGAGGGTGTCTGTAAAAAGTTATTTCCAATTTACGATGGACCTTTTGTGATTGAAGGCATAGTAGGGCAAAATGCGTTTAGATTGGTCGATCCATCTACGCGTGCGCCGTGCAGTTATTGGTGTGTACAACGCATCACTGTTTAAAAATTTTTCAAATCCTTTGACTGAACAAAGCATAAATAAGAATGAAGCTTTAAAAAAAAAAAAAAAAAAAAAAAAAAAAAAAAAAAAAAGTTTCCATCCTCTTTTTTTCTCTCTTTTTTTAATTTTCGGAAAAACGGGGGTTTTTCCTACACAAAGAAAACCCCTTTTGTGTGGCTCTCTTTTAGTTTTAAGTTCTTCATTTTTTTGTTGTTAATAATTTCAATCTCATTTACCATTTTTGAGTTGTATCAAGAACCAGCAGGAGCATTTGTTTCCAAATTAATCTCTTTTTGTATTAAATACCTCTTTTTTTGTGATCGATGTGAAGAAACGCAACTAGATGTTGTGCAACACTGACAAAGATCCCAGTTATAAAACTGTTTGTCAGGCTCGATTGCTGTGCAACTCTGATTGTCGTATGTGTCATCCTTCCATAGAAATCAAAACTACAACTAACACTTGGAAAGAGACATGTGTTGTGGTTGACACCCTCCTCTTAACTTTATCTGTTAGGGCAGCGGTTCCCAACCTTTTTCGGTCGCGGACCACCAATCGGACAATCGGTGGAGGTCGCGGACCACCACTCGAAAAAATGAAAAATCGATGCCCTTTTTTTTTTTTTTTTTTTTTTTTTTTTTTTTTTTTTTTTTTTTTGGACAATGGGGGGGGCAATAATTGCAGGGGGCAGCTTTAGCCACTGAATCATTTTAAAATTTTAAAAAGAACAATTTCTTTTATAAATACAGTCACCGGTTCGGAATCGCTGAGATAATTGAACAAAAACAAACGCAATAATTGAAAACTTTCAATTTTGAAATTAATTTTAAATTTTAAAAAATACGAAAACTTTGAAGGAGGAATTTCATAAACTTATAAAAATTTAGGTTATGACTCGTTCAAATGATCACTTATATTCCCAAGCAACGACAAAATTTTATTTTTCCTGCTACATAAAAAAAATATTAGTCACAAATAGAACGTTGCCACTTTCGGGCAAAAATAAAAAACGGGAAAAATTTGGAAAGGTCTTCGCGGACCACCAAAACTCGGTCCGCGGACCATTAGGTGGTCCACGGACCACCGGTTGGGAACCGCTGTGTTAGGGAATGAAGTCATTAGGTTGTACCCCCTTATTCTTTTTTTTTCTTTTTTTGTTTTTTTTATATATCTTTTGACACATCCTGTCAGTTGTCTTAAGGTATTGTGATAATGGGCCCCAAAACCCCTTTTATTAGTACGATCTATCGGAGTGGGAAACTCTGTAGGGAGCGTACTAGTCCGGAGGTCAAACTTCGTTAGTCTGGTCAACCAACGAAAACCCCATAAATAAAGGAGCAGACTGGGTCAATTTATGGTAAAACTCTAGTTCGATGTCGTTCATCAAACTTTCTTTATTTCTGTATTTTTTTTTGTTTGTTGAGCCAATGTATTCCCGTGACTGGTCAATAGGCTAAAAATGGCAAGTTCACATAGACTCCCTTTTTTTTCATAACAATTTTTTTTATTGCCAGTATAGTAAACGTGTACCCACGTTTTTTTTACAAGTACAGCTGTGATCTGGAACAATCACAGTGGCAAGGCCATCCTTTTTGATTTCAAAGTAAGTCTCATGGGACATGGTCTGTAATAATTTCATATCGACTCACATAGATTTTAGTACCTTCAAAAAACTTCTTATATCCACAAATTAATCTCATTTGCTAAAATCCACATTTTTTTTTCACCAGGGGTGTTGTGTGGGGTCTGGCGGTGCTGCTGTCGCTCCATTCCGTTTGCGAGGAGTGTTGAATGATTGAGAGTGCGCACTCCCAGTGGTTTAACCTTTTTCGCGAGTAGGGGTGGGGTGAGTGCGGTGTTGCCGGACTGCATGCTGCGCTTCTGAACATCACCCACTTAAAACGGTTATAACGGCCGGAGTACCCACCGATATTTTTGCTATTTTTTTGTATAGGTTAACTGATAAGCATTACGTAGTAAGAGCTTACCAATTTTGTTGTCTTCTCAGGTGCTTAAACCTTATTTTTTAAGTATTATTGATACGTCCTTTGTAAATATGTTCTTGTTGTACCAACTTCATTTTTTTTTTTTTAATATTTGAATAAATTGAAAGGAGTGGAGGGGATGTCGAGCTGGCAGGAGATTATGTGGTAATGGTATCAGCTAACTGTTCAAATTCTTGTTTGTCAGGTCAATTGTTGTCGATTCGGAAAGAAGTTCCTCAGATTATTTCTGCGAACTAGTCTGTGGAATTTCGGGGGTTGCTGTAACACTGTTGCCCTGACAGGTTAATTTTAATAATAATACATTTGTGGGAAGTGGCTGCGCTGAATGGTCACGTGGGCGAGCTCCAAGAATGCTGCCTCCCTTAGAGAGCATCCTCCCTGAAGCTTGCTAAATATGTTACTTTAACTGTTATCTCCATCTAACAAAATATATCAAATAACCCTAATCATAAACTAATATGACAGAGTTCTTCTTAACTGAAGAACTAACTCATTTAAAAACAACCCTTTAAGTTATTATTCTTCTTAAAAGTCTATGGCAAGCTTGAGGGAGGAGGTTCTCTAGAGGAGAGAGCACAGACGCTCGCAGACGTGGCTGTACTGCGCCGTCTCTCTCCCTCATATACCTCTGAGTCCATTCTATTGTGAGCTGTGGTCGTATTAAGCGGTGAGTTTCGGGTTACTCGTAAAGTAACTCTACTTTTTATTTAATAATGTCTTGAGTGTTATAAAAGGGGGTTTGTTCCACGTGGAACAAACCGAAGTCCCTTTGGTTTGTTTCTCGTGGAACAAACCTTACTTGAATCTCTCTTTAATGTGATCGGGTCGGGTCTGTAAAGTGTGGTGATGCCTTTCGTTTATTCTCCTGCCGGTTCTGCATCTTTTCTTCTCTTCTTTTATTTCAACTGATTACCTACGTTTCTTTCTTATTTTTGTCTGTGTCACCTATAACCATAGCCGGGGGTGGCACACCATGAGCGTTCGATAGAGAGGCTCAAGTCAAATAAATGGAAACGGTATTTTTTGATTTTGATCGAATTGAAATATGTTATTCCTATACTGAAATTCTGCGTAAAATGAACCCAAGCGGAATGTGGGGCGCTTTTTTGTTGCGGAGCTAGGCACGTTTTAGTAAGCGAAAGTCGAGTGGTTGAGGCTACCCGGGCAGGGGCTACCCACGTCTTTGAGCCTCTCCATAGAACGCTCGACTTTCGCTTACTAAAACGCGCATAGCTCCGCAGCAAAAAATCGCCCCACATTCTGCTTGGGCTCATTTTACGCAGAATTTCAGTATAGGAGTAACATATTTCAATTTGATAAAAATCAAAAAATACCGTTCCCATTTATTTGACTTGAGCCTCTCTATCGAACGCTCATGGGTACCCTAAAAAAACTCGTTTTTCGCTTACTAAAAATTGCATAACTCCGGAACAAAAAATCGCCCCACATTCTGCTTGGGCTCATTTTACGCAGAATTTAAAGAGGAATAACATATTTCAACTCGGTCAAAATAAAAAAATACCGTTTTTTTTATTTCACTTTAAGTAGATTTTGAGTGGCCTAAAAATCACAAAAATGGCGATAACTAAGTCAAAAATTGTTGAAATTGAATTCCGTTTAGATGGCATGAAAGTGCTTTACAATCCGCATCTTTTGGTGAAAACCGCGTTTTAATCGGATGATTTACGCGAAAGTTATGCATTTTTGAAAGGTGCAACTTTGCAACACTGTAACTCCCCCTAATTATTTTTGAAAAAATTTTATTTGAAGAAAAAGGCTACTTATATCAAGAACTATCAAAATACAAAGTTTCAGGAAAATCGGTGGGGGGGGGGAGAAAAACCCCCATTTTGAATCAAGCTCAATTTGTTTCACATTTTAAGAATAAATGATTTGAAAGGCACCACCTACCTCCTTTGAAATTTGTGGTGTTTCCAGTAAATCTATCGTGCCTTCAGACTTGGTATTTTCTTCAAGATTTCCTATTCCGCAGGTAGTTCGTCTTCTTGCCTTACTCTGATTAGAATTTTTCTTGCGACTCCTTACTGTACTTATCATTTTCTCCTAAGTTTCGAATTTACTTTTCTGCTTCAAATTTTTGAGAAGTTGCTTGAATTCTCTTGTCCTCTTCAGGAAAGCAGTGATGAAATCCCTCAAAAAGGTGTATCAATGAATAAATAAAATGACTTGAAAGTAAATTAACCTATTCAAAAGAAGAAGCAAAGCGTATAGATTATACTCTGTTCAAGATAAGAAGAAACTTGACGACTCAGGTAGAAAACGCACTATATAGCAACGCCGTACCTTAGAATGCAAGCATTTGAGCTCACGTGGACTTGGTGTAACTCGAACCTCCACCGGGACGAGGCAATACCAAGAACCCGGCTGACTATGAATGTTATCCGTGCAAAAGTCAAATCATAAACGGTTACAGATTCGACATAATAGATGAAATTTCGACCCATTGAGTCGTTAATCGACAAAGTTAGTCGACATTGACTTCTCACCACCCTCGGATATTTATTTTTTCGAGAATCCAATCAAATTACAACCATAAATAAATTCTATAAAAAATGATTCCCCGAGGGTGGTGAGAAGTCAATTTCGACTAATTTTGTGGACTAATGGTCCTGTGGGCCGGAATTTTATCCATTTTGTCGTATCTGTAACCGTTTATGATTTGACTTTTGCACAGATAACACTCATAGTCAGCCGATTCTCGGTATTGCCTCGTCCCGGTGGAGGTTCGAGTTACACAAAGTCCTCGTGTAAGCTCAAATGCTAGCATTTAAAGGGACGTTGCAACTTGCAGGATATCACCTTCCATGTATGCTTTATTGATCCACCAAGAAAAAAAAAAAAACCAAAGGGGGGGGGGGGATAAAAAAAAACACCCTGTAGTTCACTAAACGGCCCAGAGCGGCGTCGTTGAACGGGTTCAAATCCGACTGGGGTTCTCGGGTTCGAATCCTAGCTCAAGCTCTGCTATTTTACCCTCATTTTTCATAGGTTTCTTAGTTTCTTCCATTTCCGGGGCTCAAAGCTCCCTCGGGAAAAGCGGAAATTCTTAACGTTGGAGCGTTGTGGAGCATTCGAGGAAAAGATACGTTAAACTGCATTAAATTTGCATTATAATAAGGCCAAGTCTAGAGCGGGTACACGTGGGTACATAAAATTAGAACTCTATCAAAATTGAAAAATTTGAAAATTGGCTAAAATTTAGGGAATTTTTTTGGATACATTAAAGAATTTACAATTCGACTTTGATGCAAGAATGTCTTTCTACAATGGTGAAATAGAGCCAACAAAAATTCTCTAATCAAACTCTAGACGCACAGTGGTACTGCTAGGTAAAATGTCGGGAATTCCTCCAATTTCTCAATTTTTGGGTCCAAACCTCCCTCAAAAGAAGCAAAAATTTTTTATAGGAACATTGTTGAGCTTTGGGTTTGAGCGAAAGTTTTGTTAAGCTAGGTACATTAAATTTGCTATCTTTAAAGGGCCCAAAAACGAGAGCGAGTTTACGTGGGTACATCAAAGAAAAAATCTTATCGAAGTTAGAAAAGCATAAAAAATGGCCAAAACTTAACTTGGAGGATGTTAACTTTTTTGAGGACATTTAAGGACTTAAATTCAAGTTTGATGCAAGAAATCCTTTTCATAATGGTAGAAAAGAGCAAAAAAAATTTTTCCTATAAAAATTTTTGACGCACAATGGTACGGCGAAGGAAAAGTTAGACGAGATCGATCAAAAAAAAATTTAAACAAATTTTTACCTACAAAATGAACTTTGAACCTATATCTTAAGCATCGTAGTCAGGTCTCGTTCCAAACGGGCAATGATCACGGCGTATCCGTCAGACATCCATTAACACGAAAATTAAGCCTTAAAGCAGCTTTCTTGACATGATTTTTGTTCGGCTAGAATACACACATCGATTCACAGGGGGCGCGGGAGTGGGGCCTCGCACCTTTATAACTCAATAATTTCAAATAGCGACCCCTATCTTGTGATACTCGTCTGAAAAGGTTAGGTAAAATTCTAAGACTTTTAGTACAAACCGAAGGTCGATATCGTTTTTCGTTTTTGATACATCGAATGTCAAAGTTCGATTTGACCCATTTTCAAAAACTCATTCCTCTTTGAAAAGTTTAAATTTAAATAACTGGGAATCTAAAATACTCCAAAAGCAAGTTCTGTTCAGAGAAAAATACAGTACCTACAAAATTTATTCAAAGCTGGATTTTAGGGCCCCAAAATTTTGAACTTTTTTGCCCCCCACGATGTCGAGCTATCTGAGAAATTCCGTGAGACGACCCCTATCAAGTGATACCTCCATCGAAAAGGCATAAAAACTGAGCATTTTGGCGCAGACCGGAGGTCGATATCGTGTTTCGTATTCGAGATATCGAATGTTGAAGGTAGATTCTAAAAATTTGATATCTCAAATGGGGAACACGATATCGACCTCCGGTCTGCGCAAAAGTGCTCAGTTTTTATGCCTTTTCGATGGATGTATCACTCGATAGGGATCGTCTCACGGAGTTTCTCAGATAGCCCATCGTGGGGGGCAAAAACGTCCAAAATGTTTGGGGGCCCTAAACCCAGCGTTTACTAAACTTTTGTAGGTATTGTTTTTTTTTGCTGAATAGAACTTGTTTTTTTGAGTATTTTAGATTCCTAGTTATTTAAATTTCAACTTTTCAAAGAGGAGTAGATATGTAATGTTTTTTTGAAAATGGGTCAAAATCGAACTTTGACATTGGATATATCGAAAACGAAAAACTATATCGACCTTCTGTATGTACCAAAAGTCTTAGAATTGTATGCCTTTTCAGACGATGTATCACAAGATAGGGGTCGCTATTTGAAATTAGTAAGTTACGAGGGTGGGGGTACCACCCCTGCGCCACTGCGCCCCCGGGGGGAGGGAGAATCGCGACTTCCCTTTAAAGTCAGCTCCTCTAAATCATGGAGAATGGCACAAACTGCATCTTTTTATCTTCAATGGGAAAAAAGGTATGGAGGTTGTCTAGTCACTTTCTGACCACCCTGTATTTTTCTTCGCAAAAGGAACTTGATAAATTAATGATTTCTGAGTTGGTTTCTGAAAATCGGCTGGGTTTTATTATTCCGCAAGAAAACCAGGATTCTTAAGAAAAATGAATTTAGGACCGATAACTGCTTCTTTTGTGTTTTTTTTTAAGAAAGTAGCTATCTTTTGGATGACGCAGTGTTTTTTTTGACACTTTAATTCCGACTCACGAAGATAGTGGATCGACATACCACCCAAAAATTTTTTTTTTCCATTTTTAACCCGATGACTCGCTTTTCGGGAAGAATCCAAACCTGTTCCCGACACATTTACCATAGGCTCATCAAACTAAATTTAAAGAAGCATCATTATCAAACATATCAACGGCAGTAAGTAGCTTCTGTCTTCAAGAGGGGTATGGAGTATCTCACGAAATGAAAATACGAGCTCGTATTCTTTATTGCTCTACAGCAATTTGGGGACGAAATTACTAATTAAGACGATCACATTCTTAGAGATCGATATAAGATCGATTAAGAGTGGAATTCAGAGACTTTACTTGAAATCTTCTTGGTTTGACTTCGACTTGAACCGTCCTCCGGACTCAATTTTCAATTCAGAAAAAACCTAAAGCCAAAATGCCTTCAAATATCTCGAGGAAGTTTCAAGACATTTTCAAGTGAGATTGAACACGAATTTGCAATCCAGAGATGCTCCGAAAAAGCACGGTACTGTGCTCAACGCAGACCTCAAAGAAATAATTTCAAGGTAGCTTCCATCACATAAGTCTTAAAAAACTTACCTTGTGTTGTATCTATAGTCAGCGATGTCAGCATCATCGATGCACATCGGTTGTTATTAACCTCACTCTTTGCTTTTCATTCAATCCCGATCAGGCTCCCAGTCGCATAAGTCATACGTATAAGTTCAAAATGTTTTATCATCAATATAATAATTGTCCTATCCTGTATCCATCGAGTATAATTATTTATCCTTATTAATATTCCACATCCTTCATCAAGATGTAACAAATTTGGGGACGAGGTAAAACGTTTCGGCGAGAATAATTCGGTCGCGGACGTGACTCGCGAAAATTCGGTTCGTGTCGTGCAATCGTCCAACATGCCGGCGTGGTAAATCGTCGATCAAGTTCTTTCAATCTAGTCAAATCAACCATCAATTCGTGATCAATCATCGTTAAGTGCCTACCATGATCAACCTACGTAAGTTTCGTTATCAAAATTCGGTTTCGTGCGCGCACCGTAAGTAACCGTGTACCCGTATCAACCTGTTAAATCCAAAGTTCCATGCGAAGATCTCCATCAATTTATCAAATCTAACACTATCAAATCAATCAAATCCTCCACATCATGGATCCTAATCAATTCAAACAGTTCTTGGAAGTCATGCAAACCAACCAGAAAACTCTCATCAAGGAATTGGTAAATCAACTAAAACCAACTGCGGAAGGTGAAACTCAGGTTATCAAAGTATCTCATGTTCCTCCTTTTGAAAGTTTTGACCCATCCAAAGAGAAATTTAATTATTACAAACAAAGATTTGAAAATTACTTGTCGATGAAAGAAATTCAAGATGACAAAAAAGCGCAAATGCTTTTAAATTCCATCGGCGCATCAAATTACAACATTCTAGCTGCATTAGTCGCTCCTAAAAAAACCCAGTAGCTTAGGTTATGATGAGCTTGTGAACGAGTTAGAAAAACATCTTGCTCCCAAGAAAAATGCATTAGTTTCTCAGCATTACTTCCTCTCCAAGTATCAAAAAGAGGGTGAAAATATTGCTGATTTTGTGGCGTCGTTACGCAGAGATGTTGCGGAGTGCGACTTCAATGTAAAATGTCAGTGTGATTCGCAGGTCTCAGCTGCTGATCTCTTACTCAGAGCCCAATTTATCAGAGGTATCAAAGATAATTCAAACAAAGAACAGCTCCTACAATCAAATCTTCTTAGTTTTAATGAGATAGTCTCAAAAGCAATGGCTTTGGAGGCATCAAAATCTGACTGCCGCGAGCTTTCTAAAACTCAACCTTTTGCCAGCTCTACTTCACATGCTCAAGAAGAAATTAACAAAGTCTCTTTTCGTAATCATCAGAGTAGAAATCGATCCAAATCCAATTCGCAATCTAGTAGATCAAAATCCTTTTCTCACAATCGATCAAATTATTTTAATCGCTCCAACTCAAAATCCTTCAATAGCTCAAATTCAAGATATAATGGTAGTCGTAAATCAAAAATTGACTATGAGAAGTTAGGGATTAATAACATGTGCCTTAGATGTGGTAAAGATAACCACCGTGTATCTGACTGGTATAATGACGCATCTAAATTCAAATGTAAAGCATGTCATAAAGTTGGTCATGTAGAAAGAGTTTGCGTAAAAACTCTTTTATCGAAGCGACAATCTAGAGTTTCTCACTTGTCCGATGATGAATCCGTAGACGAGTGCTATCCTACTTACAGCATTAATAAAATCATTGATATTTATCCATCCAACAATCAAGGCAGCGTGAAGAGCATCTCTAATCAAATTTCTCGAAAAGATGCAGAAAAGTATTTTATTAATGTTTCTATCGACAATGTTTCACAGTGCTTTGAAGTTGACTCTGGTTCAGCTCACTCTCTGTTGCCTATGCAATAATTCAAGAAGTTGAATATCAAGAAGCCGTTGAATCCAACTAAGGTAGTCTTCCGATCCTACACGGGAGAAGTTTTTGTGCCTTATGGAACAATCCAAGTAGAAGTGAAATACAAGGAAACCAGCTCCATCGAAGAATTGTTTATCGTGCCAAAAGGACTTGATGCCCTCTTCGGACGAATTTGGGTAAGACATTTGAACGTTAATTTGAATGAATTAGATCAAGAACCAATTTTTAAGCCATCAAATACTACTCCAGAAATTTTTACTGTCTACACCCTCAACGACATCAAAAAAAGATATCATGATTTGTTTGTCCCAAAAGTGGGACGTGTTCCAAATTTTGAAGTCAAACTGCAGCTCAGAGAAGGAGTGAAACCATCGTATACCCGAGAACGAGAAGTTCCGTATGCCCTACGTGAAAAAGTTGAGAGAGAATTAGACACTTTAGAGGCTGCTGAGATAATTACTAAATGTGAAACCAGTGATTGGGGGTTTGCCTCTTGTTGCCATCCCAAAAACTGATGGTTCAGTTCGATTATGCGTTGACTACTAGGTCGGCGTCAATGAGTGCTTAGTAAACTGTAATTATCCAATCAAAAAAATCGAAGATTTTGAACAGCTTATGCAACTCCAAATATTTTTGTACCCTGGATTTGTTTAAAACGTACCTTCATCTGAAAGTTGATGAACAGAGTAGCGTCATCCAAACTATTTCGACTCATCGTGGCACTTACAGGATGAATAGACTTAGTTTCGGTATCAAGCCAGCACCTTCGGGATTTAACAGAATTTTTTAACAAATTCTACGTGGTCTACCAAAATGTGAATCTTATTTTGACGACATCATTATTCATGGCAGAACTTTAGGAGAATGCAAGCAAAACTTAAATCTCTGTTTAGAGCGTTTGCGAGCTTTTGATCTTCATTTGAATCTACCGAAGTGTAAATTTTTCCAAACGAGAATAGAACATCTAAGTTATCAAATTCAACTTAATAAAATTTCAAAATCTCCATGAAAAGTAAAGGCTATTACTGAAATGCCTCGCCCTACAGATCTGCAAGGATTACGTCGTTTTCTTGGTCTTGTCACTTATTACTCTCGCTTTTTACCAAATTTTTCAAGTGTTACTCATCCGTTGCGACAGTTGTTAAGGGAAAAAACAAAAGTTCCGTTGGTCTGCCACCTGCCAAACTGCGTTTATCAAATTAAAACAAGAGATAGCCAGTGATCGAGTTGTCCGTCCATTTGATCCAACCCTGCCAGTTTTGGTTGCAACAGATGCCAGTCCCACAGGTATTGCGGCTGTGCTATCACACGAAGTCAATGGAGTTGAGCAACCTGTTGCATTTGTATCCAGATCATTATCAAAAGCGGAGCAGAATTACTCACAAAACGATCGAGAGGCTTTAGCTATCGTTTTTGCTTGTGACCGATTATATCATTATCTGTATGGTCGTCACTTCAGTTTAATTACTGACAACAAAGCTCTCACCAGGATTTTTCACCGGAAAACTGCGCTACCTAAGATGACATCGGCCCGTCTCCTTCGTTATGCTTCATTTTTATCTGGATTCAATTACTCTGTTGTGTTCCGGAAAGGGATCGATAATAATAATGTGGATTGTTTGTCACGTGAACCCATCAAAGAATGTGATTCGTTTTCTGCGGACGCTGCACTCAATAGAGAAGTTCATCAACTTTGCGTATCAACGTTAAACGAAATTTCAACGATATCCCTAACTTCAACATCCATTGCTGCAGAAACTGAAAAAGACCCAGATTCAGCAAAATTGTGCAAAGAAGTGCTGAGGTCAGAAACGGAATCCGAGTACTTAATCGACCATGGAATCTTATTTCGAGCCCATCGAGTTGTCATTCCTAAAAGTTTGCAGCCTGCTGTTTTACAAGAGCTACATTCTACACATGTCGGCATCACCAAAATGAAGCAATTGGCTCATCGATATTTTTATTGGAAAAATATCGATAAAGACATTGAACACCTAGTCAAATCGTGTCCTGAAGTGCTTCAGTAAAAACCAACCCAAAAAAGCTCCACTTCACCACTGAGATCCTCCAGAAATAACTGGGATCGGATTCATATCGACTATGCAGGTCCATTAGATAATCGTCATTTTCTAATTATTCTTGATGCTAAATCGCGTTGGGCTGAAATCAAAATCTTACAAAACGAAGCCCCTACTTCAAGCAACACTATCAAAATTTCTTGACCAAGTCTTTTCTTTTCATGGTTATCCTTCTGTTATGGTTCTGATAACGCAAAAATCTTTTTTAGTGATTATTTTACAGAGTATTGTAAATCGAACGGCATCGTTCAGAAATTTACTGCGCCCAATCATCCAGCAACAAATGGGTTGGCGGAAAGGAACGTACAAACTCTGAAACGCCGTTTTAAAACCATGTCAAATGAAAAGTTATCAATTCATGAAAAAGTACAGAAAATTCTTTTCCGTTATCGAGCTACACCGTTGGTCGATGGAAAAACACCTGCTGAAAACTATCTCAATCGTAAGATAAAAATTAAACTTGATGCCATGCGACCACATCAAGAAGCCAAGTCACCTCAGAAATTGAAACCCAAAACAAGAGTTTTGCAAGTTGGCGATAGTATCCAAGCTTCCTAGTTAATAAAGTTTCATCTGGAAATTTGGTCAAATAATCCGGAAGCTAGGATTACTTCATTACATCGTAAAACTAGACGAAGGTAGAGAAGTGAAGCGACACATCAACCAACTCTTAAAAACAAGTGTCAACCGGAAGCAAGTTACTTTCGATAAATCAACACATCAGAAGCCAATTGACACCGTTGAAGAATCAAAACCTGCATCAAATCAATCTTTTCTTTTTGATCCGCTTTGCTCTCGAGTTCTCCGTCCAATCATCAAGAAACCGTTTACCAGCTACAAACCTCCTGCTTTCCAAAAACCGTGTATCATCCAGCAACAACCTTCTACCAGTGGTCAACCTCATGTCAGAAAAAAACCTCCTCTCGTTGATCTCAGAAGTCCAAAGAAAAAGAACTTAAGTATGAGTGCTGCATCTTCTTCTTCATCATCAACCCGTCCCAAAGGGGGAAAAAAACACCGAGATATTTAGGGGGAAAATGATTTAACTGATATTTAACTGATTCTTAGGTAAATGAAATGTATATAAATCTTTAAATCATTTTGAAGATAAACTTTTAATTTGTTATCAATTCCGTCCCTCCTGGGACTCAGAGTTCCTATTATTTTTCTTATTCTTATTCTTTATTGTAAATATGACGTAAGGAGATTTAAACCGAATTTTTTTTTTAAAAGACTGAGGGTAACTGTATCCTAAATTAATCCTCCCAAAATTTAAATTTTTGATTTGTCTTATCTGTGATAAAAGTACCAGTACCCCAGAAGAAATTTTTTTTTTTTATTTTATCGTTGTTTCTCAAAATAAGGGGGGGAACTGTTGTATCTATAGTCAGCGATGTCAGCATCATCGATGCACATCGGTTGTTATTAACCTCACTCTTTGCTTTTCATTCAATCCCGATCAGGCTCCCAGTCGCATAAGTCATACGTATAAGTTCAACATGTTTTATCATCAATATAATAATTGTCCTATCCTGTATCCATCGAGTATAATTATTTATCCTTATTAATATTCCACATCCTTCATCAAGATGTAACACCTTGAAATGTACTTGAGATTTCCCAAGCATTGCCGGTTTGCGAGGAGCATCTCTGAATTGCAATGAATATTCCTCAAGCCAAGTCAAGTCCCAGACTATGCTCAAGCAAAAGCTCTGAATTTACATCCAAAGGGGGGATAAATAGGAATAATAATTTGTTTAGCGGCATGGCACACTGGGCCACAGACTACTGTTTCACGCGAATAATGTCATTTTTCGAAGCCGTTATGTTTGGTATTTTAAGGTTTAATCTCAAAGAACTCATAATAGCGTCCGAAAACGGCAACATCTTTGACAATAGGTCATGCACGGTGAGTATGCGAGAATGTGAACATGCGTCCCTCGTCGAACTTTTGTAATGCTATCTGACGAGCTTGCTGTTCTCACCGCGAAATCAAATGTTCAACCGTTGTTATCCCGGTTCAAAAAACTTTGAAATGAAACAAACGACACCATGCCGGATTCAAAAAAAGGTAAGGATTTGTTTAACACTCAGTTTTTAATTTCAATGCATCATCAAAATTTAAGAAGCAATATAGTCAAACAGATCAAAAGTCTATTTTTCTTGAAATTAGCAACTTCAAACTAAAAGAAAAAAGTTCGTATCTTTTTTTGAATGTGAACGAATGTAATTCTGTGGCCACAGGCTTGTTCCTCAGATCTCGGAGAACAAAATCCATATGAGTTTGGCTGCAGCGGTTTGCAGCTGTGGCCGCAGGGTTAAATTAACAAAGTCAAGTTAGGTGAAAAATGGAACAGTTAACAAACAAAAAAAAAAAAAAAAAAATTTCGAATCACATATTTTTTTCCCCACGAAATTTTAACCTTGCAAATTGGGGTACAATGGTACTATGTTTATTTTTCATCCATTTTCTTGTCATGCCGTGCATATTTCTCGATTATGTGTTTCTCCATTGTTGCCATATCGCTCAAAACGTTTGAATATTTCTTAACATGAAAACGGAACGATATCCGATTAAATTAAAGACATATCGTTGTCATACACCTGATTTTAGCTATTGTAGTCGTTGTAGTGTACTCAGTGGCGGATACACAGAGGGCAATTACCCCCCCCCCCCCCCAAACCTCAAATGTTTCCTTTTTCGGCAGAAAGGAGCCCGAAATTGCTTCCTCCGACGCTTCAAATTTCAAAAATTTCTCAGGCCTCCCTCCCCAGAAAAATGTTCTGAAATCCACCACTGAGTGAACTTACATAGCTCAGTTAGTTGAGGCGTCAGCAACTCCAACCATGACAATACATTAATACATGTCATGAGTTCGAATCCAAGTGCTTTTTTGTCTTTTTTTTTTCGCTCTCTTTCTCTCTTCTATGGATCTTATACAGCTAAACTTTATGCTTTACAATTATTTTTTTTATTTTCTACTAGCTCCTCCTTTAAAATAGGGACTAATCTGAAGCACAAATGTTCCAAAGTTAAAAAAACTGAAGAAATATATTTTTTTTTTTTTTTTTTTTTTTTTTTTTTTTTTTTTTTTTTTTTTTTTTTTTTATTTTTTTTTTTTTTTTTCACCTACATTTTGTTGATTATTTTTCTTAACTGTGCCCTTTTTGTTCCTTAATTGTTTTGCTTCTTGAGTAATATCAATAGTTTTTAGTTGTTGCCACAAACGCCTACTTTGCATTTTTTCTTCATTTTCTCCCTCAAAACGTCGCGTTTAGAACGTCGTCACGCAACTTTTGATCGGAAATTTTAGATGGACCTATTAGGAACCATGGGGTGAGCCAGCAATTTTGGGAACTGTGAATTCTTTTCATTTGAATGCATGAGAAACAATCGATTCTTGAGGGGTCATGGCCCATTCCAAATCGATCGTTTCTCAAACATTCAAATCAGAAGAATCCACAATTTGGGAAATTGCTGTCTCCGCTCATGTTAGTAACAAGTGCGGAGTATAAAAAATTTCACTTAAATACGAGGCTATATTTTAAGCAAAATTACAAAAGATTCTATGTAATCGAGCAAGTTTGGAATTTACGTAATTAAGGTGATATAGTACCATATTAACTCATCGAACCGTTGAAAAAAATTTTAAGCCTTTAATCAGTATTTTTTGAAAAGTATAGATTTTTGACCGCAAATTTTAAACCTATGTAAAACTTGCAGTTTTTGACATTTTTCGGCGTTTGTTGCACCAAAATTCTCGTAAAAACTCCTCTTTTCACCAAAATTATTGTCGAAATCATCGTCTCAGTGGGTTTAGGACCCAGAGTCGTCTGACGCATAAAAGCTTTCGTCAGAAAATTTTCATTTCTCAGAAACCTATCGTAGAGTCAGTTTTGAATATGTTTGACCAAAATGAAAAGAGCGACCCCAAAAAACCCCTCTACACCAATTTTCATTCAAATCCGTCGAGTATTAACAGAGATATGAATTATTCCCGTCAAACGGTAGTCTGTGGCCCAGTGTGCATGGTAAAGGGCAGGGTGCTCGAAAAACAAGAGAGTACAATATCAAATTTAAAACCATTCGTTTCATTAGATGGAACCTTTGTAATAAGTAATTGTCTGAATTAAAACTGAAGTAGTTGAAATATAACGTTTGTTCCGTTATTACTTTAGAATAAAATGGGGGTTATGGTGAAGTAAAAGGCAAGTAAGGGTGACTATCAGGTGCGGTGGGGTCGGAACCCAAATAATCTAAAAGGATCAGTAAAGGAGGAGGAGGAGAGGAAGACACGTAAGAGGATCGCTTCACAATCACGCGGGCTGCGTCTGCTGTGAAGTGCGCGAATTGCCGCGCCAGCGTCATTTTTGAAAAAAGAAAATTGAATAAATTTTTATCGCAAAGAAAAAATGTTTACATGGATTTGTTGAATTTTTTGTCTACTTTCTCTTTCAACCGAGGTATTTTTCAGAATAATGCACGTGGAACTCAGAATTTTAAAAATTCGATTGTTTTGGCAAAAAAAAAAGGAGGGGTTGCGATAAGGGCCGTTTCCGGGCCCCCCCCAATTTGACATTTTCATGTCCCAAAACGTGTTTAGAGGAAAAACAACAAAAAACCTCTATTAACATAACCTCTAAAAAGCATCCCTGTTGAGCTACAGCCTCTCAAAGTTGACATTTTTAACTGAATTTTCCGCGACATGAGTGACTATGTCAAAAGGATTTGAAAAGTATCGACAATATATCCACCTAGAACTTGTTTGTAAGTCTTTAGTGAGTCATTAACCTCGGTTAGGGCCCAGATTTGACCACTTTTCACGAGTTTTTACCTGAAAATATCGAATTTTTCCCAAAAAAAATTGTAAAAATTAAGCTTTTTGCCAGCGGTAAATGTGAATTTGACACCGATCCCAACGAGCATCAAAAAAAAAAATTTAAGTATGTTACGTAGTAGTATATTAGGTAAAACATATCGAAAAATTGAAGTTGCGCTCGCTTGCGCTCATGGTTAAAAGTCAACTTTACCGTAAGTAGGTCTACCGATGCGATTCAAACCATACGACCATTATACGGATGTGTGCGGCCGTGCGTGATTAGATATGCAACCATCGATATTCTTCGATAGTTTTTGTTAGATTTGCTGCCGGGAATCATTTAAGAACATTCCTGAACCGAGGGGGGGGGGGGGGGGGGGGGGTTTAAAAAAAAAAAAAAAAAAAAAAAAAAAATTACTCGTGCAATTATGTTTGATTGTTTGAGATGATGGTTTGGAGGGGGGGGGGGGCTGGACCTTGTCGACAGCCATGCTTAAGCTGTCACAACGGCTTTTAAATCTGGCAACACTGAATTATTTCAATGATGAAACCCGTCGAACTTCATTTTCGATGAGTGCAGTACGCACAAATTTTTACATAATAAGTCTCATGTACTATATTTGTCCGTATAACAAAAATAAAAAAAAAAAAAAACTCAAGAGCGTACACAGTCCGCCCATAACAACACTTCACTCGCAAAACCGTGCGTTTTTTGAGGAAAAAAATAAGCAAAAGTGTATCTAGGTTTTTTTTGTAAATTCAACTTAAAACAACACCGTTATACAATCACCGGTCAATTACTCATGATTCGAGGGAAGGAACAAGGGATATATACTGAATTAGCACTGTAGCACTTTCTTCGATCTGACCCAAAGAGGAAAAGGGGTAAATAAATGCTTTCTTTTATATCAATCAATTAGCACACAATGAAGATAGTGCGATTTTACCACGGATGAGACTTAAGAATGGTGCGCACTGCCCCATAGAAAATGAAGTTCGACAGGTTCATCATTGAGATAAATTTAGTGTTGCCAATTTAGAAGCCGTTTTGACAGCTTATGCATGGCTGTCGACAAGGTCCAGCCCCCCCCCCCCCCCCAAACCATCATCTCAAACAATCAAACATAATTGCACGAGTAACTTTTTTTTTTTTTTTTTTTTTTTAAACCACCCCCCCCCCCCCCGGTTCAGGAATGTTCTTAAATGATTCCCGGCAGCAAATCTTACTAAAACTATCGAAGAATATCGATGGTTGCATATTTAATCACGCACGGCCGCACACATCCGTATAATGGTCGTATGGTTTGAATCGCATCGGTAGACCTACTTACGGTAAAGTTGACTTTTAACCATGAGCGCAAGCGAGCGCAACTTCAATTTTTTGATATGTTTTACCTAATATACTACTACGTAACATACTTAAATATTTTTTTTGATGCTCGTTGGGATCGGTGTCAAATTCACGATTTACCGCTGGCAAAAAGCTTAATTTTTACAAGTTTTTTTGGGAAAAATTCGATATTTTTAGGTAAAAAATCGTGAAAAGTGGTCAAATCTGGGCCCTAACCGAGGTCAATGACTCACTAAAGACTTACAAACAAGTTCTAGGTGGATATATTGTCGATACTTTTTAAATCCATATGACATAGTCACTCATGTCGCGGTAAAATTCAGCTTAAAAATGTCAACTTTGAGAGGCTGTAGCTCAACAGGGATGCATTTTAGAGGTTATGTTAATAGAGGTTTTTTTTACTTGTTTTTACCTCTAGAACACGTATTGGGACATGAAAATGTCAAATTGGTGGGGGCCGGAAACGGCCCTTATCGCAACCCCCCCTTTGGCAACATTCCGGGAAAATTTTTGGTGGGAAGTTAACCGGAGCCACCCAAAAAACATATAGTTTCGTCATGAAACCTACAACCTCCATTTTTTTAAGGTAGGATGCTTTATTTCCCGGACTAAATGGTCAATGGTCAAAATTTTAGTAACTTGGTAAAAAGTTACCTATACTTGTCACTTAACGAAGCTGATCTTTAGATACATATTACATATAGTGGCCACAAGCACATAGACAAAGTTTTCCTACGTTAATATGAGGGGTACTTACTTACTTTTGTAATAGATGTGTTCGTTCATGAGGGGGGTCATTGAGATTTGAGAACAAGAGGAGATAACAAGGAAGAATGTTATAATCTCTCAGAGACGCGCTCAGACGAGTCAAAATCAGCCGGGAGTTTCTTGCGACACCTATTTCAAGCAGAGCAAGCACAAAAGAAGTTTTATTGAATAGAAAGTAACTCAGCCAAGTTTATATTCTGACGAAACGGCCGACCGACGAGAATAAGAATTTTCGCTGACGAGTAGAATTTTCACTTTTCTCGGACTTCGCGTCGCGTCAAGAAAATTCAGCGTTTTCCGCTATTGAGAGCGAGAGAGAGAGAACACAACTTTTCATCTTCCAATATAATAAAGATGACGATTTGGTCCCGCATCCTCCAAGTTTCGCGGCCTGTTCCAGCGTGCCGCTATCTCTTGCACGCTTTTGCAGGCCCCCTAGTGTAGCAAAAATACGTTTATCAAATATAAATGTTAATTACTATACAGGGTGTTAAGAAAAAAAGTTTCTACTGCGGTTTTTTCGAAAACAGCTGCGAATTTTTAAAAACGGCCAAACACGTGTCCAATAATATCGAGGGGACCCATTTTGGGGGGGTTATTTTTTTCGGCGTCCCCCGGGGAGGGGCGGGGGAGGGGTTAACCCCCTTTTCTCTTATGGGAGCCCTATTTTTTTATTTCAGTATCTGAAAGAGCATTAAAAAAGAGACTTTTTGGCGCAAACCGAAGGTCGATATCGTTTTTCGTTCTCGATATATCGAAGGTCAAAGTTCGATATGGACCTATTTTCAAAAAATCATTACTCCACTTTGAGATACCGGAATTTAAAAAACTAGGACTCTAAAATACTCCAAAAAGCAATCCCTTTTTAGAATAAAATACGAATTTGACACAAATTCAGTCAAAAATAGGGTTTACCGCCCCCGAAAATTGTCAACGTTTTTGCCCCCCAGGGGGGCCCATCAGACAAATTCCTTGAGACGACTCCTATCGAGTGATACATCGATCAAAAGGGCATATAAAACTGAGCATTTTGGCGCAAACCGGAGATCGATATCGTTTTTCACATTCGAGATATCGAATGTCAAAGTTAGATTTACATAATTCGATATATCTGAAGCGTGGGAGCTTCTTAGTTAATTTAGAAGGATTTTAGAAGATTAATGAAAAGGCCGAACTCGGATTTAAATTTTGACGAACGGTCGGTTTGGGACGATCACCCAACTTAGTTTTAAATTATTGGAGAATCACCATTCACAAAACCAACGGGTTTCGTGAATGGCGAAACTCCAATGTTATGAAAATAAAAAGAAAGAGTCTCAAAGAGACTCCCCCTGAACTATACTCACATTATTTAGAAAAATGTGAGAGAAAAACTTTTATAAGCACGCGTACGCGACGGTAGAAAATTACGAAGTGAAGAAGAAGGTTGGCGTTGCTCACTTGTCTGCTCAGCGCGCCACTGTCGTTGGGGGAACAAGCGAGCAACAGCCGCGAGAATTTGAATTTTGGTTCTTACACGCTACAGATACCCCCCAATTTCTCAGATACTCAAGCCAAACTTGGGCACCTGAGGAATTTAAATAAAAAAAAATCAAAATTAAAGTTAATTAAAGTTATTATGAACCAAAGTGCTAGGTGACCATTCCCAAAACCGACCAATAATTATTTTTTTTAACATTTCGTCATTTATTAAAAAATTCAGAACAAACATATATACAGTAATTGGTCGAGACAATCACAGATTGACTTGGCCAATTAATAAATCAACATAAAAAAAAACCATCAACTTTGGTAAAGAAGAAAAACAAGAAATTAAGAGAGCAGTCAGATCGGCGGGAAACCGAAGAAAAATACAGAGAGAAAATGAAATGAAATCTTAAGTCTACATGGGTGACCCATCCGAGTTACAAAAGAGAGTGAAAATATTTTGGGTTGTTGTTTATTCGCACTAAAATCCATGGGATCCTCCTTGGGTAATTAAACAAGTTAAAAATAAAATGGGGACATAAAAAAAAGTAGACCAATGTTAGTTAACATTCTCAGCCTATTGGAAACTAACAACAAAACATTGGCTCAACTGAGCGACATATCACTAAGAAGTCCACGGCGACATACACTAAAAACAATAGCTCAATGGACTTTCCACGGTTGACCCAGTCTGCTTTTACTCCGTGGGTTCTCTACCAGCTGGTCAGGCCAGTAGATGGTGGCAATCAAATAGTTTCTACCTATCCCGGTTCAGTCCTATTCTCATACCAAAATAAAACAAGCAGCCAGCAGGTTTTGTATCGCAGTCTAGCGATACAAAGATAACATGCAGTCAATCAGTGTAAGCTGCTTTAACTGCGTTGTTATTCTTGTAATGCCGCTTTTCATTAAGTTTCATAGCATATAGGGTGTCAATTTAAAAAAAGGAGCCAGACCAAATATCTCGAGAACGGCTCCGAATTTTGAAATACACTGAAACACGTGTTCAATTAGCTTGAGGGGGACATCTTTATGGGGGGTTTCCGATTTCGCGGCCACCTCTGGGGGGCCCGCAGGGCGGATACCACGTCCCTAAATTCAATACTTCAAACGGGGACCCCCATATTTTATTTATTAATCGAAAAGAGGGTGAAATTATCATACTTTTTGTGCGAATCGAAGTTCAATATCGTTTTTCGTTTTTGATACATCGAAGGTCAAAGTTCGATTTGGACTAATTTTCAAAAAATCATTTCTCCTCTTTGAAGAGTCGGAATTTAAAAGTCAAGGACACAAAATACTCTAATAAGTAAGCCCTTTTCAGAAAAAAATTTAATTATAAAAAACATTTAGTCAAATTTTGGTTTTGAAGCTCCCAAAACTTTTAGACGTTTTTGGCCCCCAAGGAGGGCCATCTGAAAAATTCCGAGGTACGACCCCTATAGATTGATACATTAATAGAAAAGGCGTAACAAACTGAGCATTTCAGTGCAAACCGGAGTTCGATATCGTTTTTCACAATCGAGATATCGCAATCTGTAAATTGATATTCGATATTTCAAATGTAAAAACGATATCCACCTCCAGTTTGCGCCGAAATGCTCAGTTTGTTACGTCTTTTCGATTGATGTATCACTCAATAGAGGTCGTAACTCGGAATTTCTCAGATGGCCCTCCTTGGGGCCCAAAAACGTCTAAAAGTTTTTTGAGCTTCAAAACCAAAATTTGACTAAATGTTTGTTACAATTGAATTTTTTTCTGAAAAGGGCTTGCTTTTCAAAGTATTTTTGTGTCCTGGATTTGTGAATTCCGACTCTTTAAAGAGGAGTAAGTAATGTTACTTGAAAATGGGCCCAAATCGAACTTGGACCTTCGATACAATCGAAAACGGAAAACGATGTCGACGTTTTACTTGTACCAAAAGTCTTAGAATTTTACCTTATTTTTGATTATTAAATAAAAAAAAATGGGGGCCCCATTGAAGTATTGGATTTAGGGAGATGGTAGCCCCCTTGGGGACCCCCCAGAGAGAGCCCCCAAATCGGCGACCCCCTAATAAGATGTCCTGCTCAAAATAATTTAACACGTGTTTCAGCGTTTTTCGGAATCCGGAGCCATTCTCGAGATATTCGGCCTGGCTCCTTTTTTAATTGACACCCTGTATACATGGTGATCCAGAGCACCTGTACCAGGCATTTTTCTTGAGAATGGCTGATTGAAATGTTTTGAAACATGGAAGTCGGATAGGGAATCGACCCTAAATTTGTCATTTATCATATTATCGATAGCTTCCAATACTTAGCCCTTTGGGGTATATTTGAGGGGGGAGGCTCAATCACATGTATCTCAAGTTTTTTTTTCATAAAAGCTCTTTTCAGGTTATGAGAAAAGCTCGTGTCCTTGAAGTTGAGGCAATTTCCAACATTTTTGCTTTCATGGACATTTACCAAAAAACCTCAATTTTTGAGTTAGGTACGGCGGATTTTTGGAAAAAATTTGAATTGGCTTTTGTGGCCACCCTGTTGAGAATTCTTCAAATACATAACAGATTCTGATCAAATGGATGGAACCATTTTGATTGATGTGCCACTAGTTTGGTACCTTAAAGTGAAAAAATTAGATGTATTTCGTTAAATTAAAATTTTGGGCAGTCTATGTCTCAGACCATGGAATCGATCCGATTCTGCCATGGAAGTCCCAAAATTTTGATTTGACAAAATACACCTTATTTTTTCTCCTCAAGGTAACATGTTGCACATCGATCAGAAGGTTTCGATATATTTTTTCAGAATCTGTCAAGATTTGTGAGAAATTCTCAACTGGATAAGCAAAAGGGTTGATTCAAAAATCTTCCAAGTCCCTATAGCTAAAAAAAATCTGGGTGTTTTGGTAAATGTCTATGGGAGCAAAAATGTTGGCAATTGCCTCTGCTATGAGGATATGAACTTTTTTCGTACTTTTAGAAGATGCTTTTTTGCAAAAAACTTGATAAAAGTGTGTGAGGTTCTCCTAATATGAACGAGGAGCTGATGAGGGCTTTTGAAAATATCAAAAATGAAAAATTTTGTGTCCATTCCGTAACCGATTTTTTTGATTCAAAACATTTCGATCAGCCGTTCTCGAGAAAAATGCCTGGTGGTATGGTTCCTCTCATCTTGAACTCTAGGCCACTGTCTCTTATTTCGTCATTTGTGAGTGTCTATATTGAAGGTTCAGCTAACATGTTGAAATCGTTCTCTTTCATTTGGTTTTTCTCTTAAAACTCTGTGCTGGTTCCTCTTATCTATAGTTATCATCGCTGCATTATGTTCTGTATAATTTCAATCGGTATGCAGAGTAAGTGAGAGTGGTGAAGTGAGAATTTATATTCTATGTGAAACTTCTGAGAGCTAGTGCTTTTGTTCATTTTTTTTTTTAATTCCTATTAATTTCATGTCTCAAATTATTTCACCAAAACTTTCAGCCAAACCTCAAGTGATTGCGGCCAAGATCCAAAACCTTTCCCCCAAACCAGCTCTATTTTACTTCACCTGCCCCAAACACTTCTTCATGAAAACTTGCTCGTAAAAACTGTTCTTTCAAATATCTTCCTATATTTATTTCCCTATACCCGGTGGACATGCCATTCTGATTCAACTTGCAAGTCATGTGATTTCGGAGCGACCAAGTCTTAAGTTTCCTCGATTAGGTGGCTTCAGAGCTCCTTCAAATAATTTGATACTTCTCCTGATCACATTTTCTATTTTTCGTATAAAGCGCCTTCAATAATTTGATACTTCTCCTGGTAACAGATCTTCCGTATGAAGCTCCTTCAAAATATTTGATACTTCTCCTGTAAACACTTTCGTCTGAATAGCCGCATACAACCAAAAGACATGGTAGCTCTGATTCAACTTGCAAATCATCTGATATCAGAGCGACCAAGTCTAAGTTTCCTCATTGATGCTCCTCCAATTCATACAATCAATCACAACCACAGGGGCCTAGCCGACGCCGCGCTGCAGCGAGTAGGGTATTTTTCTAAAGGAAGGAAGAGAGGAAGGAAGAAATGGAGAAAGGAAGAAAGAAAGGAAAAAAAGAAATCGATAGAAAGAAAATAAGAAAATGGAATGAAGAAATCACAAAAAAAAAAAAAAAAAAAAAAATGAAAAAAAAAAAAAAAATAGAAAAAAACTTGGCGATGCCCCGCAAAAGCTTATATGCGATGTTAGTATGTTGGACTGTTTTTTCTACTAATCTCGTATTTTTAAGATTATAAATTTTATGTCGCGAACAATATATTTGAAAAATAATTACTACGCTCAGATGGGAAATACTCTTAGAAAGACTGTTGGTTTCTTGCATTTTTTCGGTGTGATGTGTTTGAAGCCAGATAAAGTCAGTGCTTTTACGATAGTGAGTGGCAGTGACAACACAACTTCCCACATTCTCTTATTTAGAGCCATTGTCCACAGTAAGAACGTTGACTTTTACATTCTTGCGCAGCAATTATTCTTTTATATATCACGTCTAAGTAACTGAATAAATGCGAGAAGCTCAAAATATTTTTTAAACGTTTCTCCCATTGGACTTGGACATTTTTTTCAAATGGTAAACCTGTATCATAAAATTTGTGCTTTCAATAGTAAAAGGTAGCTTGAAACGTATGATCAGACTTAATTTCTGAATTTTTCAAGTTTATAAATGGATACTTTATGTAAAAATACTTCAGATCACCAAGTTTCAAGTCTTTTTGATTTGTAACTGTGGCTATTACTGATAAATCAAAGTTTTGTAAAACATGGAGGAATCGCAGTTCAAGAGGGGGGCATTTTTCTACCCATATTCATAGGGGAAACACGTTTTATTTCGGGCTCCAATATTCAGAGTAGAAGTTTGCGCCCGGAGTTTAGTTGCATTTTGTATATTCCTAATATTTTGTAGCTTGCACTTATTTAGTTATAATTCAATTACTTAGTACTTTAATTTTGCGCACTTATAGGCGGTTGTGACTGATATGATTATTGGTGATTGCAATTTATCGCTCCTCACCTACGATTGTAATCCTCGCCTTGTTCAAAGGTGCTGTTGGCATGGTCATAAATAAAATCTTTAGGATTTAATGGATGAAAACAATGAAACAGACTGGTTTTAATCTTACCTTAAAGCAACAAAGCTGGATCATTTCGGACAGCAATGGGGGGGGGGGGGAAATATAGCGGACAACAAGCTTTTCTAAACTCAAATTATAGGTAGCTGGATTGGCTTTTCAAACATTTGAAGATTTGAAAATACCTGCTGCCACTCACCAATTAAAGATTGTCAATTACTTAATAGCTATATGGTACTTCTCGTCACACCATTATATTTTACAAATGGTCATAAACAAAGTAAAAACCGAGCAAGTCATTCAGAAAAATTGGGTGATTCACTTGAAAGACAAGTAAGTAATCCTTGAACCTTCTGATAATCCTGTAGCGTGAAAACAACACTGTAGGTGTAAAATGAATTTCTAGCAGCGTTGAAAGTGTATACTGTGTGGGAAGTAGGTACCTTTTAAGACAGGGAAATGTCCGAAAAACACCAAAAGGTGGAGTTTTGATGAATGATTAGCGCAGAGATGAAACGTTTGAAAGTCAATGTTTTCGGAAAAAGTAAAGCCGTATGTTTACTTTTGTTCATAAACAACAAAAACAAACCATGAGCAAACCAAATTCTGTAATGAATTTTAAACAGAAATGCGTCAAAAATGTCTTTAATCCTAGAATTTAGTCCTTCATAGCGTTCAGGTGTAATTATGGACTAATTGTAAGTGTGACCTTATTGAAAGCCTTGACGCAGTTAGAGCCATTCGTTTACTGCCTTGTCTGACCAGAGTCCCACCATTTTAAAAAGAAGGTACCTCTAAGACATTTCCCCTCCAATCACTTAAGTATTGCCTCTTGAGCTCCCAAACTGTAAAGTTTTAGGTTTTTCCACTGTTTGTCCATACAAGAGTTGTTCCAAAATTTAAACTGTCTCAAAAAGTTTGCCTTTACCTGCTTCAGTTTGATTCTAGAAAGCTCTTACGATCATCTGTGATGTCACCACTCTTCCTCTGTCAAAACTTGTAAGTCCTTATTTTTCTCTGACTTGGAAACAGATCACAAACAATCAATTGAACTTGGATGAATTAAATGGACTCCTTAAATTGAATCTAAAAAAATTAGGTAGAGTCGAATAAACTTAGCCCTATCCAATTGATTTCGCATTTTGGGCCATATGCACAATCGTTAATTTCCACTTGTGATCAATAATTCTTACTTAAATGCCGCGGAAATCACATAAAGCGCTGATGCATCAAGATTTGTTCAGTTTTAATTGAGACGTGGCCATTCGATAAAAGCTGCTTCATGACGAATATCCTTGCCAATATTTCAGACCAATTGTACCTATGCTTGCATGACAAGTCATGGAGAGCAGAACTATTTAAATGTCAACACCAACACCAAGTTGTGTGATGCATTCATTTAAGGTTAAATGGTGTTGACTGAAATAGTGCGCTGAGTTCGATCTGAGAGCATCCATCTCACTCGACTAATTTGACTTTTGACTAATTGATAATCACCTGCTCAAGGCTGCGCTTTGATGCAATGCAGAAGCAGGCACCACCACTTGCTAGAACCTGATACTCAAAATGCTTCTGCTGTGGTACATTCATATCTAAATTATGATAACTTACGGTTTGAACAATGTTAAAGTTGAAATCCGAGCGTGAATGCTGATTCTTACATGAAGAACAGCGCATTGATTGAGGAGATTAAGCTGTGACGTAGGTGGGGTACGAATGCCTCCCCTCCACCTTTATACTTCCATTATGGAAGAAATCATGACGCATCTGCGCTCATTGTGACATTTTCAGAATTTATTTAAGAATTCATGCTCAAAAGTGGAAATTACCAGCAAAGCAACTGACTCAAATGATTGGAATGAACTTAGTCCAATAGCTTCGATTCGTCGAAGTTGACTCGATTGTTCATAATCAGCTGCCAAGAAATTACATCATGCAGAAGTAGGTAAAAGGATTTACACTGCACTTACACGTTTGGACAGAAGAAGAGTGCTGATATCAAAGATGGTCATGGAGGGCTTTCTAGAATCAAACTGTAGCCGATAAGTGCTGATAGCTGGAGACAGTTAAAATTTTAGAAATGCTCTTTAACAAATAAACAAGATTTATCTCTGGAATGAACACTAGGAAAACTGGAAGGGGCAACACTTCAGTAAGCATCAGGATCACAAAGGCTTCTTTGAGAGAACAGTCATCAGAGCACTCTTTCACATGGACAGAATGATGACTTGAGTGAAAATGGCAAGTTAAGTCTTGAACAAAGTTATCTCCTTCAGATCACTCAACTTAAGGGATGGACATGAGAAAAGTCTCAGGAAGAGAGAGTTTGCTGAGAGAGGTCAAATTACAAAACTTTTGAATAAATCACCACAAACATACCACTTTCACACGTCAAAATGCCAAGAAAGGCAATGAGTTACGGCATTACGAGGCAATAACACGCACTGTAGAATCTGGCAAATTAAATAAAAGCTATGAAGAACTAGAGTGTTTCAATTAGTAGAAACTGAAATTAAGGCTTTGATTGACAGAAAACACGCATAGATCATAAAGAAATTCAGATTTTAAAGTCTCTGATAGACTTCGAAAACACGCGAAAATACATTGCGGAGGGAACTTCGGTTTGTTTTCACAACACAAATCTCTAACCTTAAAATATCCGAGGCAAATTACGCATGTTTACCAAAGCCTCCGAACTAGATATAGCTCGTTGGTAATCACAGACAAAATAATGAAACTACCAAATTTATTCATAACGGAGACAAATCCTCATGAAAAACTTCGGGTCAATTCTCAGTCAAAACCTAACTCAAACATTATTCGAACATTTCAAACGGCGCACTATGGATCCAAATCGAGTCCTAAATGGTCAAAAATACAAAGACATGAGATATCACAAGAATTGTCGATCCATCAAATGATATTCTCCGATAAGTATGGGACAAGCTAGGAATAAAAAACGGAGCCAAATAAACCCCTTAAAATCAACTATAGTACCCAGCTAAAATACTAATTTTCCAACTTTGAAAGGATCGAATTTGGACCGCCAAAGATTTGATTTCTGTCCATTGTGCGGCGGACCGAAGAATATCGCGGATTCGATATGGCGCGCGATTCGTTTAGGGACTGCTTAAAGGATAGGGAGACTTTTCGCGTTGCCGCTCCGCAATATATCGAACGAAAGGAATCCACCGAAAAGCAGTACGCGATCATTACGCGCGGAAATCTGACAACGCACGTTTGCGACCAAGCCGAAAATTGTCGATTTTTATGCAGGAAGTTTATGGCCAAAATCGATACAAACCATAACAAAAACATGCAGTACTTACTGCATGTTAAAAAAACAAGGGCTTTATCTTGTCAAACAAATACGCAAGATACCTCTGTCCGTCTTGGTATATAAAAAAATATATAGAGCAAACCTAGCAGTTTTATTTTATCCCAAACTCAGTCCTGCTGGCTGGTACAAAAGGAAACGTCTTACTCTTCCAAATCGTCAGTTATTAAATGAGGAACGGATTTGAACCTGCTCATACCTTAGAGTGATAATGCCAAACAACCCTAATTAAAAAAAATTAATTTATTGAAAACAGTCAGGTCAAGTTCCAACGAAACTCCAAAATAAATAACTTACAACTAACAGAGTTATGGTAAAATATATTTCTTACCACAGGGACAGCATTCTATCCAAAATTATAAAGACACAAATGGTTTTAAATAGGAAGCATTGTGTACTCCAAAAATGTCTCCAGTTTCTACATCCTTAAGCTTAAACGCATTACGCCCCACCTCAGCAACGATCTCATACGGACCTTCATAAAGGTTGAAAAACTTTTTTATTTGGCCGTATTCGGCATTCGACAAAAAATGAGTTTTTGCTAGCACCAGATCTCCTAATTTAAAACGATAAAGTTTGTGGCCTTCGTCATGCCGCTTTTTTCGGGCTTCTGCTTTTGTATTCAGGCGTTTTTCCACAAGAGATAACCGTAATTTATGATTTGGTACAATATTGGTACTAGGAAAATCCACAAGGGTTTGCTAAAAAGTTTGTAGGATCCTCTCCTGTGAGAATTTCAATTGGCGCAAAGCCAGTTGAGTCATTAATGGTGTTATTAATACAGGATTCAAAAAATGGCAACCTTGCGGCCCATTGATGATGATTTTCATGGCAGAACAAACGGGTTAAGTTACCAAGGACACGCATGTACCTCTCCATAGGGTTAGAGGCAGGATGATAGACAGAACTGTGCGTAGGGACAATATCTTGTTCTTTCAGCCTTTGATCCCAAATTTTAGATCGAAAGCATGGACCTCGGTCAGATAGAATTGCTGCTGGTTTGCCGACTTCATTTATGTACTGATCAACTACCTTTCGTGCAACCAACATGCCTGTAGCCCTGCGAAGAGGATACAAGTTTATGTTTTTGGTGAACACGTCCAAGAGGACAAAAACAAAAACAAAGTTTCCTTGAGCTTTCGGAAGAGGGCCATACAGATCGACAAAAACAAGATCCAAGGGTTGTTTGGAGATGACTGCCTCCATCGGAGGGTGGCAAGTCCTATTTGAATCCTTTGATTTCTGGCAATTAGCGCATGCAAAAATTACCTGGCGGATTTTTCTTTCCATTTGTGGAAATTGAAGGAAATTCTTCAAATAATGGTGGGTTTTTACGGATACCAAAATGGCCAATACTTTCGTGTTCACATTTTATCATTTGAGTTTCCAAGGATTCCGGAACACAGAGTTTCCATGGATCTTCTTTACTTAGTCTAGTGTATAGAACCTGGTGATGAATCAAATATGACTTGCCACACTTCGATGGAGTGTCACCGTCCTTTTGAGCAAAATTGGACCTAATCTCGGGTCCTGTCGCTGCCGATCCGAAATTCCCTCAAAGAGTTTTCACAAGGGTTTTTTTACGAAAACCTCCGTCACGTTTACTTGGATTTCGATGGTTTCTGGGGGTAACTCATGTTTTTCGGGTGGAAATCTGGAGGGGGTTTCCGCAACCACATTTTCGGACCCCTTTATATATCTTACATCTAACAATAAGTCAAACTGCTGTAAATAAAGTGCCCATCTGGTGAGCCTGCCAGATGACAAGATACAGCTTCTTAAGAAAGTTAATGCATGATGATCGGTGAGCACAATGACGGGAAAAACCGGTCACGTATGCTGAAAACTTTTCAAGGCTAGCTACGATACCAAGAAGCTCGCGCTCAGTGGTGAAATAGTTCCGCTCAGCTTGATTTAAAACTCTTGAGCAATAAGAAATTGGTCTTCGAAAATAGTCCTCATCATACTGAAACAGCTCTCCAGCCACTGCGACTCCCGATGCATCCACGCTAAGATAGAATGGCTTGCTAAAGTCAGGATAACTTAGCATTACGGTGCTCAAAAAATTTTCTTTTATTAGGTTGAACGTTTTAATCTCCTCTATTCCCCATTCCCACTTAGCACCTTTCGTGAGGAGCTTTAAGAGCGGCTCAATTGTGTTCGAATGGTTGACTGAAAATTTTTTGTACACATTTATAAACCCTAAGAACGACTGCAGGTCTTTGGCGCTCTTGGGTTCTGGGAACTCCACAATGAAGCGAACCTTATCCGGGTTCATTTTAATACCCACAGCTGAAATAATGTTACCAAGGTAATCTGCCTCTTCCTGTAAAAAAAGACATTTGCTAAACTTTAACGTCATATTAGCTTGCCTGATTTTTTCAAAGGTGATTCTGAGATGGTCTAAGTGTGAGTGGAAATTCTCTGAAATGATCCTAAAATCGTCGACATATTTACTCATAAAATAATCAACCTCGGGGCCAAACACAGCATCCGTACCCTTTCCAAACAATTGCATGGAGACTTTAGTTCCAAACGGAAGACGTTGAAATCTATAAGCGCGACCTTCAAAATTAAAAGCGGTTAAGTCTCGGGACTCTTTAGCAAGTTCGAGCTGCCAAAAACCTGCAGTACAGTCGATTACGGAGATACATTTAGGATTAGGAAATTTATACAACAAGGAATCAATTGTTTCCGTGGCTTTGCTGTCTGACACAAGCTTTTCATTCAAAAGTCGAGCGTCGAGGCAAATTCTAGCCGTCCCATCCTTCTTTACAACTGGAGTAAGGGGTTACAGTAAGGGCTACTAGCACGTTCAATGACTTCAAGGTCTAGCATTCGTTTTATTTCTTTTCTAACAAGGTCTCTCCGTTCAAATGGAATAGGATAAGATCGTTTTATGAACGGCTTATCATCAAGGAGTCTGAGAACGGCAATAAATTTGTTACATTTACCCGGACTATCCGAGAAAATATCACGGTATTCAGCAATTAGGTTGAAAAGAAGTTCCTTCTCCTCATTTGACAGTTCTAAAGGATCGCCCTTTTTCTCTGATCGCAGCGTCAGACAGCGAAGCTCCAGATGAGGCTTCGACCTGATTTGCAAGGCACTCTAGATAAGTACCTGAATTTGTATCAGTGTTTTCAGATAGATCACATTTATTGGTACCCCCCACAGAATCATGGCCATCACCTGAGACAGAGAACACAAGTTTAAAGCGGTAACTTTCACCAAATTTGTAGCTTTCACGTGTGGTCGTGATTATTGAATCAACATTTTCTCGTATTATGTCTGCCAACTTAACCTTCCCGTCCTGTCCCAAATGAAGGCCATGCTTCGCAAAGTATTTGCGAAGAAGGAGCTCACTGCTCTTCAGAATCCTGATATTTGGCTCTATCAGCCTTTCTTTGAAATTGAGATTCAAATCAGAGACGATGTCGGTTGCATTAACCAAATCATAGCGAGGAAACACCTCAAATAAAATAACGTTGCATTTAAGATTCTTTACAAGGTTTAGGTTAAAATCACTTTTGATTTGGGATTTGGTCCTCCCAACGTCTACATCATTTGTCCCTCCTATGATTACTACAATGTCATCTTTGGACACTTTATTAGTAAGTGCAGCTATCTCATTGGTAACTACCTACGTTAAAAGGGGCATTTACTTTTCATGTAACTTGAAATCTGGTGTTAGGAAATTTAGAATTGAGTAGGGGTGATAGGTCCCTTCCATGGCTGTCAGAAAATATATAGACGATACATCAGGTGGAGAGTCAGTGCTACCCTTTAACCAAGGAACACTGACCTCTCCGTCTAATAACGAGATTGTCTGTTCTGCGCAGTCAATTTTAGCATTAAACTGCATTAAAAAATCTATTCCGATTATAAACGGGGTATTAATACTTGGAACAATCAGCACTGACTTTTGAAAAACTTTACCTGCGAAATTAAGATCTAGCAGTACCTGGTACAAAACATGCCTTGATTTGATGCCCGTGACACCTCGGGGGTACATACAAGCTTGGTGTAGGCAAGGTTGGGAAATCGACATTGGTTTCACTCTTGAGATATTCGAAAAAAGACTCAGACATGAGGGTGACCTCACTACCTGTGTCAACCAGAGCCTGGACAGAGCAATTGAAAATTTGACCTTAAAAAATTGGATTAAAACATTCAATTATTAAAAAAATTATTATTATTATTATTATTTTTTAAAAATTAAAAAATTGAAACACTTTAAAACTATAAAACCCACATAATGTTAGAACGGACACCCGGGTTTCTGATAAACTGGTTGTCAAACAAAACAGAACACCTTTTCGTAGGTAAGTTCTTATCACAACGCGATACTGCATCGCGCCGATCAAAACAAACCTGGGCGCGCGGTGTCGGGGAAGCCGCGCTGCAGCGTCACAGCGTTGCCAAATAGTGCAGTGTGAGGAAACGTTATCGATAAAAGTGTGCGGAAATGAAAATTTTGGGGAAAAAGGGGTGCGGAAACGTTATCGGTATGAAAAGTGTGCGGGAACGTTATACAGCCGGTAATTGACACTGCGTAAGCTATGTAGTATCTATAAATTGAAGAAGTCTGCTACTTCATGTAAAAAAGAAGTTCTTACTTTCAAAGGAATAACTAAAAGTAAATTTAAAGTACCGCAAGGTGCTTACCTGGAGTGAAAGCTTGCGATTCTAAAAAACTAGTTTCCGCTGTTCTAAGTTTCAACCATAAATTAACTTTAAAAATCATTTTTTTGAATGATAGTCTTGGAATCAACACCATCATTTATTTCAAATGTGAGCAAATTTTAATTGGTACTTATTTACCACAGGGCACATACCTACCAACAGTTAAAGTTTGCAATTCCAAAAAAAATTTTTCCCCTGTTCTGAGTTCCATCGATGAATTAACGTTAAAACTGAGTTTCGCAAACGATAGTCTAAGACTCAAAACCCTCATTTACTGCAAATCAAGTTTCAAAGGAGAACATAAGTTGGCTGTTTCACTAGAAAACCAAGCGGTAAGTACCTACATTCTTGCTCTCCAACTGTGATTGATACTAGGTGTATACTGAAGTTACTGCAGGCCCGAAATGTCAACATTTAGAACAGAGTGATAAACTTACCCCAGTAATTGATGCTGTAAGCTACATACAGCTTGGACAAGTCTACTGCTTAATGAAGATAGGGAGTTGCAAAGGAATAACTTTAAAAGTAAATTTTAAGTCAACACAAGATTCTTACCGTAGGGTAGCCGTACTGGAAGCTTGCAAAAATAAAAAATAGTTTCCGCAGCTGTAAGTTCCATCGATGAAATTTAAACCCTTTAAACTGAGTTTCGCAAATGATAGTCTATGAATCAAAACCAACATTTACTGCAAATCAGGTTTCAAAGTAGGACACTAGCTGGCTCTTACACCAGCAAACCAAGAGTTATGTACTTACATGTTTTCCCTCCAACTGGAATGTGTACACTACAGATGGAGAGACAGAGTACACTGTGATTGTACACAGTTTTCTTCTGCAATAATTGGAGCGTAACAAGAAATTGAAGTTAAACAAAGTAGTACCTACACAAATTTAAAAGGGGCCTAATAGATAACTCAATCGTGCTAGAATTTCTGGCGCAGAAATGATGGGACTGCACTGAACTATCTTAGATTTCAGATAAACCTATGATTCAGGTGGGAGTCGGATGCACCGAAGAAAAAAATACTATCGCACTTTCAAACACCATCCAAATAAGCAAAAAAAAAATGACAAAAGCAAGAGTACAGAGAGGTTCTCTCCTACCAAGGAGGTTAACAGAGATTGAATTGGATATCTAACTAATTAAACCAAGATTGAAACACTGTTTAGCAGAAGAGGGGAGAGAGTGAAAACAAATGAAATTTGTACGTAAACTCCATCCGATCATAAGATGTGATGACCGACCTCTGGCAATTTTATCATTGTCTACAGAGACTTACTTATAATGAATCCTTCTCAAAAATTGAAACGAAATGGACTCGTGACTTTTATTACGATTTGTCCGATTTAGCCGCAACGAACGGTAAAACTTCTTGGCATTCCTACCAGAGAATAGAAAAGTGTGTAGGACCGAAATAATTAACACTGTACTAAATACTAAATTGATCAGCCACCGGGCACCGACGAATAGAGGAAAATAAAAAAATAATAATAAAAACAAAAAAAACAAATCACTAATCACTCAATCTTCTCCCTTTTTTCCTTCGCATCGCAAATTCGCAACGCGACAGACTCTGGCGACAGAACGCTGAACTCGCTGAACGAATCAGAGAGCAGCATGGCGGCTGAGCCGCACCGAATTCAAACATGAACTGTCGTTTTACGATGATTTTTGATTAAAGATTTCTCTCTTAATATGAAACTAATCAGGTCAAACTTAAGCCAGGATTTTAAGTTAGCTCTCTGAGAATCAATTCATAAAAAGTATTTAAAAATTGGATGTATCGTATAAGCTCTAGATGCGAGCAAAAATTCCTATTTCGATGCAAAAATGAACGACTAAAATAGATGTTTTTTGGAGTTTTCTCCTTTTTTATAATTCCGATCTTTCTGAAATTTTGAAGCGATCGATTCTGATGCAAGACGAATCGATTGATACCGGGGGATATAGGGTTTTAATCAGTGGAAGTAGGTCGTTTCACTGATTAAAGTTCCAAATCACCCATATCGACGCATTTTGCTCTCATCCATGTATAGTTACTGTCACAGACGCCATCGTCCTCATCGGATAGGTTAGGTTAGCTTCTTTGACATTTTTGTTTTCTCTCGGGCTTTTTTTTTTTTAACTTGGCCGATGGCTAGCGGCATTAACGATCATTTTACCGGCGACTTTCAGTTTAAAAAAGAGAAAAATTGATACTTTAGGAGGGAGGGGGACCTTCCCGATCCGCCTCTGGCTGGAAACTTTTCCTCCAAAAAGGACTCTGAATATCAATCACTAATGCGTAAATGAGAAAGGAATCACTATCGGCTGCAATGGTGGGAAATAAAGGGTTGGGTTGGGTTTGGGGGTATTGATGGTTGGAGGGTAGGTGGAGGGGGGGTGTCGCGTCGGGGGGGGGGGGGGTTAGATGAGATTCGGAGGGTGTCGAATATGTTTAAAATAGAGTGAACCAGGGTACTTTCGATTTTAACATGCGCCACAAGCTGACCGTCGCGTCGTCGCGAATTCATGATTATGGGCATTTACTCATTTCACGGATACTCTTCACTAAAATCCGCGAAAACCATTTTTCGTGGGGAAAAAATCTTCCAAGGATAAATACGCTGCTTGCATTCTATAGAAAATTTGATGTTCTTCAAACTTACTTCAGTAAAATTTTGCCGCAGAATGAGTCATTTTTTTGCAAAATGCAAAAAATTGCGGGAAAATGCTGTATCTCGAAAATTTGGAATTTTAAAATTTAAGTTTTGGGGGGTAAGGAAGGGTCTGACGTGAAAATGTGTAAGAATCTTTTCAGTGGCAAATTAATTCAACTGTTATTTCATACTGAAGTGTTTTAGAGGTAAAATGGGTAGTTTTCGAGTTATTTTGAAAAAACCGATTTATACGCCCTTTTTGAGGTCATAAAAAGTCGAGCGTACTTACACGATATAGGTCAGGACTTTTTTCTGGTGCTTCTGCACACCGAAAGGAACATCTCTGCAAAAATTCAGCTTTTTGCAAATTTTTTCCGCTATTTTTTCTTAATGTCCTGGACTAATGATCGAGATTCGAGATTCGTGAAGGCACGTAGAACCAGCAACCGAGTCTTTGAAAGGAACGAGTCTCAAAACAAGAGTTCAAGTCAAAGGAGTCAATCTACAAAGAAAATAGGATCCATGACAACGCCGCAATCACCGGTGGCAGCGTTGAGATAAAATCTGAATATATATTTTTTTCTTGAATATATATAATTTTTTTTTTTTAAGGCTTTACACGGCCAATATCTATAAATTCGGGGGATAAATAATATATTTTGGAGAAAAATAGTATATTCAGACAAAAAAAATATATTCAGTGAGAAAATATATATACGGACTTTTGTCCGCGAAATCACCCCATAAGTATGGCCACCTGCGATCATGAGAGCTCTTAGGGCCCAATTTCAAGATGGCGGAGGTCGTGTTTTTTGAGGTTATGTTACATTGTTGATGAAAACGGTGTTGGTGAACGGTGAGTTTGATGACCGTTTCCCGCTAGAAAATGTTCAACGGTTACAACGGTTACACGATCGACCCGGTCGGCCATCTTGAAATTGGGCCCTAAGAGCTCCTTGAACGCCTAAAATATCGCAGCTATGAAGCGCGGTCTGGGACTAAACTGAACTGCCCGTGAAATATAAGGAAGGCGCGTGAAATAGAAGGAAGGCGCGTGAAATAGAAGGAAGGCCCGTGAAATATAAGGAAGGCAGCGCTGTTTGGGACTAAACTGGAACTACGCGTGAAATATAGGGAAGTCGTGTGAAATATGAGGAAGGCGTGAAAAATAAATGAACTCGATTTTTGTAAAATATAGAAACGATGCGTGGTTGCCAAATTGTTTTTTCCCCCGTTCCATCCATTGGTTCCACGCAGTTCCACCTGCTCCGGCTCCACACTTTAATCTTTTATTCTTATTTAGGCTTTTTTAGGTTATGGTATTTTTAATTCTTTATGGTTGTCGCCTTTCAAGTAATTTTGAATTTGCCTTCTCCAACTAATTGTTTTAAAAGAAATAAATTTATATTTAAGATCCGCGCCGCCGAGTGTAAATTTTAATATCTTTGTGTAGAAGGTGTACAACAAACAGCTCCGTGGTAGCGATTCAAAATAAACATGAATGATCTCTTGTATGGCTATGGTTAGCCGTTTATACCGTCGTTTGGGTAATTTTTTTTTTTTTTTTTTTTTTTTTTTTTTTTTTTTTTTTTTTTTTTTTTTTTTTTTAGTAAGAAGTTTTTTTTTCACTCGTCTTTATTTTATCGATGAAAGTCATGCCATAGTAAAACATGACTTTTTATCGATAAAATAAAGACAAGTGAAAAAAAAACTTCTTACTAAAAAAAAAAAAAAAAAAAAAAAAAAAAAAAAAATTACCCAAACGACGGTATAAACGGCTAACCATAGCCATACAAGAGATCATTC
>VMOF01000111.1:36301945-36417670 GCA_011764245.1 Trialeurodes vaporariorum | reverse complement strand
CTTATATCAAGAACTATCAAAATACAAAGTTTCAGGAAAATCGGTGGGGGGGGGGAGAAAAACCCCCATTTTGAATCAAGCTCAATTTGTTTCACATTTTAAGAATAAATGATTTGAAAGGCACCACCTACCTCCTTTGAAATTTGTGGTGTTTCCAGTAAATCTATCGTGCCTTCAGACTTGGTATTTTCTTCAAGATTTCCTATTCCGCAGGTAGTTCGTCTTCTTGCCTTACTCTGATTAGAATTTTTCTTGCGACTCCTTACTGTACTTATCATTTTCTCCTAAGTTTCGAATTTACTTTTCTGCTTCAAATTTTTGAGAAGTTGCTTGAATTCTCTTGTCCTCTTCAGGAAAGCAGTGATGAAATCCCTCAAAAAGGTGTATCAATGAATAAATAAAATGACTTGAAAGTAAATTAACCTATTCAAAAGAAGAAGCAAAGCGTATAGATTATACTCTGTTCAAGATAAGAAGAAACTTGACGACTCAGGTAGAAACGCACTATATAGCAACGCCGTACCTTAGAATGCAAGCATTTGAGCTCACGTGGACTTGGTGTAACTCGAACCTCCACCGGGACGAGGCAATACCAAGAATCCGGCTGACTATGAATGTTATCCGTGCAAAAGTCAAATCATAAACGGTTACAGATTCGACATAATAGATGAAATTTCGACCCATTGAGTCGTTAATCGACAAAGTTAGTCGACATTGACTTCTCACCACCCTCGGATATTTATTTTTTCGAGAATCCAATCAAATTACAACCATAAATAAATTCTATAAAAAATGATTCTCCGAGGGTGGTGAGAAGTCAATTTCGACTAATTTTGTGGACTAATGGTCCTGTGGGCCGGAATTTTATCCATTTTGTCGTATCTGTAACCGTTTATGATTTGACTTTTGCACAGATAACACTCATAGTCAGCCGATTCTCGGTATTGCCTCGTCCCGGTGGAGGTTCGAGTTACACAAAGTCCTCGTGTAAGCTCAAATGCTAGCATTTAAAGGGACGTTGCAACTTGCAGGATATCACCTTCCATGTATGCTTTATTGATCCACCAAGAAAGAAAAAAAAACCAAGGGGGGGGGGGATAAAAAAGAAACACCCTGTAGTTCACTAAACGGCCCAGAGCGGCGTCGTTGAACGGGTTCAAATCCGACTGGGGTTCTCGGGTTCGAATCCTAGCTCAAGCTCTGCTATTTTACCCTCATTTTTCATAGGTTTCTTAGATTCTTCCACTTCCGGGCTCAAAGCTCCCTCGGGAAAAGCGGAAATTCTTAACGTTGGAGCGTTGTGGAGCATTCGAGGAAAAGATACGTTAAACTGCATTAAATTTGCATTATAATAAGGCCAAGTCTAGAGCGGGTACACGTGGGTACATAAAATTAGAACTCTATCAAAATTGAAAAATTTGAAAATTGGCTAAAATTTAGGGAATTTTTTTGGATACATTAAAGAATTTACAATTCGACTTTGATGCAAGAATGTCTTTCTACAATGGTGAAATAGAGCCAACAAAAATTCTCTAATCAAACTCTAGACGCACAGTGGTACTGCTAGGTAAAATGTCGGGAATTCCTCCAATTTCTCAATTTTTGGGTCCAAACCTCCCTCAAAAGAAGCGAAAATTTTTATAGGAACATTGTTGAGCATTGGTTGAGCGAAAGATTTGTTAAGCTAGGTACATTAAATTTGCTATCTTTCAAGGCCAAAACGAGAGCGAGTTTACGTGGGTACATCAAAGAAAAAATCTTATCGAAGTTAGAAAAGCATAAAAAATGGCCAAAACTTAACTTGGAGGATGTTAACTTTTTTGAGGACATTTAAGGACTTAAATTCAAGTTTGATGCAAGAAATCCTTTTCATAATGGTAGAAAAGAGCAAAAAAAATTTTTCCTATCAAAATTTTTGACGCACAATGGTACGGCGAAGGAAAAAGTTAGACGAGATCGATCAAAAGAAAATTAAACAAAATTTTTACCTACAAAATGAACTTTGAACCTATATCTTAAGCATCGTAGTCAGGTCTCGTTCCAAACGGGCAATGATCACGGCGTATCCGTCAGACATCCATTAACACGAAAATTAAGCCTTAAAGCAGCTTTCTTGACATGATTTTTGTTCGGCTAGAATACACACATCGATTCACAGTGGGGCGCGGGAGTGGGGCCTCGCACCTTTATAACTCAATAATTTCAAATAGCGACCCCTATCTTGTGATACTCGTCTGAAAAGGTTAGGTAAAATTCTAAGACTTTTAGTACAAACCGAAGGTCGATATCGTTTTTCGTTTTTGATACATCGAATGTCAAAGTTCGATTTTGACCCATTTTCAAAAACTCATTCCTCTTTGAAAAGTTTAAATTTAAATAACTGGGAATCTAAAATACTCCAAAAGCAAGTTCTGTTCAGAGAAAAATACAGTACCTACAAAAATTTATTCAAAGCTGGATTTTAGGGCCCCCAAACATTTTGAACGTTTTTGCCCCCCACGATGTCGAGCTATCTGAGAAATTCCGTGAGACGACCCCTATCAAGTGATACCTCCATCGAAAAGGCATAAAAACTGAGCATTTTGGCGCAGACCGGAGGTCGATATCGTGTTTCGTATTCGAGATATCGAATGTTGAAGGTAGATTCTAAAAATTTGATATCTCAAATGGGGAACACGATATCGACCTCCGGTCTGCGCAAAAGTGCTCAGTTTTTATGCCTTTTCGATGGATGTATCACTCGATAGGGATCGTCTCACGGAGTTTCTCAGATAGCCCATCGTGGGGGGCAAAAACGTCCAAAATGTTTGGGGGCCCTAAAACCCAGCGTTTACTAAACTTTTGTAGGTATTGTATTTTTTTGCTGAATAGAACTTGCTTTTTTGAGTATTTTAGATTCCTAGTTATTTAAATTTCAACTTTTCAAAGAGGAGTAGATATGTAATGATTTTTTGAAAATGGGTCAAAATCGAACTTTGACATTGGATATATCGAAAACGAAAAACTATATCGACCTTCTGTATGTACCAAAAGTCTTAGAATTGTATGCCTTTTCAGACGATGTATCACAAGATAGGGGTCGCTATTTGAAATTAGTAAGTTACGAGGGTGGGGGGTACCACCCCTGCGCCACTGCGCCCCCTGGGGGAGGGAGAATCGCGACTTCCCTTTAAAGTCAGCTCCTCTAAATCATGGAGAATGGCACAAACTGCATCTTTTTATCTTCAATAGGAAAAAGGTATGGAGGTTGTCTAGTCACTTTCTGACCACCCTGTATTTTTCTTCGCAAAAGGAACTTGATAAATTAATGATTTCTGAGTTGGTTTCTGAAAATCGGCTAGGTTTATTATTCCGCAAGAAAACCAGGATTCTTAAGAAAAATGAATTTAGGACCGATAACTGCTTCATTTTGTGATTTTTTTTAAGAAAGTAGCTATCTTTTGGATGACGCAGTGTTTTTTTTGACACTTTAATTCCGACTCACGAAGATAGTGGATCGACATACCATCCAAAAGTTCTTTTTTCCATTTTTAACCCGATGACTCGCTTTTCGGGAAGAATCCAAACCTGTTCCCGACACATTTACCATAGGCTCATCAAACTAAATTTAAAGAAGCATCATTATCAAACATATCAACGGCAGTAAGTAGCTTCTGTCTTCAAGAGGGGTATGGAGTATCTCACGAAATGAAAATACGAGCTCGTATTCTTTATTGCTCTACAGCAATTTGGGGACGAAATTACTAATTAAGACGATCACATTCTTAGAGATCGATATAAGATCGATTAAGAGTGGAATTCAGAGACTTTACTTGAAATCTTCTTGGTTTGACTTCGACTTGAACCGTCCTCCGGACTCAATTTTCAATTCAGAAAAAACCTAAAGCCAAAATGCCTTCAAATATCTCGAGGAAGTTTCAAGACATTTTCAAGTGAGATTGAGACACGAATTTGCAATCCAGAGATGCTCCGAAAAAGCACGGTACTGTGCTCAACGCAGACCTCAAAGAAATAATTTCAAGGTAGCTTCCATCACATAAGTCTTACATAAACTTACCTTGTGTTGTATCTATAGTCAGCGATGTCAGCATCATCGATGCACATCGGTTGTTATTAACCTCACTCTTTGCTTTTCATTCAATCCCGATCAGGCTCCCAGTCGCATAAGTCATACGTATAAGTTCAACATGTTTTATCATCAATATAATAATTGTCCTATCCTGTATCCATCGAGTATAATTATTTATCCTTATTAATATTCCACATCCTTCATCAAGATGTAACAAATTGGCGACGAGGTAAAACGTTTCGGCGAGAATAATTCGGTCGCGGACGTGACTCGCGAAAATTCGGTTCGTGTCGTGCAATCGTCCAACATGCCGGCGTGGTAAATCGTCGATCAAGTTCTTTCAATCTAGTCAAATCAACCATCAATTCGTGATCAATCATCGTTAAGTGCCTACCATGATCAACCTACGTAAGTTTCGTTATCAAAATTCGGTTTCGTGCGCGCACCGTAAGTAACCGTGTACCCGTATCAACCTGTTAAATCCAAAGTTCCATGCGAAGATCTCCATCAATTTATCAAATCTAACACTATCAAATCAATCAAATCCTCCACATCATGGATCCTAATCAATTCAAACAGTTCTTGGAAGTCATGCAAACCAACCAGAAAACTCTCATCAAGGAATTGGTAAATCAACTAAAACCAACTGCGGAAGGTGAAACTCAGGTTATCAAAGTATCTCATGTTCCTCCTTTTGAAAGTTTTGACCCATCCAAAGAGAAATTTAATTATTACAAACAAAGATTTGAAAATTACTTGTCGATGAAAGAAATTCAAGATGACAAAAAAGCGCAAATGCTTTTAAATTCCATCGGCGCATCAAATTACAACATTCTAGCTGCATTAGTCGCTCCTAAAAAACCGAGTAGCTTAGGTTATGATGAGCTTGTGAACGAGTTAGAAAAACATCTTGCTCCCAAGAAAAATGCATTAGTTTCTCAGCATTACTTCCTCTCCAAGTATCAAAAAGAGGGTGAAAATATTGCTGATTTTGTGGCGTCGTTACGCAGAGATGTTGCGGAGTGCGACTTCAATGTAAAATGTCAGTGTGATTCGCAGGTCTCAGCTGCTGATCTCTTACTCAGAGCCCAATTTATCAGAGGTATCAAAGATAATTCAATCAAAGAACAGCTCCTACAATCAAATCTTCTTAGTTTTAATGAGATAGTCTCAAAAGCAATGGCTTTGGAGGCATCAAAATCTGACTGCCGCGAGCTTTCTAAAACTCAACCTTTTGCCAGCTCTACTTCACATGCTCAAGAAGAAATTAACAAAGTCTCTTTTCGTAATCATCAGAGTAGAAATCGATCCAAATCCAATTCGCAATCTAGTAGATCAAAATCCTTTTCTCACAATCGATCAAATTATTTTAATCGCTCCAACTCAAAATCCTTCAATAGCTCAAATTCAAGATATAATGGTAGTCGTAAATCAAAAATTGACTATGAGAAGTTAGGGATTAATAACATGTGCCTTAGATGTGGTAAAGATAACCACCGTGTATCTGACTGGTATAATGACGCATCTAAATTCAAATGTAAAGCATGTCATAAAGTTGGTCATGTAGAAAGAGTTTGCGTAAAAACTCTTTTATCGAAGCGACAATCTAGAGTTTCTCACTTGTCCGATGATGAATCCGTAGACGAGTGCTATCCTACTTACAGCATTAATAAAATCATTGATATTTATCCATCCAACAATCAAGGCAGCGTGAAGAGCATCTCTAATCAAATTTCTCGAAAAGATGCAGAAAAGTATTTTATTAATGTTTCTATCGACAATGTTTCACAGTGCTTTGAAGTTGACTCTGGTTCAGCTCACTCTCTGTTGCCTATGCAATAATTCAAGAAGTTGAATATCAAGAAGCCGTTGAATCCAACTAAGGTAGTCTTCCGATCCTACACGGGAGAAGTTTTTGTGCCTTATGGAACAATCCAAGTAGAAGTGAAATACAAGGAAACCAGCTCCATCGAAGAATTGTTTATCGTGCCAAATGGACTTGATGCCCTCTTCGGACGAATTTGGGTAAGACATTTGAACGTTAATTTGAATGAATTAGATCAAGAACCAATTTTTAAGCCATCAAATACTACTCCAGAAATTTTTACTGTCTACACCCTCAACGACATCAAAAGAAGATATCATGATTTGTTTGTCCCAAAAGTGGGACGTGTTCCAAATTTTGAAGTCAAACTGCAGCTCAGAGAAGGAGTGAAACCATCGTATACCCGAGAACGAGAAGTTCCGTATGCCCTACGTGAAAAAGTTGAGAGAGAATTAGACACTTTAGAGGCTGCTGAGATAATTACTAAATGTGAAACCAGTGATTGGGGTTCGCCTCTTGTTGCCATCCCAAAAACTGATGGTTCAGTTCGATTATGCGTTGACTACTAGGTCGGCGTCAATGAGTGCTTAGTAAACTGTAATTATCCAATCAAAAAAATCGAAGATGTTTTGAACAGCTTATGCAACTCCAAATATTTTTGTACCCTGGATTTGTTTAAAGCGTACCTTCATCTGAAAGTTGATGAACAGAGTAGCGTCATCCAAACTATTTCGACTCATCGTGGCACTTACAGGATGAATAGACTTAGTTTCGGTATCAAGCCAGCACCTTCGGGATTTAACAGAATTTTTGAACAAATTCTACGTGGTCTACCAAAATGTGAATCTTATTTTGACGACATCATTATTCATGGCAGAACTTTAGGAGAATGCAAGCAAAACTTAAATCTCTGTTTAGAGCGTTTGCGAGCTTTTGATCTTCATTTGAATCTACCGAAGTGTAAATTTTTCCAAACGAGAATAGAACATCTAAGTTATCAAATTCAACTTAATAAAATTTCAAAATCTCCATGAAAAGTAAAGGCTATTACTGAAATGCCTCGCCCTACAGATCTGCAAGGATTACGTCGTTTTCTTGGTCTTGTCACTTATTACTCTCGCTTTTTACCAAATTTTTCAAGTGTTACTCATCCGTTGCGACAGTTGTTAAGGAAAAATCAAAAGTTCCGTTGGTCTGCCACCTGCCAAACTGCGTTTATCAAATTAAAACAAGAGATAGCCAGTGATCGAGTTGTCCGTCCATTTGATCCAACCCTGCCAGTTTTGGTTGCAACAGATGCCAGTCCCACAGGTATTGCGGCTGTGCTATCACACGAAGTCAATGGAGTTGAGCAACCTGTTGCATTTGTATCCAGATCATTATCAAAAGCGGAGCAGAATTACTCACAAATCGATCGAGAGGCTTTAGCTATCGTTTTTGCTTGTGACCGATTATATCATTATCTGTATGGTCGTCACTTCAGTTTAATTACTGACAACAAAGCTCTCACCAGGATTTTTCACCGGAAAACTGCGCTACCTAAGATGACATCGGCCCGTCTCCTTCGTTATGCTTCATTTTTATCTGGATTCAATTACTCTGTTGTGTTCCGGAAAGGGATCGATAATAATAATGTGGATTGTTTGTCACGTGAACCCATCAAAGAATGTGATTCGTTTTCTGCGGACGCTGCACTCAATAGAGAAGTTCATCAACTTTGCGTATCAACGTTAAACGAAATTTCAACGATATCCCTAACTTCAACATCCATTGCTGCAGAAACTGAAAAAGACCCAGATTCAGCAAAATTGTGCAAAGAAGTGCTGAGGTCAGAAACGGAATCCGAGTACTTAATCGACCATGGAATCTTATTTCGAGCCCATCGAGTTGTCATTCCTAAAAGTTTGCAGCCTGCTGTTTTACAAGAGCTACATTCTACACATGTCGGCATCACCAAAATGAAGCAATTGGCTCATCGATATTGTTATTGGAAAAATATCGATAAAGACATTGAACACCTAGTCAAATCGTGTCCTGAATGTGCTTCAGTAAAACACCAACCAAATAAAGCTCCACTTCACCACTGAGATCCTCCAGAAATAACTGGGATCGGATTCATATCGACTATGCAGGTCCATTAGATAATCGTCATTTTCTAATTATTCTTGATGCTAAATCGCGTTGGGCTGAAATCAAAATCTTACAAAACGAAGCCCCTACTTCAAGCAACACTATCAAATTACTTGACCAAGTCTTTTCTTTTCATGGTTATCCTTCTGTTATGGTATCTGATAACGCAAAAATCTTTTTTAGTGATTATTTTACAGAGTATTGTAAATCGAACGGCATCGTTCAGAAATTTACTGCGCCCAATCATCCAGCAACAAATGGGTTGGCGGAAAGGAACGTACAAACTCTGAAACGCCGTTTGAAAACCATGTCAAATGAAAAGTTATCAATTCATGAAAAAGTACAGAAAATTCTTTTCCGTTATCGAGCTACACCGTTGGTCGATGGAAAAACACCTGCTGAAAACTATCTCAATCGTAAGATAAAAATTAAACTTGATGCCATGCGACCACATCAAGAAGCCAAGTCACCTCAGAAATTGAAACCCAAAACAAGAGTTTTGCAAGTTGGCGATAGTATCCAAGCTTCCTAGTTAATAAAAGTTTCATCTGGAAATTTGGTCAAATAATCCGGAAGCTAGGATTACTTCATTACATCGTAAAACTAGACGAAGGTAGAGAAGTGAAGCGACACATCAACCAACTCTTAAAAACAAGTGTCAACCGGAAGCAAGTTACTTTCGATAAATCAACACATCAGAAGCCAATTGACACCGTTGAAGAATCAAAACCTGCATCAAATCAATCTTTTCTTTTTGATCCGCTTTGCTCTCGAGTTCTCCGTCCAATCATCAAGAAACCGTTTACCAGCTACAAACCTCCTGCTTTCCAAAAACCGTGTATCATCCAGCAACAACCTTCTACCAGTGGTCAACCTCATGTCAGAAAAAAACCTCCTCTCGTTGATCTCAGAAGTCCAATGAAAAAGAACTTAAGTATGAGTGCTGCATCTTCTTCTTCATCATCAACCCGTCCTCAAAGGGAGAAAAAGACACCGAGATATTTAGGGGAATATGATTTAACTGATATTTAACTGATTCTTAGGTAAATGAAATGTATATAAATCTTTAAATCATTTTGAAGATAAACTTTTAATTTGTTATCAATTCCGTCCCTCCTGGGACTCAGAGTTCCTATTATTTTTCTTATTCTTATTCTTTATTGTAAATATGACGTAAGGAGATTTAAACCGAATTTTTCTTTTAAAAGACTGAGGGTAACTGTATCCTAAATTAATCCTCCCAAATTAATTATTGATTTGTCTTATCTGTGATAAAAGTACCAGTACCCGAGAAGAAATTTTTTTTATTTATTTTATCGTTGTTTCTCAAAATAAGGGGGGAGAACTGTTGTATCTATAGTCAGCGATGTCAGCATCATCGATGCACATCGGTTGTTATTAACCTCACTCTTTGCTTTTCATTCAATCCCGATCAGGCTCCCAGTCGCATAAGTCATACGTATAAGTTCAACATGTTTTATCATCAATATAATAATTGTCCTATCCTGTATCCATCGAGTATAATTATTTATCCTTATTAATATTCCACATCCTTCATCAAGATGTAACACCTTGAAATGTACTTGAGATTTCCCAAGCATTGCCGGTTTGCGAGGAGCATCTCTGAATTGCAATGAATATTCCTCAAGCCAAGTCAAGTCCCAGACTATGCTCAAGCAAAAGCTCTGAATTTACATCCAAAGGGGGGATAAATAGGAATAATAATTTGTTTAGCGGCATGGCACACTGGGCCACAGACTACTGTTTCACGCGAATAATGTCATTTTTCGAAGCCGTTATGTTTGGTATTTTAAGGTTATAATCTCAAAGTAGACTCATAATAGCGTCCGAAAACGGCAACATCTTTGACAATAGGTCATGCACGGTGAGTATGCGAGAATGTGAACATGCGTCCCTCGTCGAACTTTTGTAATGCTATCTGACGAGCTTGCTGTTCTCACCGCGACACTCAAATGTTCAACCGTTGTTATCCCGGTTCAAAAAACTTTGAAATGAAACAAACGACACCATGCCGGATTCAAAAAAAGGTAAGGATTTGTTTAAGCACATCAGTTTTTAATTTCAATGCATCAGTCAATATTTAAGAAGCAATATAGTCAAACAGATCAAATGTCTATTTTTCTTGAAATTAGCAACTTCAAACTAAAAGAAAACAGTTCGTATCTTTTTTCGAATGTGAACGAATGTAATTCTGTGGCCACAGGCTTGTTCCTCAGATCTCGGAGAACAAAATCCATATGAGTTTGGCTGCAGCGGTTTGCAGCTGTGGCCGCAGGGTTAAATTAACAAAGTCAAGTTAGGTGAAAAATGGAACAGTTAACAAACAAAAAATAAACAAAAAAATTGCGAATCACATATTTTTCTCTCACGAAATTTTAACCTTGCAAATTGGGATACAATGGTACTATGTTTATTTTTCATCCATTTTCTTGTCATGCCGTGCATATTTCTCGATTATGTGTTTCTCCATTGTTGCCATATCGCTCAAAACGTTTGAATATTTCTTAACATGAAAACGGAACGATATCCGATTAAATTAAAGACATATCGTTGTCATACACCTGATTTTAGCTATTGTAGTCGTTGTAGTGTACTCAGTGGCGGATACACAGAGGGCAATTACCCCCCCCCCCCCCAAGCCTCAAATGTTGCCTTTTTCGGCAGAAAGGAGCCCGAAATTGCTTCCTCCGACGCTTCAAATTTCAAAATTACTCAGGCCTCCCTCCCCAGAAAAATGTTCTGAAATCCACCACTGAGTGAACTTACATAGCTCAGTTAGTTGAGGCGTCAGCAACTCCAACCATGACAATACATTAATACATGTCATGAGTTCGAATCCAAGTGCTTTTTTGTCTCTTTTTTTTTCGCTCTCTTTCTCTCTTCTATGGATCTTATACAGCTAAACTTTATGCTTTACAATTATTTTGTTTTATTTTCTACTAGCTCCTCCTTTAAAATAGGGACTAATCTGAAGCACAAATGTTCCAAAGTTAAAAAAACTGAAGAAAGTATATTTTTTTTTTTTTTTTTTTTTTTTTTTTTTTTTTTTTTTTTTTTTTTTTTTTTTTTTTTTTTTTATTTTTTCACCTACATTTTGTTGATTATTTTTCTTAACTGTGCCCTTTTTGTTCCTTAATTGTTTTGCTTCTTGAGTAATATCAATAGTTTTTAGTTGTTGCCACAAACGCCTACTTTGCATTTTTTCTTCATTTTCTCGCGTCAAAACGTCGCGTTTAGAACGTCGTCACGCAACTTTTGATCGGAATTTCAGATGGACCTATTAGGAACCATGGGCTGAGCCAGCAATTTGGCAACTGTGAATTCTTTTCATTTGAATGCATGAGAAACAATCGATTCTTGAGGGAGTCATGGCCCCATTCCAAATCGATCGTTTCTCAAACATTCAAATCAGAAGAATCCACAATTGGCAAATTGCTGTCTCCGCTCATGTTAGTAACAAGTGCGGAGTATAAAATATGTACTACATTAAATACGAGGCTATATTTGAAGCAAAATTACAAAAGATTCTATGTAATCGAGCAAGTTTGGAATTTACGTAATTAAGGTGATATAGTACCATATTAACTCATCGAACCGTTGAAAAAAATTTTAAGCCTTTAATCAGTATTTTTCTGAAAAGTATAGATTTTTGACCGCAAATTTCAAACCTATGTAAAACTTGCAGTTTTTGACATTTTTCGGCGTTTGTTGCACCAAAATTCTCGTAAAAACATCCTCTTTTCACCAAAATTATTGTCGAAATCATCGTCTCAGTGGGTTTAGGACCCAGAGTCGTCTGACGCATAAAACTGCTTTCGTCAGAAAATTTACATTTCTCAGAAACCTATCGTAGAGTCAGTTTTGAATATGTTTGACATCAGAAATGAAAAGAGCGACCCAAGAAACCCCTCTACACCAATTTTCATTCAAATCCGTCGAGTATTAACAGAGATATGAATTATTCCCGTCAAACGGTAGTCTGTGGCCCAGTGTGCATGGTAAAGGGCAGTGATGCTCGAAAAACAAGAGAGTACAATATCAATTAAATCCATTCGTTTCATTAGATGGAACCTTCGTAATAAGTAATTGTCTGAATTAAAAACTGAAGTAGTTGAAATATAACGTTTGTTCCGTTATTACTTTAGAATAAAATGGGGGTTATGGTGAAGTAAAAGGCAAGTAAGGGTGACTATCAGGTGCGGTGGGGTCGGAACCCAAATAATCTAAAAGGATCAGTAAAGGAGGAGGAGGAGAGGAAGACACGTAAGAGGATCGCTTCACAATCACGCGGGCTGCGTCTGCTGTGAAGTGCGCGAATTGCCGCGCCAGCGTCATTTTTGAAAATGAAAATTGAATAAATTTTTATCGCAAAGAAAAAATGTTGACATGGATTTGTTGAATTTTTTGTCTACTTTCTCTTTCAACCGAGGTATTTTTCAGAATAATGCACGTGGAACTCAGAATTTTCAAAAATTCGATTGTTTTGGCAAAAAAAGTAAAGGAGGGGTTGCGATAAGGGCCGTTTCCGGCCCCCACCAATTTGACATTTTCATGTCCCAATACGTGTTCTAGAGGTAAAAACAAGTCAAAAAACCTCTATTAACATAACCTCTAAAATGCATCCCTGTTGAGCTACAGCCTCTCAAAGTTGACATTTTTAAGCTGAATTTTACCGCGACATGAGTGACTATGTCATATAGGATTTGAAAAGTATCGACAATATATCCACCTAGAACTTGTTTGTAAGTCTTTAGTGAGTCATTAACCTCGGTTAGGGCCCAGATTTGACCACTTTTCACGAGTTTTTACCTGAAAATATCAAATTTTTTCCCCAAAAAAAACTTGTAAAAATTAAGCTTTTTGCCAGCGGTAAATCGTGAATTTGACACCGATCCCAACGAGCATCAAAAAAAATATTTAAGTATGTTACGTAGTAGTATATTAGGTAAAACATATCGAAAAATTGAAGTTGCGCTCGCTTGCGCTCATGGTTAAAAGTCAACTTTACCGTAAGTAGGTCTACCGATGCGATTCAAACCATACGACCATTATACGGATGTGTGCGGCCGTGCGTGATTAGATATGCAACCATCGATATTCTTCGATAGTTTTAGTTAGATTTGCTGCCGGGAATCATTTAAGAACATTCCTGAACCGAGGGGGGGGGGGGGGGGGGGGTGGTTTAAAAAAAAAAAAAAAAAAAAAAAAAGTTACTCGTGCAATTATGTTTGATTGTTTGAGATGATGGTTTGGAGGGGGGAGGGGGCTGGACCTTGTCGACAGCCATGCTTAAGCTGTCACAACGGCTTTTAAATCTGGCAACACTGAATTATTTCAATGATGAACCTGTCGAACTTCATTTTCGATGAGTGCAGTACGCACAATTCTTACATAATAAGTCTCATGTACTATATTTGTCTCGTATAACAAAAATAAAATAAAAAAAAAAAATCAAGAGCGTACACAGTCCGCCCATAACAACACTGTCACTCGCAAAACCGTGCGTTTTTTGAGGAAACAAATAAGCAAAAGTGTATCTAGGTATTTTATGTAAATTCAACTTAAAACAACACCGTTATACAATCACCGGTCAATTACTCATGATTCGAGGGAAGGAACAAGGGATATATACTGAATTAGCACTGTAGCACTTTCTTCGATCTGACCCAAAGAGGAGAAAGGTGTAAATAAATGCTTTCTTTTATATCAATCAGATTAGCACACAATGAAGATAGTGCGATTTATACCACGGATGAGACTTAAGAATGGTGCGCACTGCACTCATAGAAAATGAAGTTCGACAGGTTCATCATTGAGATAATTCAGTGTTGCCAGATTTAGAAGCCGTTGTGACAGCTTATGCATGGCTGTCGACAAGGTCCAGCCCCCCACCCCCCCCCAAACCATCATCTCAAACAATCAAACATAATTGCACGAGTAACTTTTTTTTTTTTTTTTTTTTCTAAACCACCCCCCCCCCCTCGGTTCAGGAATGTTCTTAAATGATTCCCGGCAGCAAATCTTACTAAAACTATCGAAGAATATCGATGGTTGCATATTTAATCACGCACGGCCGCACACATCCGTATAATGGTCGTATGGTTTGAATCGCATCGGTAGACCTACTTACGGTAAAGTTGACTTTTAACCATGAGCGCAAGCGAGCGCAACTTCAATTTTTCGATATGTTTTACCTAATATACTACTACGTAACATACTTAAATATTTTTTTTGATGCTCGTTGGGATCGGTGTCAAATTCACGATTTACCGCTGGCAAAAAGCTTAATTTTTACAAGTTTTTTGGGAAAAATTCGATATTTTCAGGTAAAAACTCGTGAAAAGTGGTCAAATCTGGGCCCTAACCGAGGTCAATGACTCACTAAAGACTTACAAACAAGTTCTAGGTGGATATATTGTCGATACTTTTCAAATCCTATATGACATAGTCACTCATGTCGCGGTAAAATTCAGCTTAAAAATGTCAACTTTGAGAGGCTGTAGCTCAACAGGGATGCATTTTAGAGGTTATGTTAATAGAGGTTTTTTGACTTGTTTTTACCTCTAGAACACGTATTGGGACATGAAAATGTCAAATTGGTGGGGGCCGGAAACGGCCCTTATCGCAACCCCTCCTTTGGCAACATTCCGGGAAAAATTTTTGGTGGGAAGTTAACCGGAGCCACCCAAAAAACATATAGTTTCGTCATGAAACCTACAACCTCCATTTTTGTAAGGTAGGATGCTTTATTACCCGGACTAAATGGTCAATGGTCAAAATTATAGTAACTTGGTAAAAAGTTACCTATACTTGTCACTTAACGAAGCTGATCTTTAGATACATATTACATATAGTGGCCACAAGCACATAGACAAAGTTTTCCTACGTTAATATGAGGGGTACTTACTTACTTTTGTAATAGATGTGTTCGTTCATGAGGGGGGTCATTGAGATTTGAGAACAAGAGGAGATAACAAGGAAGAATGTTATAATCTCTCAGAGACGCGCTCAGACGAGTCAAAATCAGCCGGGAGTTTCTTGCGACACCTATTTCAAGCAGAGCAAGCACAAAAGAAGTTTTATTGAATAGAAAGTAACTCAGCCAAGTTTATATTCTGACGAAACGGCCGACCGACGAGAATAAGAATTTTCGCTGACGAGTAGAATTTTCACTTTTCTCGGACTTCGCGTCGCGTCAAGAAAAATTCAGCGTTTTCCGCTATTGAGAGCGAGAGAGAGAGAACACAACTTTTCATCTTCCAATATAATAAAGATGACGATTTGGTCCCGCATCCTCCAAGTTTCGCGGCCTGTTCCAGCGTGCCGCTATCTCTTGCACGCTTTTGCAGGCCCCCTAGTGTAGCAAAAATACGTTTATCAAATATAAATGTTAATTACTATACAGGGTGTTAAGAAAAAAAGTTTCTACTGCGGTTTTTTCGAAAACAGCTGCGAATTTTTAAAAACGGCCAAACACGTGTCCAATAATATCGAGGGGACCCATTTTGGGGGGGTTATTTTTTTCGGCGTCCCCCGGGGAGGGGCGGGGGAGGGGTTAACCCCCTTTTCTCTTATGGGAGCCCTATTTTTTTATTTCAGTATCTGAAAGAGCATTAAAAAAGAGACTTTTTGGCGCAAACCGAAGGTCGATATCGTTTTTCGTTCTCGATATATCGAAGGTCAAAGTTCGATATGGACCTATTTTCAAAAAATCATTACTCCACTTTGAGATACCGGAATTTAAAAAACTAGGACTCTAAAATACTCCAAAAAGCAATCCCTTTTTAGAATAAAATACGAATTTGACACAAATTCAGTCAAAAATAGGGTTTACCGCCCCCGAAAATTGTCAACGTTTTTGCCCCCCAGGGGGGCCCATCAGACAAATTCCTTGAGACGACTCCTATCGAGTGATACATCGATCAAAAGGGCATATAAAACTGAGCATTTTGGCGCAAACCGGAGATCGATATCGTTTTTCACATTCGAGATATCGAATGTCAAAGTTAGATTTACATAATTCGATATATCTGAAGCGTGGGAGCTTCTTAGTTAATTTAGAAGGATTTTAGAAGATTAATGAAAAGGCCGAACTCGGATTTAAATTTTGACGAACGGTCGGTTTGGGACGATCACCCAACTTAGTTTTAAATTATTGGAGAATCACCATTCACAAAACCAACGGGTTTCGTGAATGGCGAAACTCCAATGTTATGAAAATAAAAAGAAAGAGTCTCAAAGAGACTCCCCCTGAACTATACTCACATTATTTAGAAAAATGTGAGAGAAAAACTTTTATAAGCACGCGTACGCGACGGTAGAAAATTACGAAGTGAAGAAGAAGGTTGGCGTTGCTCACTTGTCTGCTCAGCGCGCCACTGTCGTTGGGGGAACAAGCGAGCAACAGCCGCGAGAATTTGAATTTTGGTTCTTACACGCTACAGATACCCCCCCAAATTTTTCAGATACTCAAGCCAAACTTGGGCACCTGAGGAATTTAAATAAAAAAAAATCAAAATTAAAGTTAATTAAAGTTATTATGAACCAAAGTGCTAGGTGACCATTCCCAAAACCGACCAATAATTATTTTTTTTAACATTTCGTCATTTATTAAAAAATTCAGAACAAACATATATACAGTAATTGGTCGAGACAATCACAGATTGACTTGGCCAATTAATAAATCAACATAAAAAAAAACCATCAACTTTGGTAAAGAAGAAAAACAAGAAATTAAGAGAGCAGTCAGATCGGCGGGAAACCGAAGAAAAATACAGAGAGAAAATGAAATGAAATCTTAAGTCTACATGGGTGACCCATCCGAGTTACAAAAGAGAGTGAAAATATTTTGGGTTGTTGTTTATTCGCACTAAAATCCATGGGATCCTCCTTGGGTAATTAAACAAGTTAAAAATAAAATGGGGACATAAAAAAAAGTAGACCAATGTTAGTTAACATTCTCAGCCTATTGGAAACTAACAACAAAACATTGGCTCAACTGAGCGACATATCACTAAGAAGTCCACGGCGACATACACTAAAAACAATAGCTCAATGGACTTTCCACGGTTGACCCAGTCTGCTTTTACTCCGTGGGTTCTCTACCAGCTGGTCAGGCCAGTAGATGGTGGCAATCAAATAGTTTCTACCTATCCCGGTTCAGTCCTATTCTCATACCAAAATAAAACAAGCAGCCAGCAGGTTTTGTATCGCAGTCTAGCGATACAAAGATAACATGCAGTCAATCAGTGTAAGCTGCTTTAACTGCGTTGTTATTCTTGTAATGCCGCTTTTCATTAAGTTTCATAGCATATAGGGTGTCAATTAAAAAAGGAGCCAGACCAAATATCTCGAGAACGGCTCCGAATTTTGAAATACACTGAAACACGTGTTCAATTAGCTTGAGGGGGACATCTTTATGGGGGGTTTCCGATTTCGCGGCCACCTCTGGGGGGCCCGCAGGGCGGATACCACGTCCCTAAATTCAATACTTCAAACGGGGCCCCCCATTTTTTATTTATTAATCGAAAAGAGGGTGAAATTATCATACTTTTTGTGCGAATCGAAGTTCAATATCGTTTTTCGTTTTTGATACATCGAAGGTCAAAGTTCGATTTGGACTAATTTTCAAAAAATCATTTCTCCTCTTTGAAGAGTCGGAATTTAAAAGTCAAGGACACAAAATACTCTAATAAGTAAGCCCTTTTCAGAAAAAATTTAATTATAAAAAACATTTAGTCAAATTTTGGTTTTGAAGCTCCCAAAACTTTTAGACGTTTTTGGCCCCCAAGGAGGGCCATCTGAAAAATTCCGAGGTACGACCCCTATAGATTGATACATTAATAGAAAAGGCGTAACAAACTGAGCATTTCAGTGCAAACCGGAGTTCGATATCGTTTTTCACAATCGAGATATCGCAATCTGTAAATTGATATTCGATATTTCAAATGTAAAAACGATATCCACCTCCAGTTTGCGCCGAAATGCTCAGTTTGTTACGTCTTTTCGATTGATGTATCACTCAATAGAGGTCGTAACTCGGAATTTCTCAGATGGCCCTCCTTGGGGCCCAAAAACGTCTAAAAGTTTTTTGAGCTTCAAAACCAAAATTTGACTAAATGTTTGTTACAATTGAATTTTTTCTGAAAAGGGCTTGCTTTTCAAAGTATTTTTGTGTCCTGGATTTGTGAATTCCGACTCTTTAAAGAGGAGTAAGTAATGTTACTTGAAAATGGGCCCAAATCGAACTTGGACCTTCGATACAATCGAAAACGGAAAACGATGTCGACGTTTTACTTGTACCAAAAGTCTTAGAATTTTACCTTATTTTTGATTATTAAATAAAAAAAAAATGGGGGCCCCATTGAAGTATTGGATTTAGGGAGATGGTAGCCCCCTTGGGGACCCCCCAGAGAGAGCCCCCAAATCGGCGACCCCCTAATAAGATGTCCTGCTCAAAATAATTTAACACGTGTTTCAGCGTTTTTCGGAATCCGGAGCCATTCTCGAGATATTCGGCCTGGCTCCTTTTTTAATTGACACCCTGTATACATGGTGATCCAGAGCACCTGTACCAGGCATTTTTCTTGAGAATGGCTGATTGAAATGTTTTGAAACATGGAAGTCGGATAGGGAATCGACCCTAAATTTGTCATTTATCATATTATCGATAGCTTCCAATACTTAGCCCTTTGGGGTATATTTGAGGGGGGAGGCTCAATCACATGTATCTCAATTTTTTTTTTCATAAAAGCTCTTTTCAGGTTATGAGAAAAGCTCGTGTCCTTGAAGTTGAGGCAATTTCCAACATTTTTGCTTTCATGGACATTTACCAAAAAACCTCAATTTTTGAGTTAGGTACGGCGGATTTTTGGAAAAAATTTGAATTGGCTTTTGTGGCCACCCTGTTGAGAATTCTTCAAATACATAACAGATTCTGATCAAATGGATGGAACCATTTTGATTGATGTGCCACTAGTTTGGTACCTTAAAGTGAAAAAATTAGATGTATTTCGTTAAATTAAAATTTTGGGCAGTCTATGTCTCAGACCATGGAATCGATCCGATTCTGCCATGGAAGTCCCAAAATTTTGATTTGACAAAATACACCTTATTTTTTCTCCTCAAGGTAACATGTTGCACATCGATCAGAAGGTTTCGATATTTTTTTTCAGAATCTGTCAAGATTTGTGAGAAATTCTCAACTGGATAAGCAAAAGGGTTGATTCAAAAATCTTCCAAGTCCCTATAGCTAAAAAAAATCTGGGTTTTTTGGTAAATGTCTATGGGAGCAAAAATGTTGGCAATTGCCTCTGCTATGAGGATATGAACTTTTTTCGTACTTTTAGAAGATGCTTTTTTGCAAAAAACTTGATAAAAGTGTGTGAGGTTCTCCTAATATGAACGAGGAGCTGATGAGGGCTTTTGAAAATATCAAAAATGAAAAATTTTGTGTCCATTCCGTAACCGATTTTTTTGATTCAAAACATTTCGATCAGCCGTTCTCGAGAAAAATGCCTGGTGGTATGGTTCCTCTCATCTTGAACTCTAGGCCACTGTCTCTTATTTCGTCATTTGTGAGTGTCTATATTGAAGGTTCAGCTAACATGTTGAAATCGTTCTCTTTCTTTTGGGTTTTTTCTCTTAAAACTCTGTGCTGGTTCCTCTTATCTATAGTTATCATCGCTGCATTATGTTCTGTATAATTTCAATCGGTATGCAGAGTAAGTGAGAGTGGTGAAGTGAGAATTTATATTCTATGTGAAACTTCTGAGAGCTAGTGCTTTTGTTCATTTTCTTTTTTAATTCCTATTAATTTCATGTCTCAAATTATTTCACCAAAACTTTCAGCCAAACCTCAAGTGATTGCGGCCAAGATCCAAAACCTTTCCCCCAAACCAGCTCTATTTTACTTCACCTCCCCCAAACACTTCTTCATGAAAACTTGCTCGTAAAAACTGTTCTTTCAAATATCTTCCTATATTTATTTCCCTATACCCGGTGGACATGCCATTCTGATTCAACTTGCAAGTCATGTGATTTCGGAGCGACCAAGTCTTAAGTTTCCTCGATTAGGTGGCTTCAGAGCTCCTTCAAATAATTTGATACTTCTCCTGATCACATTTTCTATTTTTCGTATAAAGCGCCTTCAATAATTTGATACTTCTCCTGGTAACAGATCTTCCGTATGAAGCTCCTTCAAAATATTTGATACTTCTCCTGTAAACACTTTCGTCTGAATAGCCGCATACAACCAAAAGACATGGTAGCTCTGATTCAACTTGCAAATCATCTGATATCAGAGCGACCAAGTCTAAGTTTCCTCATTGATGCTCCTCCAATTCATACAATCAATCACAACCACAGGGGCCTAGCCGACGCCGCGCTGCAGCGAGTAGGGTATTTTTCTAAAGGAAGGAAGAGAGGAAGGAAGAAATGGAGAAAGGAAGAAAGAAAGGAAAAAAAGAAATCGATAGAAAGAAAATAAGAAAATGGAATGAAGAAATCAAAAAAAAAAAAAAAAAAAAAAAAATGATAAAAAAAAAAAAAATAGAAAAAAACTTGGCGATGACCCGCAAAAGCTTATATGCGATGTTAGTATGTTGGACTTTTTTTTCTACTAATCTCGTATTTTTAAGATTATAAATTTTATGTCGCGAACAATATATTTGAAAAATAATTACTACGCTCAGATGGGAAATACTCTTAGAAAGACTGTTGGTTTCTTGCATTTTTTCGGTGTGATGTGTTTGAAGCCAGATAAAGTCAGTGCTTTTACGATAGTGAGTGGCAGTGACAACACAACTTCCCACATTCTCTTATTTAGAGCCATTGTCCACAGTAAGAACGTTGACTTTTACATTCTTGCGCAGCAATTATTCTTTATATATCACGTCTAAGTAACTGAATAAATGCGAGAAGCTCAAAATATTTTTAAGCGTTTCTCCCATTGGACTTGGACATTTTTTTCAAATGGTAAACCTGTATCATAAAATTTGTGCTTTCAATAGTAAAAGGTAGCTTGAAACGTATGATCAGACTTAATTTCTGAATTTTTCAAGTTTATAAATGGATACTTTATGTAAAAATACTTCAGATCACCAAGTTTCAAGTCTTTTTGATTTGTAACTGTGGCTATTACTGATAAATCAAAGTTTTGTAAAACATGGAGGAATCGCAGTTCAAGAGGGGGGCATTTTTCTACCCATATTCATAGGGGAAACACGTTTTATTTCGGGCTCCAATATTCAGAGTAGAAGTTTGCGCCCGGAGTTTAGTTGCATTTTGTATATTCCTAATATTTTGTAGCTTGCACTTATTTAGTTATAATTCAATTACTTAGTACTTTAATTTGCGCACTTATAGGCGGTTGTGACTGATATGATTATTGGTGATTGCAATTTATCGCTCCTCACCTACGATTGTAATCCTCGCCTTGTTCAAAGGTGCTGTTGGCATGGTCATAAATAAAATCTTTAGGATTTAATGGATGAAAACAATGAAACAGACTGGTTTTAATCTTACCTTAAAGCAACAAAGCTGGATCATTTCGGACAGCAATGGGGGGGGGGGGGAAATATAGCGGACAACAAGCTTTTCTAAACTCAAATTATAGGTAGCTGGATTGGCTTTTCAAACATTTGAAGATTTGAAAATACCTGCTGCCACTCACCAATTAAAGATTGTCAATTACTTAATAGCTATATGGTACTTCTCGTCACACCATTATATTTTACAAATGGTCATAAACAAAGTAAAAACCGAGCAAGTCATTCAGAAAAATTGGGTGATTCACTTGAAAGACAAGTAAGTAATCCTTGAACCTTCTGATAATCCTGTAGCGTGAAAACAACACTGTAGGTGTAAAATGAATTTCTAGCAGCGTTGAAAGTGTATACTGTGTGGGAAGTAGGTACCTTTTAAGACAGGGAAATGTCCGAAAAAAACCAAAAGGTGGAGTTTTGATGAATGATTAGCGCAGAGATGAAACGTTTGAAAGTCAATGTTTTCGGAAAAAGTAAAGCCGTATGTTTACTTTTGTTCATAAACAACAAAAACAAACCATGAGCAAACCAAATTCTGTAATGAATTTTAAACAGAAATGCGTCAAAAATGTCTTTAATCCTAGAATTTAGTCCTTCATAGCGTTCAGGTGTAATTATGGACTAATTGTAAGTGTGACCTTATTGAAAGCCTTGACGCAGTTAGAGCCATTCGTTTACTGCCTTGTCTGACCAGAGTCCCACCATTTTAAAAAGAAGGTACCTCTAAGACATTTCCCCTCCAATCACTTAAGTATTGCCTCTTGAGCTCCCAAACTGTAAAGTTTTAGGTTTTTCCACTGTTTGTCCATACAAGAGTTGTTCCAAAATTTAAACTGTCTCAAAAAGTTTGCCTTTACCTGCTTCAGTTTGATTCTAGAAAGCTCTTACGATCATCTGTGATGTCACCACTCTTCCTCTGTCAAAACTTGTAAGTCCTTATTTTTCTCTGACTTGGAAACAGATCACAAACAATCAATTGAACTTGGATGAATTAAATGGACTCCTTAAATTGAATCTAAAAGAATTAGGTAGAGTCGAATAAACTTAGCCCTATCCAATTGATTTCGCATTTTGGGCCATATGCACAATCGTTAATTTCCACTTGTGATCAATAATTCTTACTTAAATGCCGCGGAAATCACATAAAGCGCTGATGCATCAAGATTTGTTCAGTTTTAATTGAGACGTGGCCATTCGATAAAAGCTGCTTCATGACGAATATCCTTGCCAATATTTCAGACCAATTGTACCTATGCTTGCATGACAAGTCATGGAGAGCAGAACTATTTAAATGTCAACACCAACACCAAGTTGTGTGATGCATTCATTTAAGGTTAAATGGTGTTGACTGAAATAGTGCGCTGAGTTTGATCTGAGAGCATCCATCTCACTCGACTAATTTGACTTTTGACTAATTGATAATCACCTGCTCAAGGCTGCGCTTTGATGCAATGCAGAAGCAGGCACCACCACTTGCTAGAACCTGATACTCAAAATGCTTCTGCTGTGGTACATTCATATCTAAATTATGATAACTTACGGTTTGAACAATGTTAAAGTTGAAATCCGAGCGTGAATGCTGATTCTTACATGAAGAACAGCGCATTGATTGAGGAGATTAAGCTGTGACGTAGGTGGGGTACGAATGCCTCCCCTCCACCTTTATACTTCCATTATGGAAGAAATCATGACGCATCTGCGCTCATTGTGACATTTTCAGAATTTATTTAAGAATTCATGCTCAAAAGTGGAAATTACCAGCAAAGCAACTGACTCAAATGATTGGAATGAACTTAGTCCAATAGCTTCGATTCGTCGAAGTTGACTCGATTGTTCATAATCAGCTGCCAAGAAATTACATCATGCAGAAGTAGGTAAAAGGATTTACACTGCACTTACACGTTTGGACAGAAGAAGAGTGCTGATATCAAAGATGGTCATGGAGGGCTTTCTAGAATCAAACTGTAGCCGATAAGTGCTGATAGCTGGAGACAGTTAAAATTTTAGAAATGCTCTTTAACAAATAAACAAGATTTATCTCTGGAATGAACACTAGGAAAACTGGAAGGGGCAACACTTCAGTAAGCATCAGGATCACAAAGGCTTCTTTGAGAGAACAGTCATCAGAGCACTCTTTCACATGGACAGAATGATGACTTGAGTGAAAAAGGCAAGTTAAGTCTTGAACAAAGTTATCTCCTTCAGATCACTCAACTTAAGGGATGGACATGAGAAAAGTCTCAGGAAGAGAGAGTTTGCTGAGAGAGGTCAAATTACAAAACTTTTGAATAAATCACCACAAACATACCACTTTCACACGTCAAAATGCCAAGAAAGGCAATGAGTTACGGCATTACGAGGCAATAACACGCACTGTAGAATCTGGCAAATTAAATAAAAGCTATGAAGAACTAGAGTGTTTCAATTAGTAGAAAAATGAAATTAAGGCTTTGATTGACAGAAAACACGCATAGATCATAAAGAAATTCAGATTTTAAAGTCTCTGATAGACTTCGAAAACACGCGAAAAAAACATTGCGGAGGGAACTTCGGTTTGTTTTCACAACACAAATCTCTAACCTTAAAATATCCGAGGCAAATTACGCATGTTTACCAAAGCCTCCGAACTAGATATAGCTCGTTGGTAATCACAGACAAAATAATGAAACTACCAAATTTATTCATAACGGAGACAAATCCTCATGAAAAACTTCGGGTCAATTCTCAGTCAAAACCTAACTCAAACATTATTCGAACATTTCAAACGGCGCACTATGGATCCAAATCGAGTCCTAAATGGTCAAAAATACAAAGACATGAGATATCACAAGAATTGTCGATCCATCAAATGATATTCTCCGATAAGTATGGGACAAGCTAGGAATAAAAAACGGAGCCAAATAAACCCCTTAAAATCAACTATAGTACCCAGCTAAAATACTAATTTTCCAACTTTGAAAGGATCGAATTTGGACCGCCAAAGATTTGATTTCTGTCCATTGTGCGGCGGACCGAAGAATATCGCGGATTCGATATGGCGCGCGATTCGTTTAGGGACTGCTTAAAGGATAGGGAGACTTTTCGCGTTGCCGCTCCGCAATATATCGAACGAAAGGAATCCACCGAAAAGCAGTACGCGATCATTACGCGCGGAAATCTGACAACGCACGTTTGCGACCAAGCCGAAAATTGTCGATTTTTATGCAGGAAGTTTATGGCCAAAATCGATACAAAACCATAACAAAAACATGCAGTACTTACTGCATGTTAAAAAAACAAGGGCGTTATCTTGTCAAACAAATACGCAAGATACCTCTGTCCGTCTTGGTATATAAAAAAAATATATAGAGCAAACCTAGCAGTTTTATTTTATCCCAAACTCAGTCCTGCTGGCTGGTACAAAAGGAAACGTCTTACTCTTCCAAATCGTCAGTTATTAAATGAGGAACGGATTTGAACCTGCTCATACCTTAGAGTGATAATGCCAAACAACCCTAATTAAAACAAATTAATTTATTGAAAACAGTCAGGTCAAGTTCCAACGAAACTCCAAAATAAATAACTTACAACTAAACAGAGTTATGGTAAAATATATTTCTTACCACAGGGACAGCATTCTATCCAAAATTATAAAGACACAAATGGTTTTAAATAGGAAGCATTGTGTACTCCAAAAATGTCTCCAGTTTCTACATCCTTAAGCTTAAACGCATTACGCCCACCTCAGCAACGATCTCATACGGACCTTCATAAAGGTTGAAAAACTTTTTTATTTGGCCGTATTCGGCATTCGACAAAAAATGAGTTTTTGCTAGCACCAGATCTCCTAATTTAAAACGATAAAGTTTGTGGCCTTCGTCATGCCGCTTTTTTCGGGCTTCTGCTTTTGTATTCAGGCGTTTTTCCACAAGAGATAACCGTAATTTATGATTTGGTACAATATTGGTACTAGGAAAATCCACAACGGTTGCTAAAAAGTTTGTAGGATCCTCTCCTGTGAGAATTTCAATTGGCGCAAAGCCAGTTGAGTCATTAATGGTGTTATTAATACAGGATTCAAAAAATGGCAACCTTGCGGCCCATTGATGATGATTTTCATGGCAGAACAAACGGGTTAAGTTACCAAGGACACGCATGTACCTCTCCATAGGGTTAGAGGCAGGATGATAGACAGAACTGTGCGTAGGGACAATATCTTGTTCTTTCAGCCTTTGATACCAGATTTTAGATCGAAAGCATGGACCTCGGTCAGATAGAATTGCTGCTGGTTTGCCGACTTCATTTATGTACTGATCAACTACCTTTCGTGCAACCAACATGCCTGTAGCCCTGCGAAGAGGATACAAGTTTATGTATTTGGTGAACACGTCCAAGAGGACAAAAACAAAAACAAAGTTTCCTTGAGCTTTCGGAAGAGGGCCATACAGATCGACAGAAACAAGATCCAAGGGTTGTTTGGAGATGACTGCCTCCATCGGAGGGTGGCAAGTCCTATTTGAATCCTTTGATTTCTGGCAATTAGCGCATGCAGAAATTACCTGGCGGATTTTTCTTTCCATTTGTGGAAATTGAAGGAAATTCTTCAAATAATGGTAGGTTTTACGGATACCAAAATGGCCAATACTTTCGTGTTCACATTTTATCATTTGAGTTTCCAAGGATTCCGGAACACAGAGTTTCCATGGATCTTCTTTACTTAGTCTAGTGTATAGAACCTGGTGATGAATCAAATATGACTTGCCACACTTCGATGGAGTGTCACCGTCCTTTTGAGCAAAAATTGGACCTAATCTCGGGTCCTGTCGCTGCCGATCCGAAATGTCCCTCAAAGAGTTTTCACAATGGTTTTTTACGAAAACCTCCGTCACGTTTACTTGGATTTCGATGGTTTCTGGGGGTAACTCATGTTTTTCGGGTGGAAATCTGGAGAGGGTGTCCGCAACCACATTTTCGGACCCCTTTATATATCTTACATCTAACAATAAGTCAAACTGCTGTAAATAAAGTGCCCATCTGGTGAGCCTGCCAGATGACAAGATACAGCTTCTTAAGAAAGTTAATGCATGATGATCGGTGAGCACAATGACTGGAAAACCGGTCACGTATGCTGAGAACTTTTCAAGGCTAGCTACGATACCAAGAAGCTCGCGCTCAGTGGTGAAATAGTTCCGCTCAGCTTGATTTAAAACTCTTGAGCAATAAGAAATTGGTCTTCGAAAATAGTCCTCATCATACTGAAACAGCTCTCCAGCCACTGCGACTCCCGATGCATCCACGCTAAGATAGAATGGCTTGCTAAAGTCAGGATAACTTAGCATTACGGTGCTCACAAAATTTTCTTTTATTAGGTTGAACGTTTTAATCTCCTCTATTCCCCATTCCCACTTAGCACCTTTCGTGAGGAGCTTTAAGAGCGGCTCAATTGTGTTCGAATGGTTGACTGAAAACTTTTTGTACACATTTATAAACCCTAAGAACGACTGCAGGTCTTTGGCGCTCTTGGGTTCTGGGAACTCCACAATGAAGCGAACCTTATCCGGGTTCATTTTAATACCACAGCTGAAATAATGTTACCAAGGTAATCTGCCTCTTCCTGTAGAAAAAGACATTTGCTAAACTTTAACGTCATATTAGCTTGCCTGATTTTTTCAAAGGTGATTCTGAGATGGTCTAAGTGTGAGTGGAAATTCTCTGAAATGATCCTAAAATCGTCGACATATTTACTCATAAAATAATCAACCTCTGGGCCAAACACAGCATCCGTACCCTTTCCAAACAATTGCATGGAGACTTTAGTTCCAAACGGAAGACGTTGAAATCTATAAGCGCGACCTTCAAAATTAAAAGCGGTTAAGTCTCGGGACTCTTTAGCAAGTTCGAGCTGCCAAAAACCTGCAGTACAGTCGATTACGGAGATACATTTAGGATTAGGAAATTTATACAACAAGGAATCAATTGTTTCCGTGGCTTTGCTGTCTGACACAAGCTTTTCATTCAAAAGTCGAGCGTCGAGGCAAATTCTAGCCGTCCCATCCTTCTTTACAACTGGAGTAATGGGATTACAGTAAGGGCTACTAGCACGTTCAATGACTTCAAGGTCTAGCATTCGTTTTATTTCTTTTCTAACAAGGTCTCTCCGTTCAAATGGAATAGGATAAGATCGTTTTATGAACGGCTTATCATCAAGGAGTCTGAGAACGGCAATAAATTTGTTACATTTACCCGGACTATCCGAGAAAATATCACGGTATTCAGCAATTAGGTTGAAAAGAAGTTCCTTCTCCTCATTTGACAGTTCTAAAGGATCGACCTTTTCTCTGATCGCAGCGTCAGACAGCGAAGCTCCAGATGAGGCTTCGACCTGATTTGCAAGGCACTCTAGATAAGTACCTGAATTTGTATCAGTGTTTTCAGATAGATCACATTTATTGGTACCCCCCACAGAATCATGGCCATCACCTGAGACAGAGAACACAAGTTTAAAGCGGTAACTTTCACCAAATTTGTAGCTTTCACGTGTGGTCGTGATTATTGAATCAACATTTTCTCGTATTATGTCTGCCAACTTAACCTTCCCGTCCTGTCCCAAATGAAGGCCATGCTTCGCAAAGTATTTGCGAAGAAGGAGCTCACTGCTCTTCAGAATCCTGATATTTGGCTCTATCAGCCTTTCTTTGAAATTGAGATTCAAATCAGAGACGATGTCGGTTGCATTAACCAAATCATAGCGAGGAAACACCTCAAATAAAATAACGTTGCATTTAAGATTCTTTACAAGGTTTAGGTTAAAATCACTTTTGATTTGGGATTTGGTCCTCCCAACGTCTACATCATTTGTCCCTCCTATGATTACTACAATGTCATCTTTGGACACTTTATTAGTAAGTGCAGCTATCTCATTGGTAACTACCTACGTTAAAAGGGGCATTTACTTTTCATGTAACTTGAAATCTGGTGTTAGGAAATTTAGAATTGAGTAGGGGTGATAGGTCCCTTCCATGGCTGTCAGAAAATATATAGACGATACATCAGGTGGAGAGTCAGTGCTACCCTTTAACCAAGGAACACTGACCTCTCCGTCTAATAACGAGATTGTCTGTTCTGCGCAGTCAATTTTAGCATTAAACTGCATTAAAAAATCTATTCCGATTATAAACGGGGTATTAATACTTGGAACAATCAGCACTGACTTTTGAAAAACTTTACCTGCGAAATTAAGATCTAGCAGTACCTGGTACAAAACATGCCTTGATTTGATGCCCGTGACACCTCGGGGGTACATACAAGCTTGGTGTAGGCAAGGTTGGGAAATCGACATTGGTTTCACTCTTGAGATATTCGAAAAAAGACTCAGACATGAGGGTGACCTCACTACCTGTGTCAACCAGAGCCTGGACAGAGCAATTGAAAATTTGACCTTAAAAAATTGGATTAAAACATTCAATTATTAAAAATATTATTATTATTATTATTATTATTTAAAATATTAAATAATTGAAACACTTTAAAACTATAAACCGACATAATGTTAGAACGGACACCCGGTTACTGATAAACTGGTTGTCAAACAAAACAGAACACCTTTTCGTAGGTAAGTTCTTATCACAACGCGATACTGCATCGCGCCGATCAAAACAAACCTGGGCGCGCGGTGTCGGGGAAGCCGCGCTGCAGCGTCACAGCGTTGCCAAATAGTGCAGTGTGAGGAAACGTTATCGATAAAAGTGTGCGGAAATGAAATTTGGGAAAAGGTGTGCGGAAACGTTATCGGTATGAAAAGTGTGCGGGAACGTTATACAGCCGGTAATTGACACTGCGTAAGCTATGTAGTATCTATAAATTGAAGAAGTCTGCTACTTCATGTAAATAAGAAGTTCTTACTTTCAAAGGAATAACTAAAAGTAAATTTAAAGTACCGCAAGGTGCTTACCTGGAGTGAAAGCTTGCGATTCTAAAAAACTAGTTTCCGCTGTTCTAAGTTTCAACCATAAATTAACTTTAAAACTCATTTTTATGAATGATAGTCTTGGAATCAACACCATCATTTATTTCAAATGTGAGCAAATTTTAATTGGTACTTATTTACCACAGGGCACATACCTACCAACAGTTAAAGTTTGCAATTCCAAAAAATAGTTTCCGCTGTTCTGAGTTCCATCGATGAATTAACGTTAAAACTGAGTTTCGCAAACGATAGTCTAAGACTCAAAACCATCATTTACTGCAAATCAAGTTTCAAAGGAGAACATAAGTTGGCTGTTTCACTAGAAAACCAAGCGGTAAGTACCTACATTCTTGCTCTCCAACTGTGATTGATACTAGGTGTATACTGAAGTTACTGCAGGCCCAGAAATGTCAACATTTAGAACAGAGTGATAAACTTACCCCAGTAATTGATGCTGTAAGCTACATACAGCTTGGACAAGTCTACTGCTTAATGAAGATAGGGAGTTGCAAAGGAATAACTTTAAAAGTAAATTTTAAGTCAACACAAGATTCTTACCGTAGGGTAGCCGTACTGGAAGCTTGCAAAATATAAAAAATAGTTTCCGCAGCTGTAAGTTCCATCGATGAATTAACCTTGAAACTGAGTTTCGCAAATGATAGTCTATGAATCAAAACCAACATTTACTGCAAATCAGGTTTCAAAGTAGGACACTAGCTGGCTCTTACACCAGCAAACCAAGAGTTATGTACTTACATGTTTTCCCTCCAACTGGAATGTGTACACTACAGATGGAGAGACAGAGTACACTGTGATTGTACACAGTTTTCTTCTGCAATAATTGGAGCGTAACAAGAAATTGAAGTTAATCAAAGTAGTACCTACACAATTAACAGGGACCTAATAGATAACTCAATCGTGCTAGAATTTCTGGCGCAGAAATGATGGGACTGCACTGAACTATCTTAGATTTCAGATAAACCTATGATTCAGGTGGGAGTCGGATGCACCGAAGAAATAAAATACTATCGCACTTTCAAACACCATCCAAATAAGCAAAAAAAAAATGACAAAAGCAAGAGTACAGAGAGGTTCTCTCCTACCAAGGAGGTTAACAGAGATTGAATTGGATATCTAACTAATTAAACCAAGATTGAAACACTGTTTAGCAGAAGAGGGGAGAGAGTGAAAACAAATGAAATTTGTACGTAAACTCCATCCGATCATAAGATGTGATGACCGACCTCTGGCAATTTTATCATTGTCTACAGAGACTTACTTATAATGAATCCTTCTCAAAAATTGAAACGAAATGGACTCGTGACTTTTATTACGATTTGTCCGATTTAGCCGCAACGAACGGTAAAACTTCTTGGCATTCCTACCAGAGAATAGAAAAGTGTGTAGGACCGAAATAATTAACACTGTACTAAATACTAAATTGATCAGCCACCGGGCACCGACGAATAGAGGAAAATAAAAAAATAATAATAAATAACAAACAAAACAAATCACTAATCACTCAATCTTCTCCTTCTTTCCTTCGCATCGCAAATTCGCAACGCGACAGACTCTGGCGACAGAACGCTGAACTCGCTGAACGAATCAGAGAGCAGCATGGCGGCTGAGCCGCACCGAATTCAAACATGAACTGTCGTTTTTACGATGATTTTTGATTAAAGATTTCTCTCTTAATATGAAACTAATCAGGTCAAACTTAAGCCAGGATTTTAAGTTAGCTCTCTGAGAATCAATTCATAAAAAGTATTTAAAGATTGGATGTATCGTATAAGCTCTAGATGCGAGCAAAAATTCCTATTTCGATGCAAAAATGAACGACTAAAATAGATGTTTTTTGGAGTTTTCTCCTTTATTATAATTCCGATCTTTCTGAAATTTCGAAGCGATCGATTCTGATGCAAGACGAATCGATTGATACCGGGTGATATAGGGTTTTAATCAGTGGAAGTAGGTCGTTTCACTGATTAAAGTTCCAAAATCACCCATATCGACGCATTTTGCTCTCATCCATGTATAGTTACTGTCACAGACGCCATCGTCCTCATCGGATAGGTTAGGTTAGCTTCTTTGACATTTTTGTTTTCTCTCGGTCTTTTTTTTTTTTTAACTTGGCCGATGGCTAGCGGCATTAACGATCATTTTACCGGCGACTTTCAGTTAAAAGAGAGAAAAATTGATACTTTAGGAGGGAGGGGGACCTTCCCGATCCGCCTCTGGCTGGAAACTTTTCCTCCAAAAAGGACTCTGAATATCAATCACTAATGCGTAAATGAGAAAGGAATCACTATCGGCTGCAATGGTGGGAAATAAAGGGTTGGGTTGGGCTTGGGGATATTGATGGTTGGAGGGTAGGTGGAGGGGGGATGTCGCGTCGGGGGGGGGGGGGGGTTAGATGAGATTCGGAGGGTGTCGAATATGTTTAAAATAGAGTGAACCAGGGTACTTTCGATTTTAACATGCGCCACAAGCTGACCGTCGCGTCGTCGCGAATTCATGATTATGGGCATTTACTCATTTCACGGATACTCTTCACTAAAATCCGCGAAAACCATTTTTCGTGGGGAAAAAATCTTCCAAGGATAAATACGCTGCTTGCATTCTATAGAAAATTTGATGTTCTTCAAACTTACTTCAGTAAAATTTTGCCGCAGAATGAGTCATTTTTTTGCAAAATGCAAAAAATTGCGGGAAAATGCTGTATCTCGAAAATTTGGAATTTTAAAATTTAAGTTTTGGGGGGTAAGGAAGGGTCTGACGTGAAAATGTGTAAGAATCTTTTCAGTGGCAAATTAATTCAACTGTTATTTCATACTGAAGTGTTTTAGAGGTAAAATGGGTAGTTTTCGAGTTATTTTGAAAAAACCGATTTATACGCCCTTTTTGAGGTCATAAAAAGTCGAGCGTACTTACACGATATAGGTCAGGACTTTTTTCTGGTGCTTCTGCACACCGAAAGGAACATCTCTGCAAAAATTCAGCTTTTTGCAAATTTTTTCCGCTATTTTTTCTTAATGTCCTGGACTAATGATCGAGATTCGAGATTCGTGAAGGCACGTAGAACCAGCAACCGAGTCTTTGAAAGGAACGAGTCTCAAAACAAGAGTTCAAGTCAAAGGAGTCAATCTACAAAGAAAATAGGATCCATGACAACGCCGCAATCACCGGTGGCAGCGTTGAGATAAAATCTGAATATATATTTTTTTCTTGAATATATATAATTTTTTTTTTTAAGGCTTTACACGGCCAATATCTATAAATTCGGGGGATAAATAATATATTTTGGAGAAAAATAGTATATTCAGACAAAAAAAATATATTCAGTGAGAAAATATATATACGGACTTTTGTCCGCGAAATCACCCCATAAGTATGGCCACCTGCGATCATGAGAGCTCTTAGGGCCCAATTTCAAGATGGCGGAGGTCGTGTTTTTTGAGGTTATGTTACATTGTTGATGAAAACGGTGTTGGTGAACGGTGAGTTTGATGACCGTTTCCCGCTAGAAAATGTTCAACGGTTACAACGGTTACACGATCGACCCGGTCGGCCATCTTGAAATTGGGCCCTAAGAGCTCCTTGAACGCCTAAAATATCGCAGCTATGAAGCGCGGTCTGGGACTAAACTGAACTGCCCGTGAAATATAAGGAAGGCGCGTGAAATAGAAGGAAGGCGCGTGAAATAGAAGGAAGGCCCGTGAAATATAAGGAAGGCAGCGCTGTTTGGGACTAAACTGGAACTACGCGTGAAATATAGGGAAGTCGTGTGAAATATGAGGAAGGCGTGAAAAATAAATGAACTCGATTTTTGTAAAATATAGAAACGATGCGTGGTTGCCAAATTGTTTTTTCCCCCGTTCCATCCATTGGTTCCACGCAGTTCCACCTGCTCCGGCTCCACACTTTAATCTTTTATTCTTATTTAGGCTTTTTTAGGTTATGGTATTTTTAATTCTTTATGGTTGTCGCCTTTCAAGTAATTTTGAATTTGCCTTCTCCAACTAATTGTTTTAAAAGAAATAAATTTATATTTAAGATCCGCGCCGCCGAGTGTAAATTTTAATATCTTTGTGTAGAAGGTGTACAACAAACAGCTCCGTGGTAGCGATTCAAAATAAACATGAATGATCTCTTGTATGGCTATGGTTAGCCGTTTATACCGTCGTTTGGGTAATTTTTTTTTTTTTTTTTTTTTTTTTTTTTTTTTTTTTTTTTTTTTTTTTTTTTTTAGTAAGAAGTTTTTTTTTCACTCGTCTTTATTTTATCGATGAAAGTCATGCCATAGTAAAACATGACTTTTTATCGATAAAATAAAGACAAGTGAAAAAAAAACTTCTTACTAAAAAAAAAAAAAAAAAAAAAAAAAAAAAAAAAATTACCCAAACGACGGTATAAACGGCTAACCATAGCCATACAAGAGATCATTCATGTTTATTTTGAATCGCTACCACGGAGCTGTTTGTTGTACACCTTCTACACAAAGATATTAAAATTTACACTCGGCGGCGTGGATCGTAAATATAAATTTATTTCTTTCAAAACAATTAGTTGGAGAAGGCAAATTCAAAATTACTTGAAAGGCGACAACCATAAAGAATTAAAAATACCATAACCTAAAAAAAACCTAAATAAGAATAAAAGATTAAAGTGTGGAGCCGGAGCAGGTGGAACTGCGTGGAACCAATGGATGGAACGGGGGAAAAAACAATTTGGCAACCACGCATCGTTTCTATATTTTACAAAAATCGAGTTCATTTATTTTTCACGCCTTCCTCATATTTCACACGACTTCCCTATATTTCACGCGTAGTTCCAGTTTAGTCCCAAACAGCGCTGCCTTCCTTATATTTCACGAGCCTTCCTTCTATTTCACGCGCCTTCCTTATATTTCACGGGCAGTTCAGTTTAGTCCCAGACCGCGCTTCATACGCAGCCAATCAGCGTAGGATTCACAGACGGCTATACTCTCCTTATATAGGTACTCTAAAAATTACGAAGTGAAGAAGAAGGTTGGCGTTGCTCACTTGTCCGCTCAGCGTTGGGGGAACAAGCGAGCAACAGCCACGAGAATTTGAATTTTGGTTCTTAAGGGGTGTCTCCACCTGCGAATGTAAAATCGCGAATAAACTGATTGAGCCAATGAGCTTCTTTGTTGTCGATACATCGAACTCGAACTATCGACTTCAAGGCAGCTCATTGGCTCAATCAGTTTATTCGCGCTTTTACATTCGCAGGTGGAGACACCCCTTTACAAGCTACATATCGAATATGAAAAACGATATCGACCATCGGTTTGCGCCAAAATGCTCAGTTTGGTTAGAGTCCCTGTATATCAAAGAGTCTCGCCATACGGGGTATAGATTCTGATTGGCTGCTAGATTCTAGGCTTTCACGGAGCTCAAGGAGGCGTTCTGTGTTATTCTCCATAAGAGAACCGTTAAAACACCCCTACGAGGAGATGTACACGCCTTCTCGGTGAACCGAACCAATCAGAGTGGACGCCTCCTTCGATTTCTTCTTCACGTGTCGAGACTCTTTTATATACAGGGACTCTAAGTTTGGTAAGCCCTTTTGATCGATGTATCACTCGATAGGGGTCGTCTCAAGGAATTTGTCTGATGGGCCCCCCGGCCCTGGGGGGCAAAAACGTTGACAATTTTCGGGGGCGCAAAACCCTATTTTTGACTGAATTTGTGTCAAATTCGTATTTTTTTCTAAAAAGGGATTGCTTTTTGGAGTATTTTAGAGTCCTAGTTTTTTAAATTCCGATATCTCAAAGTGGAGTAATGATTTTTTGAAAATAGGTCCATATCGAACTTTGACCTTCGATATATCGAGAACGAAAAACGATATCGACCTTCGGTTTGCGCCAAAAAGTCTCTTTTTTAATGCTCTTTCAGATACTGAAATAAAAAAATAGGGCTCCCATAAGAAAACCCCTCCCCCGCCCCTCTCAGGGGGGCGCCGAAAAAATAACCCCCCCCCCAAATGGGTCCCCCTCGATATTATTGGACACGTGTTTGGCCGTTTTCGAAAAAACCGCAGTGGAAACTTTTTTTCTTAACACCCTGTATTAAATATGCGTGTATTAAATACGGTATTAAATACGTTAGTAAATGTGTATTTTTAGCCCAAAAAATATGGAATAAATACCAGTAAATATGTATTTTTCAGCCCATTAAATACGTGTAAATACCTGTATCTAATACGTCCGTTAATTCTTGGTGTAAAAAAAAAAAACAAAAAACAAGCGGTCATTTCAAACCCATTCGTGTTAGAATACATTGTTAAAGCCCCCCCGTCTCCTTAAAGCGCAATGTCTTTGATATACGTACCCATACGAATTCTATGATATGGAGGGGGCACCACGGTTTTTGGGTTGGGGGGAGGGAGACTCATCCAAAGTAATGAAGATTATGTTGTAAATAATGTAGGTAAATAAGCAAAAATTAATTAGTACATTTGACTACAGCGCCGAGTCACCTCGACTCAAGTGGACAGAGAGTGAAGCTCACATCTGGCTTTATCTTCTTCCAAGAAAATCCACCCTCCCTCACTATTGCGTCGCATACATTAGTTCATCCCGTTTTTGTCTTTTTAGCATCTTCAGTCCAGTCTCTCTCTACGCCGCACAGTGCTTTGACCAATGGTAAAAACCCTCAAAAATCGAATATTAGTTTTAGTGTTTTTGATGATGTTAGGGTGTTTAGGAGTGTACAGTGGTCACTAATTCATGACAGCTGTGCAGATAGCATGTTCGGACGTGTCGCAAACACGATCCAAAGATCGCGCCACATGACGTGTCGTGACATATGTGCTCCGCCGCGAAAAAAAAAGCTTTGTCAAAAAGTGGGTGAAACGTGGAAAATTTAAGGTTTTGGTGACTTATGAATCATGGAAGACTTTATTAAAGTTATGTTGAATACATTTTTACCCCTAAATTATTTTTACTTTTTTTCCAGGGTTGCCATTTTCTTCATTGTGCGTACGTATATTATAGAATCATGATTTATCATGATAGTTAAACTTCAAATGGACTTTTAAAAAAAAGCTCAAAAAGGCTTATTGGGATCTCGACGGAAATTAACTCCTCAAAGGGTCTAGTTTATGCCTACTATCATCAATTTTTGCGCATTTTTGCGCTAAGAGAGAAATTTACCATTTTTCAAGCCGCATTTGAGTATTAATTTCTAAAATTGCTAGGACGCAGTTTCTGTGATTTGGCAACAACGGCATTGTTCCAAGCACATCATTCAATGAGGATCGATTATTTATGAGAGGAGTGATGGAGACAGTTTGGCCATTCGAGAATCGATTGTTTTGCTTAGTTTTAGATGGTGGGTTCGCGCTGTTGCCAAATCTAACGGGCCGCAGAACCATATTAATAATTAATAAGCCTTCTTGAAGTGTAAACTTCAAATGGACTTTTAAAAAAAAGCTCAAAAAGGCTTGTTGGGATCTCGATGGAAATTAACTCCTTAAAGGGTCTAGTTTATGCCTACTATCATCAATTTTTGCGCATTTTTGCGCTAAGAGAGATATTTACCATTTTTCAAGCCGCATTTGAGTATTAATTCCTATACTTGTTATAGGACGCAGTTTCTGTGATTTGGCAACAACGGCATTGTTCCAAGTATATCATTCAATGAGGATCGATTATTTATTAGAGGAGTGTTGGAGACAGTTTGGCCATTCGAGAATCGATTATTTTGCTTAGTTTTAAATGGTGGATTCGCGCTGTTGCCAAATCTAACGGGCCGCCGAGCCATATTTAGAACTAGCCGAAAACCCGTGCTTCGCACGGCCCACTCACTCCCCATCCCCCATCCCCCTCCCCTCCCCCCACGCCCCAAACTTCACCCCCCAACCCCAGCCGCCCAAACCTCCTCCCTCCGCACCCCGAATACCTGAAAGTAAATTTTATTTAGTAATTTGATTCCTATCTATTAATTCCTTTACCTGACTTCTTTTGAATATTTATTAAAATAATCCGTTACAAAGGCAAGAATGGGAATTATATCAAAATAAATGGAAAAACTTAATTTAACCTTAATGGGAGAAGCTGTATAACAGCTCATCTTTATACAGTTTGATTCTAGAAGACGCAATGAGTGCGAGAGAGAAACCTTGAAACGCGAAAGGTCTCTCTCTCTCGCACTGGCAGTCTCTTATGGGAACAATTTGGGAAACTGACCGAACCACCATAAGACGCAATGAGTGCGAGAGAGAAACCTTAAAACGCGAGAGGTCCCTCTCTCGCAGTAGCTTACGGGAATGATTTGAGAAATGGACCGAACCGCCATGAGACGCAATGAGTCCGAGTGAGAAATCTTAAAACGTGAGAGGTCTCTCTCTCGCACTCGCAGTCGCCTACGGGAACACTTTGAGAAACGGACCGAACCGCCATAAGACGCAATGAGTGCGAGAGAGAAACTTAGAAAAGCGAGAGGTCTCTCTCTCGCACTCGCAGTTGCTTACGGGAACACTTTGGGAAACGGACCGAACCACCATAAGACGCAATGAGTGCGAGAGAGAAACCTTGAAACGCGAGAGGTCTCTCTCTCGCACTCGCAGTCGCTTACGGAAACACTTTGGGAAACGGACCGAACCGCCATAAGACATAATGAGTGCGAGTGAGAAACCTTGAAACGCGAGAGGTCTCTCTCTCGCACTCGCAGTCGCTTACGGGAATATATAAGGGAAACGTACCGAACCGCCATAAGACGCAATGAGTGCGAGAGAGAAACTTTGAAACGCGAGAGGTCTCTCTCTCGCACTCGCAGTTGCTTATGGGAACACTTTAGGAAACGGACCGAACCGCCATAAGACGCAATGCGTGCGAGAGAGAAACCTTTCAACGCGAGAGGTCTCTCTCTCGCACTCGCAGTCGCTTACGGGAATAAGTTGGAAACGGACCCATCCGCCATAAGGCGCAATGAGTGCGAGTGAGAAACCTTAAAACGCGAGAGGTCTCTCTCTCGCACTCGCAGTCGCTTACGGGAATAATTTGGAAACGGACCGAACCGCCATAAGACGCAATGAGTGCGAGAGAGAAACCTTGAAACGCGAGAGGTCTCTCTCTCGCACTCGCAGTTGCTTATGGGAACACTTTGGGAAACGGACCGAACCGCCATAAGACGCAATGAGTGGGAGAGAGAAAACTTTCAACGCGAGAGGTCTCTCTCTCGCACTCGCAGTCGCTTACGGAAATATTATGGGAAACGGACAGAACCGCCATAAGACGCAATGAGTGCGAGAGAGAAACCTTGTAACGCGAGAGGTCTCTCTCTCGCACTTGCAGTCGCTTACGGGAATAATTTGGAAACGGACCGAACCGCCATAAGACGCAATGAGTGCGAGAGAGAAACTTTGAAACGCGAGAGGTCTCTCTCTCGCACTCGCAGTTGCTTATGGGAACACTTTGGGAAACGGACCGAACCGCCATAAGACGCAATGAGTGCGAGAGAGAAACCTTGCAACGCGAGAGGACTCTCTCTCGCACTCGCAGTCGCTTACGGGAATATTATGGGAAACGGACCGAACCGCCATAAGACGCAATGAGTGCGAGAGAGAAACTTTGAAACGCGAGAGGTCTCTCTCTCGCACTCGCAGTTGCTTATGGGAACACTTTAGGAAACGGACCGAACCGCCATAAGACGCAATGAGTGCGAGAGAGAAACCTTTCAACGCGAGAGGTCTCTCTCTCGCACTCGCAGTGGCTTACGGGAATAAGTTGGAAACGGACCCATCCGCCATAAGGCGCAATGAGTGCGAGTGAGAAACCTTAAAACGCGAGAGGTCTCTCTCTCGCACTCGCAGTCGCTTACGGGAATAATTTGGAAACGGACCGAACCTCCATAAGACGCAATGAGTGCGAGAGAGAAACCTTGAAACGCGAGAGGTCTCTCTCTCGCACTCGCAGTTGCTTATGGGAATATTATGGGAAACGGACCGAACCGCCATAAGACGCAATGAGTGCGAGAGAGAAACCTTGAAACGCGAGAGGTCTCTCTCTCGCACTTGCAGTCGCTTACGGGAATAATTTGGAAACGGACCAAACCGCCATAAGACGCAATGAGTGCGAGAGAGAAACTTTGAAACGCGAGAGGTCTCTCTCTCGCACTCGCAGTTGCTTATGGGAACACTTTGGGAAACGGACCGAACCGCCATAAGACGCAATGAGTGCGAGAGAGAAAACTTTCAACGCGAGAGGTCTCTCTCTCGCACTCGCAGTCGCTTACGGGAATATTATGGGAAACGGACCGAACCGCCATAAGACGCAATGAGTGCGAGAGAGAAACCTTGTAACGCGAGAGGTCTCTCTCTCGCACTTGCAGTCGCTTACGGGAATAATTTGGAAACGGACCAAACCGCCATAAGACGCAATGAGTGCGAGAGAGAAACTTTGAAACGCGAGAGGTCTCTCTCTCGCACTCGCAGTTGCTTATGGGAACACTTTGGGAAACGGACCGAACCGCCATAAGACGCAATGAGTGCGAGAGTGAAACCTTGCAACGCGAGAGGACTCTCTCTCGCACTCGCAGTCGCTTACGGGAATATTATGGGAAACGGACCGAACCGCCATAAGACGCAATGAGTGCGAGAGAGAAACCTTGAAACGCGAGAGGTCTCTCTCTCGCACTCGCAGTTGCTTATGGGAACACTTTAGGAAACGGACCGAACCGCCATAAGACGCAATGAGTGCGAGAGAGAAACCTTTCAACGCGAGAGGTCTCTCTCTCGCACTCGCAGTCGCTTACGGGAATAAGTTGGAAACGGACCCATCCGCCATAAGGCGCAATGAGTGCGAGTGAGAAACCTTAAAACGCGAGAGGTCTCTCTCTCGCACTCGCAGTCGCTTACGGGAATAATTTGGAAACGGACCGAACCGCCATAAGACGCAATGAGTGCGAGAGAGAAACCTTGAAACGCGAGAGGTCTCTCTCTCGCACTCGCAGTCGCTTACAGGAATATTATGGGAAACGGACCGAACCGCCATAAGACGCAATGAGTGCGAGAGAGAAACCTTCAAACGCGAGAGGTCTCTCTCTCGCACTTGCAGTCGCTTACGGGAATAATTTGGAAACGGACCAAACCGCCATAAGACGCAATGAGTGCGAGAGAGAAACTTTGAAACGCGAGAGGTCTCTCTCTCGCACTCGCAGTTGCTTATGGGAACACTTTGGGAAACGGACCGAACCGCCATAAGACGCAATGAGTGCGAGAGAGAAACCTTGCAACGCGAGAGGACTCTCTCTCGCACTCGCAGTCGCTTACGGGAATATTATGGGAAACGGACCGAACCGCCATAAGACGCAATGAGTGCGAGAGAGAAACCTTGAAACGCGAGAGGTCTCTCTCTCGCACTCGCAGTTGCTTATGGGAACACTTTGGGAAACGGACCGAACCGCCATAAGACGCAATGAGTGCGAGAGAGAAACCTTGAAACGCGAGAGGTCTCTCTCTCGCACTCGCAGTCGCTTACAGGGATATTATGGGAAACGGACCGAACCGCCATAAGACGCAATGAGTGCGAGAGAGAATCTTGAAACGCGAGAGGTCTCTCTCTCGCACTTGCAGTCGCTTACGGGAATAATTTGGAAACGGACCAAACCGCCATAAGACGCAATGAGTGCGAGAGAGAAACTTTGAAACGCGAGAGGTCTCTCTCTCGCACTCGCAGTTGCTTATGGGAACACTTTAGGAAACGGACCGAACCGCCATAAGACGCAATGAGTGCGAGAGAGAAACCTTGAAACGCGAGAGGTCTCTCTCTCGCACTCGCAGTCGCTTATGGGAACACTTTGGGAAACGGACCGAACCGCCATAAGACGCAATGAGTGCGAGAGAGAAACCTTGAAACGCGAGAGGTCTCTCTCTCGCACTCGCAGTCGCTTACGGGAACACTTTGGGAAACGGACCGAACCGCCATAAGACGCAATGAGTGCGAGAGAGAAACCTTGAAACGCGAGAGGCCGCTCTCTCGCACTCGCAGTCGCTGACGGGAAAAATTTGGGAAACGGACCAAACCGCCTTAAGACGCAATGAGTGCGAGAAAGACACCTTGAAACGCGAGAGGTCTCTCTCTCAAGGTTTCTCTCTTGCACTCATTGCGTCTTATGGCGGTTCGGTCCGTTTCCCAAAGTGTTCCCGTAAGCGACTGCGAGTGCGAGAGAGAGAGCTCTCGCGTTTTAAGGTTTCTCACTCGCACTCATTGCGCCTTATGGCGGTTGGGTCCGTTTCCAACTTATTCCCGTAAGCGACTGCGCGTGCGAGAGAGAGACCTCTCGCGTTTCAAGTTTTCTCTCTCGCACTCATTGCGTCTTATGGCGGTTCGGTCCGTTTCCCAAAGTGTTCTCGTAAGCGACTGCGAGTGAGAGAGAGAGAGACCTCTCGCGGTTCAAGGTTTCTCTCTTGCACTCATTGCGTCTTATTGCGGTCCGATCCGTTTCCCAAATTGTTCCCGTAAGAGACTGGGAGTGCGAGAGAGAGACCTTGCGCGTTTCAAGGTTTCTCTCTCGCACTCATTGCGTCTTATGGCGGTTCGCAACGTTTTCCAAAGTGTTCCCGTAAGCGACTGCGAGTGTGAGAGAGAGACCTCTCGCGTTTTAAGGTTTCTCACTCGCACTCATTGCGTCTTATGGCGCTTCGGTCAGTTTCCCAAATTGTTCCAGTAAGAGACTGCCAGTGCGAGAGAGAGAGACCTTTCACGTTTCAAGGTTTCTCTCTCGCACTCATTGCGGCTTATGGCGGTTCGGTCCGTTTCCCAAATTTTTCGCGTAAGCGACTGCGAGTGCGAGAGAGAGACTCTTCGCGTTTTAAGGTTTCTCACTCGCACTCATTGCGGCTTATGGCGGTTTGGTCCGTTTCCCAAAGTGTTCCCGTAAGCGACTGCTGTCTAAGGCTGATGTTTAAGGATGTTTAAGGCCGAAAATGACTTCTTTGTGCAAGAAAATTGGGTCCTCAAATCCTTCTTCCCGCCTTTGAGTAGGAACCCCCCCCCCCCAAAAAAGGTTTGGAAAGTCTTCGGGGGGGGGGGGGTTTAATCGCAGTCAAAGTTCGTGAGCGTTCGCAAAAAAAGGCCAAAGTGAGGCAAAATTCTTGAACCCCAATGAGAGGAGACCCGTCTTCTAGAAAGAAAAAAATATATTCTTCAACTTATGGGCCAAACTGCGCATGTATACATACATGTGGAACTGATTTATGACTTTTTTGTGTATGGAAATGGGTCCGAAAATCCTTCCTCCCCCTTCTTTGAATTCCCCCCTCAAAAATGCCAGGGACAACTGAAATTCCCCACTCCAAAATGCCAAGGCCAAACAAAAATTCCCCGTTCAAATAAGGGTGGAGGAAGGAATTTCGGTGACCTAAAAAACCCAGGAAAAAGGGGGGGCAATAAACCCCTTCTACGTCATAAAGATTGAACCAATTTTCCTCTGGAAATTTTCAGTGAGCGCCCATAGATTACTTCGTCATAGGGGTTGAACAATTTTTCCTCTAGAAATTTTCAGCGAGCGCCCATAAACTATGAACTTAAACAGCAACGGGGGGGGGGAGGAAAGGAGGGTTAAATAAAACCCTAAAGCAAACTGCTAGTGACCAAAAATCTTCCTAAAAATTTATTCCTTCTGCTTTTACAAACATTCCACCCCGGACAACAATTTCCGTTGAACATTAGAAAATTGGGTCCAAAAATGCTTCTTCCAGCATTGGGGGTGGTCCTACCCCCCAAAAAAACCTTAGAAGTTTTCGAGGGGGGGGGGCTGCCTCCCTCCCCAGGATCTCGAGCAAAAAAAACCAAAGGAAGGCAACATTTTTGAACCCCAATGTAGGGTCAAAAGAGACCCGAACATTAGAAAATTGGGTCCAAAAATGCTTCTTCCAGCATTGGGGTTGGTCCCACCCCCCCAAAAAACTTTAGTAGTTTTCGAGGGGGGACCTTCCTCCCCAGAATCTCGAGGTCAAAGTTCGTAAGCGTTCACAAAAAAAAACCAAAGGGAGGGCAAAATTTTTGAACCCCAATGTAGGATCAAAAGAGAGCCGAACATTAGAAAATTGGATCCAAAAATGCTTTTTCCAGCACTGGGATTGTGGTCCCACCCCCCAAAAAACTTTAGAAATTTTCGAGGGGGGGCCTACCTCCCCAGCATCTCGAGGTCAAAGTTAGTGAGCGTTCGCAAAAAAAAAAAAAAACCAAAGGGGGGCAAAATTTTTGAACCCCAATGTAGAATCAAAAGAGACCCGTCCTTTCTCGGGAGAAAAAAATACATTTTTCAACTTATGTGCCAAACTGCGAATGTATAGTGCAAATAGCCTTGAAGCTCGAGCTTGACAATTCGACAACGGCGAGAGGCGAGGAACTATTGCATCATCCGAACGGTCGCCCGGTAACGACATGCGAGCGGCGTTGAGAATTCTCCCGCAGACGCCCGACCGGACTCGGCAGGAGGACCGCTACGGCACCGAAGTCCGGCAACACCGACGGGCGAAACTATCGCCGTCTCGCTCGCACTCTCTCTCGCACCCGTTGTCCTTACGGGAAAAACGCGACTTTCAAACCGCGATATCTCGGGCCCGGACGGGCGGATCGCGATAAGCTTTCTTAGCTGACATGAGACCGCCGGGGCGGTCGTCCAGCGAAAATCCCGGCCCGATCGGTCCGGCCACATCCGAGATCTGCTGATGAATGAGTGAGTGAGTCAGTGACTGAATCATTTTTCCCTTTTATTATATTAGATTAACGAGCCTTCTTGAAGTGTAAACTTCAAATGGACATTTAAAAAAAAAATCTCGAAGAGGCTTGTTGGGATCTCGACGGAAATTACCTCTTCAAAGGGTCTATAGTTTATGCTTACTATCATCAATTTTTGCGCATTTTGGCGCTAAAAGAGATATGTATCATTTTTCAAGCCGCATTTGAGCATTAATTTCAAAATCCGTTAGGAGGCAGTTTTTGTGATTTGGCAACAACGGAACTGATCTAAACATACCATTTAAAGAGAATCGATTATTTATGAGAGAAATAATGGAGTGTGGCCATTTGAGAATCGATATTTTTTCCTTAAAAGAGTGTTTTGCATCTGATAAAAGAGTGTTTTAGTGTGTGTGAACTCATTAACTCAAACTGCTCCCCTCCCCTCCATTCCTCGGGTGTTTTCGTTATCTTAAGCTTGTCTTAAGGTTGTTATTAGTAGTATTTACAATCTTACAAAGTATTATTGATCCATCCAAAAATATTAGCATTAAAACAACCACCTATTCAATAGGGTGAAAACGATCGCTGAATAAACACAAATCGCCCGATTGGAGTCCCCCCTCCCCCCGCTCTCCTTATCAAAATTGTAAATTCTAATTGCATCCAAGAATAGTACTTACTAATACCTTAAAGTCCACCAAGTTTCATCTTTGTCCCTACTCGTGGTCAAAAGTTACGAGGTTTTGTACATCTCGCCCATTGACTCAAAGCACTGTGCGCCGCGCCGCACAGTGTGGACATACGTGTATTTTAGCTATTCAAAATGAAGATCGAAAAAATCCACTGTGCGCTTGCTTTTCGACTTCAAAGATGTCTAGATAAGACATATCAAACGTTTGTTTTGATTAAAACCGGACGACAAGGGCACCAGCCGAGTTCGAAGTTCAATTAACACAGGTAAGTATCTCTATTTTCACCCGTGACACTTGTTTTGATAGAATAGGCCTAATGTAAACAAAGCACATGTTAAATGAGTCATGGATTTTTTTTCGTGTTCTTCAAGGTAAGTAGAAGGAGGAAAAACCATGGAAGGTAAGTTTTTTAATCTTAGGATAATTTACATTCTATAATTAATCTAAATTTTAGTATATTTTTGACATATGACAAGTTTCAGCAGAGTTTTTTTCTGTTGTACCATTTTGTACCATCTACCGTTTTTGCTCTAAAAGAAAGGTAATTTCATCTACTTTTCAGCTATTTTTGTCTCCCACTGCGCAAATGTGCGCAAATGAAATAAACTTAGTTTTTCTCCTTGTTTTCAGAGAGAAATGGCACCGTGAAAATGGACCAAACAGCGAAAATTCATCAAGCGAGGAGGACAGAAGCCTTGTTGATGCCACCAATACCTCTGAACAGTGGCGGACGCGGGGGGGGGGGGGGTTAAAGGGGGCTATAGCCCCCCAGACCTCCGATTTTTAGGGGTGGAGGGGGAGAGGGGAACAATTTTCAGTCAAACGCTCATCAGTGCAAGCTCGTGCCAAAAAGAATCCTGCGTCCGCCACTGCCTCTGAATGTACTGACTCATCAGGCTCAGAAATTGACTAATTTTTTTCATAGTTCTTATAACTGAATTAAATGTTTTGTATTAATACCGATATATCTGATACTTCATTTGGTCAAATGTCCCGCTCAGCCTGTGATGACCCAAATCATAGGAACAATTTGCTTGATTAAATTATTGTAACTTTCTCTATTTTAACACTCTGATTTTGATAAATGTAATTTGATGAAGGAGGACAGTCACTGGTAAAATATAATAAAAAAATAAAAAAATTAACAAATTTTGACTAAATAATTTTCCCGTAAAACCCTCTTGATGACTTTGCATTTTCAAGAATTATTCTTGAATTTATTTTCCAGCATTCCTCTCCCCACAATTTGACTCAAGTTACACTTAACATCAAAGAGAAATAGTATATTATAATATACTCATACTAATTTACGTTACGTCATAAACCCTCTTATGAGCTTTATAATTTTATTCCCTATGAGTTCCCGATTACATATATTTGTGGGGGGGGCGTCGAAGGCCCGAGCCCCCCTTGGATAGACTACCATGTTAGTAACAAATCTTCAAAGTTTTATTCTCCTATCTGTAATTTTTCCAAAATTATAGAATTTTGAATTTCTAAATGGGAAATTTCTATCCAAAATGAGACTTTAATCGACAATAACTTTGGAACAAAAAGAGATAGCGACCTCCGGTTTAAACGAAAATGCACTACTTTTTACACAGTTTTGATTGATGTGTCACAATATAGGGGTTTCCGATGATAATTTTTAAGGGGGGAATTGGGGGGCCCCATTGCCCCCCTTCGAGGGGTCCGCAAAAATTTAAAAAATTACCTAAATATAGGCTACACTAATGGTGATAAATCCCCAAAGTTTCGTTTCCTCAGCTGCATTTTTTCAAAAGTTATATAATTTTGAATAGCTAGATCGACAAATGTCCACACTGTGCGCCGCGGCCGATAGCCCAGGCAATCCAGCTCAAAACAAATGGGGAACCTTCGAATAAATCGGAACCAAATGCGAGTGTAAGGAGGTTCAACTGGACCATCTGGAGTATGTTGTATTAATCTTTAAAAGGATTATATACGCACTTAATTATTTAAGGAGGTTTGAGAAAATGAGACATAAAGAACGAGAGAGCTTTCGGAACGCACGAGGCAAGGTATATTGATAAATTGTAGGTTACATCATCATAGGACCACACAGCTGTCCGACTGTCAGTCTTATACAGGTAGCGCACTCTATGAGCAGCAAGTACACTATTACAACAACTTCCCTTTTTTTTTAATAATAATTATACTATTTACATAAATTTGATTTCGTAAACCATAGCACAATTAGCTTATGTCACGTAATCATCGTTCGGCTTTTTTCTTACACCACGTCCTGCATTTCTTAATTTACCTTTGTATTGATCCGAGATCTTTACATTGTTAGAGATGGAAGGAGCATTTTTACCAATTCTTGATGTGCTTGGTACAATTTCTACAATTTCTACTTCATCATCTATACTATTTACAACATTATCTATTTGACTATTTACAATGTTCGGAGTCTTATCATTCATCGATGTATTTACAACGTTCGATGTTTCTACAACGTTCGATGTTTTTACAACGTTCGATGTTTCATCGTTTTCATGTACTAATATCACATTATTCTTACTTTCGTTGTCGACTGGTTTTAAATTTACTAATTTTTGAGGTTGATCAACATTGTTAATTTCTTGCTTACCAGGATTGATTTTTATGAAATAACGATTCCGGCGATAACTCTCACCTTTTTCTGTTTCAATTATGTAAGATCTTGGTTCTTTACATTTTTGTACAATTTTACCAGGAATCCATTTGAGATCTAGAGATTTTTTAAAATAAATTTGATCATTTACATTGAGTTCTGAGAGTTCATTCTTACCCTTAAACTGGTTTTTCATTTTTTCATTTCTTTCATTTTTTAGTTGGTAATACTTAGTATTCGGAACTATTTGAGGTTTCAGCATAGACCTATGTACTAATAATTTTGTTCTTAGATTTCTAGACATTAATAGTTTTGCTGGACTAGGGATTTCATTTTTATTAGCATTTCTAAAATTCATTATAGCTATGTATGGATCTTGATTTGACTCATGACATTTTTTTAACATCTTTTTTAATGTTTGTATTGTTCTTTCTACCAATCCATTTGATTGCGGAAATCTTGGGCTGGACGTATCATGCGTTATAGACCAATCATCACAAAATTTTTGAAATTCTTCAGTTGAGAATGGGGGTCCATTATCAGAAAAAATTGTTTCTAATATTCCGTACCTTGAAAAAATGGATTTTTTTACTATTACAGCAGGAGCTTTTGTACTACTTACGATGGGTAATTCAACAAATTGCGAATAATAATCAACAACTACCAGATGTACATTTTTCTCAACTTTCATAAAATCAATGCCTACTTTTTGCCAGGGATATTCTGCTACTTCATGGGGATGTAGTGGTTCTTTTTTATTGTTATTCTGAAACATATTGCATACATTGCACGTTAGAACATTATTTTTTACATCCACAGACATGTTTGGCCAGAAAATGAGACCACGAGCTTGTTGAAGATTTCGTTGGATGCCAAAATGACCAGCATGAATAATTTCTAACATTTGATTTCTTAGCTATATTGGAATTACAACAGCAGTATTTTTGAACAATATACCATCATGAAAAGATAATTCGTCTCTGCAATTAAAATATGACATTAACTCTTTATCAACTTTAAGAGGCCATTTACATTGACAAAATTCTATTACTTGCATGAGAATAGGATCTTTCAAATAATTTGTTTTAATTTCATCTAATTTTTCTTTTGAAATGGCAAGATTATTTTTAATTAAACAAATCTGTAAATTTGTTTCACGCTCTATTTCAGACATTATTTCATTATTATTTAATGGAGTTCTAGACAAAGTGTCTGAGATGTACATTAATTTGCCAGGAACATGAACAACTTTAATATTGTAGCGTAACAGTTTTAGTCTGATTCTTTGGATTGTTATTGGACATTTACTAAGTTCCTTATTGAAAAGAGTGATTAACGGTAAATGATCAGTTTCAACTATTACATCTGTCATGAATAAAAAATCATGAAATTTCGTACAGCCAAATAAAATCGCTAGGCATTCTTTTTCGATTTGACCTGACTTTGATTGCGATTCTGTTAGCGTAGAAGAAGCGTATGCTATTGGCTTGCCTTTTTGCATGATTACTGCTCCAACTGCATCTTTTGAAGCATCTACATTTAAGGTTATAGGCACATTTACATCATAATAGGATAGCACGGGAGCTTCGCTTATCAGCTGTTTTACTTTGTTAAACTCTTCCTGATGAATTTGTTCCCAAGTCCAATGCACATTCTTTTTTAGTAATTTTCTTAGATTTGAAATTTCTAGCTGCAAGTTTTTAATGTAACAAGAAATATAGTTCACCATACCCAGAAAACGCTGCAATTGTTTTACATTTTTGGGGGGATTTAGTTTTACAATTGCTTCTACTCTTTTAGGGTCAATTTTGCTACCGTTTTTAGAAAATATATGACCTAAATATGAGCATTGATTCTGCCCAAATTTACATTTTTTGAGATTAAATTTTAGATCAATTTCTTCAGCACGTTTTAATACTTTTACTAACGTTTCATCATGTTTCTTTTTATCTCCATAGATTAAGAAATCATCTATATAAATTATTACGTTTGGAATGTCTGCGAACAATTCGCACATTTTCGCTTGAAACATCTCACTCGAACAAGTTAAACCAAATGGTAATCTTAAAAACCTAAATCTACCAAAAGGTGTAGCAAATGTTACTAGCTTTGAGCTTGCTTCATCTAGCTCTAAAGCCCAAAATCCTGACTTTGCATCTAGCGTTGAAAAAACTGAGGCATCTTTCATTCTAGCCCGAACGTCATCTAATGACGGAATATAATGTTTGGGCACTTTTATTGCTTTATTGAGAAAATGAGGGTCTAGGCAAATCCTTATTTCTTTATTTGCTTTTGAAACGGTTACTATGGGATTTACCCATTCAGTTGGCTTTGTTTCTTTTACAATAATGCCCATTTTTATCATTTTTTTAAGTTCTTTCCATACTTTGCGGCGTAAAGCATAAGGAATTTTGCGTGGCGGCTCTGCAACTGGATTAACATTTTTATTAATTTCAATTTTGCATTTGGTATCTTTGATACGGCCTATGCCATTAAAAGTATCATATTTATCAATTATTGCTTTGTACTCATCAGTGATTACATTGACTTGCTGTATGATACCAAGTTGTTTGCACGTTTTTAAACCTAGTATAGGGTCACTTTCTATATTTGCTACAATAAACTTAATCACAAGCTCATTACCTTTTTTGCTAACGCATTTTAAATAACATTTTCCTAGCACTTCAATTTTATCACCAGTAACTGTTCTTAATTTGGTATTAGTTTTAAGAAGGGGTCTTTTACCTACTATATGCTTCCTAACATTAACAGGAATTATATCGGCTTGAGCACCTGTATCTACAATAAAATTAGCAACTTTATTATTTACATTAATTTTTACATACCAATTGTTATCATTGCTTGCATTAGTCACTGCACCGATGAACAGTTCTTCTTCGTCATCAATGCTAGAGTCATCAGTATCTGCATAATCCTTGACTTGCCTCACCTTGCGACTTTTTGAATTGCAAACTCTGGCTAAATGGTTAATCTGATTGCATATACTACAGCGTCTTCCCATAGCAGGACACCTACCGGTGTAGTGTTTGTAGTTTCCACAATCTTTGCACGTTCTACCACCAGACCGTTGAGTTGTGACATCACCTGAGCGCTTGTTTATCTGCGTTTCATCGGACCTTTGATTGAAATGACTACCAGACCGTTGACTTGAATGACCACCAGACCTTTGATTGGAATGACCACCAGACCAGCTTTGAAAATTACTAGAATTTTGCTTTGAGTTATTGTAATTGGACTTCCACTTTGCATTCTTTTGAGATTGGTTATGGTACTTGTTCACTTTGCTAATTACAGGGTTGACTTCCATTTCCTTGGAATGTTGCTTTGATGAGTCAATGGTTTGAGCCATTTTAATGGCAGCATCTAGAGATTGCTTATCTTGCATGAGTAATTGCACTCTAATTTCTTCATACTTAGGATGTAATCCCGCTATCATAACAGATTTAACTATTTTTTCTCTTAAGTTATCGAGTTCGCAGGACAAACTTAAGTTTTTTAAGTCTGTTACGAAGTCTTCGATTGATTCCGCATCTTTTTGCTTACGTGTTATTAATTTATACGTTGCAATGTCCACGTTGCTTTTGGGAATGAAATGTTCATCAAACTTTTGAAGAAGATTGGTGTGAGATATACCATCATAAGATAAATTAAAGCTATTAAATATCGCTTGCCCTTCATCGCCAATGTTAAGTAACAATAGAGCATTTTTTCTTTTATCTGTTTCTGCTTCTAGATTGGTCGCACACAAATAAATTTCAAATTTATTCTTCCACGCTTTCCACGTTTTATCCATGTTCAGATTTTTGACTTCTAGAGGCTTAATTGAAGCCATTATTGATTTCGATGACACGTTGCTTGCAGTTTCAGCGGCATTTTCACTGACGTCGTTTGGCATTTTGCAAATTATTTCTAGACAAATCACTATTACTTATACACTCACGCAACTTAGGGTTTCGGCACCATGTTGTGTTAATCTTTAAAAGGATTAAATACGCACTTAATTATTTAAGGAGGTTTGAGAAAATGAGACATAAAGAACGAGAGAGCTTTCGGAACGCACGAGGCAAGGTATATTGATAAATTGTAGGTTACATCATCATAGGACCACACAGCTGTCCGACTGTCAGTCTTATAAAGGTAGCGCACTCTATGAGCAGCAAGTACACTATTACAACAGAGTATAAGCTCATAAAGTTCCCCGACTTTCCCGTCCCGGAAAAGCCCCGAAAATTGGGGAAAACCCCGGAAAAATTACCATTCTTAGATTCCCCTTCCCTCAGAGTCCCCTTAGATTTCCCCTTAGAGTCTCTTTCCATTTGACGTAGAGAGTTGTTTTAGGTCTCATTTTGTGAGGAATGACGTCTGCTATGAGAAAAGCTCCTATACATTTTTCACCCGCGTCGATAAATTTCGAGATATTTTGAAAAAATTCAAAATTTGACATTTTCGAAAATTTTGAAAAGCAAAATGAAGACTTTTTGGTCGGAAAATGGAAAAATTACCGATAGCAATAGCCATTGGAAATTTTTTTAACTATAAAACATGTTCTATGCACAAAAAAAACTGTTCGATGAACGGATTTTGAGATAGGTATGAGTCAATTGGTTTTGATTGTTGTGTTGATAATTTCGATGTTCAGTGGATGATATTATCTTTGCTCTGGTTCAAAAACTGCATTTCTCGAAGTGAGGTCAACATTTTCTTGAATCAAGTCAAAGACTGTTTACGTATTAAAATGAAACATCAAGGTCATTTGCAGGAATTAGGAACAAATGAAGCCACAATATACAGGGTGTTTCACGTAACCTGCTCACTATGGTTTTCTTGAACGGGTGACAATGAAAAAATCTGAAAAATCGGTTTTATAGTAATTCGGACCTGAAATGTCATTTAAAAATACTGCCGCAACCCAAAGTTTGGTTTTTGAGGGGCTTTCAGGGGGGCACCCCCCTAATCTCGAGATTTTCAAAAGGCAACTCCGATCTTGTGATACCTCATTTGAAAGAAGGTAAAATTCTTAGCACTTTCGCTCAAACCGGAAGTCGACATCTTTTTTCGTTTTCGAGATGTCGAAGATCGATATAAGACCAATTTTCGAAAATTCTTAACTCTTACAAAAATGGTCGGAAAATAAAAAACTGCACATGAAAATGCTCTACTTGATAAGTACTTTCAAGAAAAAAATACGAATTTAGAATCAAGTAAACCGGAAGTCGACTTTTAGAGCACCTTGACATTTTTGGCGGGAAAACCCCCATTTCTCAAAATTTTCAAATAGCAACCCCTATCTTTCAATACCTCATTTGAAAAGGCGTAAAAAGTTGTGCCTTTTGGCGTAATCAAAAGTCCGATGTCGTTTTTCTAATCCGATGTATCGAAAATCGAAGTTCGATTCAGACCGTTTTTGACCCTGTAAAAAACGGATCATGTCGCTTGATACATCATTCAAAAGCACATAAAAAACCAAGAATTTCAGTGCAAACTGGAAGCCAATACCTTTTTTCGCGGTCGAGTTATCGCAAGTCAAAGTTTAGTCTCAGGTTAGGGCCTACCTAAATTTTGAACCTGGCTGAACCCGGTTCGAACCGGTTCAACGGCTTAAAAAAGAGGTCTTGTAAAAAACCTGAAAAGGGAAAAAAGCGAAAAGTTTGAGCATTTACTCTGCGAGTACTCGATGGATCTCAAAATCGCAAACTTTTCGGATAGAAAGATTACAGAGTCACGCATCTAAACTAATTTTATGCAACTGAACGTTGATTGGTCTAATGCTTCGTTTGAAGTTATGAGGGTCTCTAAGTCTGTGGCATGCCGAGTCACGTGATATGCGGATTGCAGTCAGCGCCCAATTGATTGTAAACCAGTACATTCTGACCCATTTTGTCTTCTTTTAGTCCACTGTTTTTTTCCGTTTCTACTCTCTAAGCAATGTGTGTGTCTGTTGCGAAACTTCAAAGTTTGTCGGCAGCAAATAGGGCTGGTTGAAGTATAAAATCAATGCAACTAAGTACGTTTAAGTTGTTCGACCCTCTCAACTGCCGCCGCAAATGTTTGAAACTCGACCAAATTTTCTCCGAACCGAACCGGTTCACAAATGTCTGAACCGGTTCGGAGCGGTCCGGAAAGTTGCATGAGCCCACACCGAACCGCGAACCTTTTTTTTTCGTGAAGTGTGAACCGCGAACCGAACCCGAACCGATTTTTGCCGCGGTCCGATGCCCTGCTTTCCGTACCTAGGGAGTGCCCCGTCCAGACTCCCCACAGGGGATCTCATATTATCTTGCCCCCCAAAATGCAAAAGTCTAGTGACGCCACTGTTTGTCCTCTTAACTAAATTAATCTTCAACTGAGCTCTTGGAAACATACATTTTTTTAGCTCGAAAAGGCTAGGAGAAGCCATAATTTCTTTTAAAAAAAAACAGTTTTTGTGAAAATAGAAGACATTATTAGATGGTAGCTCATTTCCTATCAAAGTGAACACGTTGTAGTCATCTAGAGCAAAACTTAGGTTCATTTTCACTCATTCGATTGGCAAGGTAAACAAGAGACTATTTCACACTGCAGAGCTCAGTTGGCACAACAGGAAATTTCGTGAGATGAGAATTAAGAAGGATATTACAAATGAATGATTCTTTTTCTTAGAAGATGTTACTAATTCTCTAGATATTTATAGGTTAGATGCGCGATATTAGTTACTTACGAAATTCCTACCGATTTACATCTGAATGATTGATAAAATAAAATTTACATAATAGAGAAATAAAGTAACAAAGAAACATTATTTATCAAATTAATCAAACAGTAGAGGTTTCGAGGTAACAACTCTTCACTTCAATGACTGCTTACGTGTTTACAGCAGTTTTAAAGATTCCACAAGTAAACTGGGATTTCTCGGGATAAAAAAAGAGGGGGGGAACAAGATGAAATCTTTTTTCACTAAGTCTCTAGTCCAAAATTAAAATTTTGAGATGCTTCAACTGGATAGGTAGGTACTGGCGAAACATGCAGAGATATTCGGTTATTTAAGAACATATGAATAATTGTTGGGAGCAGCTGCAATGAAATAAATTACTTTATCAAACTCATCAAATTGTATGACACGGCTGTTCATAAAATAGATTAAGAGTCGAAAGAAACATGGAACTAATTCCAAAGAAAACCTTTTAAAAAAGTATGTCACATGAGTAGGCACCTACTTTGATAAATCTAATGACAGTTATTCAGTCACTTTCTTCCTCCGAACCAGAAATAAAATCAGACATGCCAAAGGATTATTAGGAGTCTGATAAGACAAATAGATTTGTCAAAACAAAATGCTGAAGGCACTTTGGAACAGAAACAAATGAATTCAATTCTGAACAAGTTGTGACACGGTAATCTTAATAAAAGATCCCAGAGCACGGGTGACTCACCGATCACAGAAAAACAATTTTGAAGAAATAAAGAAACGAAACAATTAGTTAACGATTTACGAAAAAGGCGAAACAGGAGGGAGAACTTTGACCGTATTCGAAGTATAAAAAGAAGTTTCACAAATAAATAAAACTCATGGAATAGGCCGGAGCCCACCCCTTTCAAAAAAGTACAACGATTTACATTATCAAGCGTCCGACGAAGAGTGGATACTCGTTACAACAGGTTGGTGGGGAGCGCTGCGGTCGCCCGTCCCAGGGTGTCGAACCACTGGACTCGCTACAGCGGAAGGGAGCAAGATGCGCCTTCAACTGCAACGATACCAATAGCAACACACGGAGACGAGCAAACACATCACTCCTCACTCCTGTTGTTCGACTATCCACCACGTTACAAAGTCTTCTTTCTCATCTTATTTCTTCCGAAGCTCAAACTTTTTTTTTTTTTCTTTGAAGAATAGCAGAGAGAAAGGAATAAATTTTACAATAATCAGTCTACCTCTTCCTTCCAGTCCACAGAAAACCATGAGTTAGGACTGGAAATCCAGTAGGTGCATGGTTGGGCCTGGTTTTCATCATTAAGTTGAGATAGGTATGTAGGTATACCTACATTATTATATGGTGTCTGTTCAGGTGATTCTAGGAGAAACTTTTCCTTTAATCTGATGATTGTGCCACCAGTCACTAATGGAAAATGTCGCATTATTGGCGTTTTAAATTGAAAACAAAGAAAAACGCGTCCAAGATCATCCTCACGTGGGTAATTTTTTTTTGCCCAAAATTAAAAAAGTAGGTTGATAATTAAAGCCGTGGTATTGGAAGGGAATTTTGCCGTAAGGTATGGCTGAGCGTGAGTGAGACTATATCCATCTGCCGCACTCACACTTATTGGGACTTGAGTGGGTTTGATGAACGATGCCAATGGTAACAGTGGCGTATGTGGCAACATTGTATTGTGTCCATTTAAACCCATGTTAAAGATCGAATGCGAAGGTGTTCACCGAACACCCGATAGTTCGATCTTTTTCATGTGATTAAATGGACACAATACAACGTTGCCACATTGCACGCTACGCCACTGAATGGTAATGGATAGGACGACGCAACACCTTACAAAACCTAAAAACCAAAGGGAACGACGAAGAGTACAACATCAGTCACAACAATATAGCAACATAAATACAATAAGAACAACACGGCGAAGAAAAGAAGAAAAATCTACGCTATTAAGTGCATATGAACAGGCGTAAAAACAAGCTAGAATTCACAAAGTAATCAGAATGGATGCGGAAGGATACAGTAACACAGGAACAGGGGTGGATTCAGGAGAAAGGCCGTAGAGCCCCCCCCCCCCCCCCCCATCCAAACTCGAAAATATGCAGACGTAGGTACGAAATACTTTTTGGATGCAGGTGAAAACAAATACAGTTCTAGGAAATGTCCTCATTGTCCTCCCCCACCCAAACGCAATAGCCCCTCTCAAAATTGTGTTCTGGAGCCGCCCCGCACAAGGATATACCTAGCACAAACCTGTGATAGATTTTTTGTTGACAGTACCAGGTAAAAACTATGCATACGTAAAAATCTTAAATTTTTGGTAGCGTTTTGATCACTTCAGCTTTACTTAAGTACCACTTCGTTTTATGAATGTTTTCAACGTTCTTCTTTTTGAAACTCTCACTTGGACTCCTCTGAATCACTTGGATTTGGGGTTGGCAGGGAAGGGCCCGGGGGTCCCCCAGAAAATTTTTCCATAGCTAGATGGTTTTTCCATCAGGATTTTATACTGACGGAAGCCAGTGCTGGCGCTAATAAGGTTCAAACAACTTTTCAAGATTTTGTAGCGGCATAAGATGTTTGAAAACTCTGAAACTCGAAATTTTCGTTTTGGGTTTTGGGCAGTTTTTGATAGCCGGAGACAACATTTCTAGAAATTTACATCATTTTTCAGGCGTGGAATTTTGCGTTCTACAAATTTTTTTCAGTCCATTTTTCCGGTTAGACTGACGATAATCGTGCGAAAAACGATTTATCCAGCAGTTTCCAGCTTTTTTCGGAAATTGAATTTTTTAATTGAGGCGTTTTTCAGAGGATCGAGATAAAACTTTTAAAAATGCAATGAATGTTCCTAACGTGAAATTTAACGCTCTACAAATTAGGTTGCAATTTGGCCCAAAATCCATTGGTTTAGGCGCTACATCGAGATTTTGGGAGAATTCCGAGTGTTGAGTCGTGTGTGCATCTTCGATTTCTAAAAACAATGTCCAAGCGGGGTTGCATCAGGCCGAGCCCATGCAACCCTCCTAATTTAAGCACATGTGTTAACTATTCCAGCTCTCGGCTTGACCTTCAAGCCGAGTAGCCTTTGTTTTCACATGTTGCATCTCAGCTTTCTCTTTTTCGTCCTTTTTCACTTTTCAAATATCCATACGGATTCAGTCGTCGTTTCCAATCTATTACAAGAGCACGCACGCCGCACGGCTCCACACTCCTCCCGCTATAGTTTCCTTCAAATATACAGTCCACTCAATTACCAAGCAATCCGGTCTTCTTATTTATTACAACAAATATCTGGCATCCCCTAACCGGCGTGTCAGAAGCAGCCCGACGCGCTGCGCTTCATGGTCCCTCGGGCCGGATCTACGAGGGGTGTTCAATAAATAAGGCGCTTTTGTCTATAAAACGAGAACGAATCAACGAAAAATAACGATCGAGGTGGCAAATTAAAGCAAATTTAATACTCTTTTAACTTACAAACTTATGTTTTGTCATAGTCACCGTTTACAGTGACGCATGTCTGCAGACGTTGAATCCATTTTTGCATTCCGTTGAAAAAAAAAACTCCTGCGGTTGTGATCTGATCCATTCGCTCACAGCGGTCTGCACATCATCATCAGAGCTATACTGTTTAGTGTTTACCCTTCAAGGCTTCCTTTGAGCTTTGGGAAAAGCCAAAAATCACTCGGAGCTAAATCTGGATTGTAGGGGGAAAGGGGGGTGGGGCACCATTTGAAACTTTAGCCGAGCCAGCGTCTTTTTTGTTTCTGCACTGCAATGTGGTCTTGCATTGTCATGATGCAACAGGAATAAGCTGTCCTGTCCGGTCGAATTCTTCGGATGTGAGTTTTCCGATTTCGCATAGTATCGCAGTATCTTGGAGAGTTGACAGTATGCTTTTTTCCAGATATTCCTTGAGAATGACCCCGTTTGCATCCCAAAAAATGGTCAACATGATTTTTTGAGCTGATTCAGCTTTTTTGAATTTTCACTCATGATGTCGCAACTACGGTACCGACCTGATACTGATGAAAATTTTAGATGACAACCTTTAGGTCAACGCTTGATCGGCTGATTGAGACGCTTATCTTATCAGTATCTCCGTTTTTCGAGTCTTGGAGATGTGAGGTTGCCAAATACTCGTAGATCAGATCACAACCGCAGGATTTTTTTTTTTTCAACGGAATGCAAAAATGGATTCAACGTCTGCAGACATGCGTCACTGTAAACGGTGACTATGACAAAATATAAGTTTGTAAGTTGAAAGAGTATTAAATTTGCTTTAATTTGCCACCTCGATCGTTATTTTTTGTTAATTCGTTCTCGTTTTATAGACAAAAGCGCCTTATTTATTGAACACCCCTCGTACTAGTGATCTTAATCATATAAGATAATCCGCGGATATACGGAGTGTGTTCATCACTCAACAAGTGAAAACCTCAGTGAAATTTGTGTTTCGAAAACTCGCGAGTTACAACAGCATAGTTCATATATGCGCCCTTACTGCTCCAACGTAGCAGTACTCTCGCGTTATGTACTAATCATAATGCATAAAATCGTTTATGCACAGTTTTCGCCTCATTTTCTATTTCTTTGATGCTCACAATTCATCAAAACATAAACGCGCGTGCGCGCACAATTCAATTGACAGTTGAAAATCGTCACACCACACGTTATATCCCAGATAACAATATCAGGCTTGCCGATCTGGCTTAAAATGGGCTTTCGTAAGACGTCTTTAGTAGTATAAAAGTAAGGATTTAAAAACAGTAAGGATTTAAAAACAGTAAGGATTTAAAAACAGTAAGGATTTAAAAACAGTAAGGATTTAAAAACAGTAAGGATTTAAAAGCACTTTTGATTTTTAGCATTGTAAGGACTTTAAAACAGTGGGGATTTAAAAACAGTGGTGACCTAACTCATGTAAGAGTATAGGAGCGAACCAAGGACAAAGTTTTGCAGCGTTGTGAAGGATAAATCATGCAAGAGGATGATGTGTTTGAAGGTTAACTGATAAAAGAGGAGGGGGTCAAAGGGAAAAGGGCTTTGCTGCCCCCCCTTCACCCCCTTCACCCCCCTTCACCACCCCCCTTCACCTCCCCCCTGCACATCCCCCCCCCCAAGGATACTAATGGGGTACTCGCTATTTAACCGAAACTGAAATAAGAAATTGAAGACTGTACTTACCTACTGCGTGTAATAGCTGTGTTAAATAGGACACACTGCAGGAAACAGGTTTATTCTTGTTTGGAACTAATGCGTAATAAACCCAAAACTCAGCAAGTGAATTCCAGGAAAGAGATTAGAGCCTCTCGACCCTCGTCGAGTTGCGAGAAATAGCTGTGTTAGATAGGACGCACTGCAGGAAACAGGTTTATTCTTGTTTGGAACTAATGCGCAGTAAACCGATGACTCAGCGAGAGAATTCCAGGAAAGAGATTAGAACCTCTCGACCCTCGTCGAGTTGCGAGAAACAGCTCAGTTAAATAAGACACACTGCAGGAAACAGATTTATTCTTGTTTGAAACTAATGCGCAGTAAACCGATGACTCAGCAAGTGAATTCCTGTGAGGACCTAACCCATGCAAGAGTAGAGTAGTGAACCTAGGACAATGTTTTACGGTGTTGCCAACCATATCTAACCTATCTTCGATCCTCCAGAGGCGGATCGGCCAGAGGAGGATCGTCCAGCGGCGGATTAACCAGAGGCGATAGAGTGGGCATTAGAGAATAGTACAGGTCGGGATTAAATCAAGCAAGTTGAAACTTGATTTGTTCAAGATTTTACCTGTAATATGTTACGCAACATTCCAGAATATTGCATCATCCCCTCGATATTTGTTTCAATTGGTTCAATGGAACGTGCTGGAACATAGCGACAACCCCTTCCATTCCCACCCATTACTGTTGATTAATCAAGTTGAAACTTGTCTTGTTCAAGATTTTACCTGTAATTGTTACGTAAAATTCCAGAATATTGCGTCATCTCCTTCACGTGTTTTCTCTCTTTAGTTTGATATTCGTCAAGTTTCAACCGGAGCCGCGGTAGCTGTGCATACCAGCAGTACCTATCTCTGAGGAAGCAAAAAGTTTGCTTAGTAAATCAAGGAGAGGGGTACCTCGCCAACTAAGGTGCGAATAAGGGGGGGGGGGGCATTTTTTTTTTTTATTCTTGCATTTTTCTGAACTGGACGAGTTAAGGTCGAAGTTATGGAGAGGGGGTACCCGCACTATAACCGTTACGGAGATAGCATGGGTTAGAATTGCGCCATTGCGCGCAATAGCGGTGTCGATTGAAACAAACATCTGGAAACACGTGTCATCTTGTTTGAGTGTGATGCGCTAAAGGCAAAGCGGCGGATCGTCCAGAGGCGGAACGTCCAGAGGCGGAACGACCAGAGGCGGAACGTCCAGAGGCGGAACGTCCAAAGGCGGAATGTCCAGAGACGGATCGTCCAGCGACGGAGCTTCCGGTGGCAAATCGAAGATTTACGGTGTTGCCAATTTAATGTAACCCAACTTCATGTTCTGGAGTGTTTTAGACTATTGCGTCATCTCTCCCATTCTCATTTACCGTTGATTATTTATTCAAGATGAAACTTGACTCGTTCAAGATGTTACCTGTATTTTGATTTGTTTCAATTGGATCACGTTCTAGAACGTTCTAGATGCTTGCACACCCTCCATGTGCGTTCCAATCGACTCAATGGAACGGTCCAATTGACATAATGGAACGTTCCAATTGACATAATGGGACGTTCCAATTGACATAATGGATCGTTCCAATTGACTTATTGGGGCGTTCTAATTGACATAATGGGACGTTCCAAACGACAAAATGGAGCGTTCCGATGGATTGAATGGGACGTTCCAATCGACAAAATGGATCGTTCCAATTGACTTATTGGGGCGTTTCAATTGACATAATTGGACGTTCCAATCGACAAAATGGAGCGTTCCAATTGACATAATGGGACGTTCCAATTGACTTAATGGATCGTTCCAATTGACTTCTTGGGGCTTCCAATTGACATAATGGGACGTTCCAATCGACAAAATGGAGCGTTCCAATTGACATAATGGGACGTTCCAATTGACTTAATGGATCGTTCCAATTGACTTCTTGGGGCGTTCCAATTGACATAATGGGACGTTCCAATCGACAAAATGGAGCGTTCCAATTGACATAATGGGACGTTCCAATTGACTTAATGGATCGTTCCAATTGACTTCTTGGGGCGTTCCAATTGACATAATGGGACGTTCCAATCGACAAAATGGAGCGTTCGTATTGACAGAATGGGACGTTCCAATTGATTGAATGGGACGTTCCAATCGACAAAATGGAGCGTTCCAATTGACAGAATAGACGTTCCAATTGATAGAATGGGACGTTCCAATCGACAAAATGGAGCCTTCCAATCGACGGAATGGGACGTTCCAATTGATAGAATGGGACGTTCCAATCGACAAAATGGAGCCTTCCAATCGACAGAATGGGACGTTCCAATAGGCTTCATGGGACGTTCCAATTGACTTAATGCAAAAATCCAATCGACTTAATGAGACGCACTCACTAAAGTGTGGTATGATAATGTATTCATATGAGAGGTTGATAATGAAAAAAACGGAAGTAAGCAGACGAAATATTTATTCAATTGTAGGACATAGAACATTAATTGAATCAAGGTGAATAAAACATGAATTAAATTAAATACATTGGTGTTCATTATAGAGGGAAATAAAAATCGAAACTTATCGAAGAATCTCTGCTTCGGTGGACGATAGTGATTGACCTTGGACGAACCATTTTTGACTTCGCAGAGTTGGTTGAATACCTTTTCGATGAATCTAGGAAGTTTCGGCGCCGGAAATCTCGGCGCAAAAATTTCGGCGCGGGGAAATTTCGGCGCGGGGAGATCTCGGCGCACGGAAATCTCGGCGCCTGATTTTTTTTCAAGCGATAAAGGTAAGTAACGTCGAGTGTAGTTAGTACTTGGATCGATTACGGGGAGACCGTTTTTTTTCAAGCTGTAAAGTTAAGTAACGTCGAGCGTAGTTAGTACTTGGATCGATTATGGGAGGACCGTTATTTTTCTTCAGAAAATTCATAATGTTTTAAACTTTTCCTTCAAAATGAGGAATCTTCTTCGAGGAATAGCTCACAACTTGCAATATTAAATTTTCTCTAATTTATTCGACAAGGGCAGTATACACCCGAAATACCTATTTATATGCCACATATTTATCTATTTATTCATTCTCTTTCAGCACATTTTTAAAAAATTGACAAAGGGCCATCTACACCCCTCACAAAAACTTTTTAAACACGCCCAAGAGTGTTCTTTAGGGGGGGGAGGGTCCCCCTAAAAAAACTCTTGGCCACTCCTAAGCCTGGATAAGTGTGAAGGAAAAGTTGAAAATATTATGATTTTACTGAAGAAAAAAAACGGTCTCCCCATAATCGATCCAAGTACTAACTACGCTTGACGTTACTTATAACTTTACAGCTTAAAAAAAACGGTCTCCCCATAATCAATCCAAGTACTAAGTACACTCGACGTTACTTAACTTTACCACTTGAAAAAAATCAGGCGCCGAGATTTTCGTGCGCCGAGATCTCCCCGCGCCGAAATTTTTGCGCCGAGATTTCCGGCGCCGAAATTTTCGCGCCGAAACTTCCGGACACCATTTTCGATATTGTAGGGTTCTTGACACATACAGTCGATGCTTCCTTCAAGGTGGTCATCAACCCACGCCCAAGGGCACAACACATAATGACCGACATACTCTGGTAGTGACTCGAGACCTTGAAGTATGAGGATCCAGCGGCGAACCAAAAACTTTTCGTCTTTGGATAGATCATGAGAATTTTCCCGTTTGAATCGAACGATGGAGAGCAGCAAGGGTCTAACTTGTTCTCGAAGTCGATGAGTTTTTGCGTATTCCTCCTGGAGACTCATCGTTATAGCCTTCAAGGTCGATTTTCAATCCACAATCTGATCGGTATCGGTACAGTAAAACTCCGCCACCGGTAAATCCTAGCAAGTTCAAAAGTAGAAACGCACACAAAAACCAACTGTTCAATTGAGTACTGGAGGTAGTCGAATTACTTTCGGAGCACTTTAAGGTTAACGTACAATTGTCACTGAACGATTTCAATAGACTTATGGACTTGTGAAACATCCTTGCTGCTTTATACAGTTGATGGTTTCCATCTTCTTCCACAATCGGTAATTCGCTGTTGGACAAAGGGGCGGAGTCACAGACGGATAGCCCAACAAGCCAGGTTAGGATTAGCATTTGTAGAGGTGTGAAGGACATGTTTCTGCAGGATTCTCAGTAGCTCCTCCCACTTTTTGATCGAGTTGCAATTGATGATGCAATATTAATTCCAGAATATTCCTGAGATAGAGGTTATGATACCGAGTTGAATAAATGTTGAGAAGTACGATGTGTGCGTTGTGAAGTGACAATATGAGATTGACAATGAGACACAGCAATGATAGAAAAGACGTCATTCTTTTTCCAAGGTTCGAGAATGATTGGAAGGTCTCTAAAGTTACACAACCTTTTTAGCATCGATCCAGCTGTTGTGACTCGAATCGAAACCCCACCATTTGACGTAGGCTTTGTCCTTGTTTCTGCGCAGTACTTTTTCCACCAAGTACACGTCCGGATGTTTTGTTTTCTGCAACTCCTCCGCGTAGAATCCTCCTTTCACGGGGTTTCCTTTCAAATCTTCCAGCAAATAAGTTATAGGGCTTGTGGCTTTTACCCTGGTGACTTTGAAAATTTCAGCGCTCCATTTTGGAGTGTAGCCTTTCTCAAAAAGGGATTTCTGTTTGCTTATACGAAGGGAATCTCCAATTTTGAGTTTAGGTCTTTTCAAATTCTCAACACTTCTTTCCTCCTGGTTCAAACGGTGCAGGATGCTTTTTTCGTGCTTCTTGGTAACGTCTTTTGGTTTCATACCGATCGTCCGATGAACGCTTCCGTTGTACTCGCGCATTAGCTCATCGAGAATGTCGATCCACTTGTAATTTCCTTGCAAACTGAATCGCTTCCACATTTTGGTTTTGAGTGTCCGGTTAAAACGCTCGCCGATCGAACATTTGATGGTGCTGTAAACACTGTACATATTGATTCCTCGTTTTCGCATGAGATCTTCAAATATATGGTTGTAAAACTCTTTGCCTTGATCTACTTGCAGGTTTTTCGGTGGAGTAGCTTTCCTTAGCACGCGTTCCATCGCTGCTGTGACATCTTTACCCGTCTTTGATTTTACAGGCTCGGCCCAAGCGTATTTCGAGAATGTATCAATTACTGTGAGGAGGTATTTGTAGCCTTTGTTGGCTCGTGCGTAGGGAATCATTTCGACTAAATCAGCATGCCATAGGTCATTTAAGCCATGGATTCTGACTTTACGCCGAGAGTAATTGCGTCGAGCAGGTTTGTGCAATTCATCAACCACGGCACGTTTCAATGATGAGGGAGCCATAATGCTAGTATCCGATCGTGTACTCTGTTCCACTTTTAGGTAGATTATCGAGGTATTTCACATCAACAGATGGCTCTTGACTTTTCGAAATGCTGTCCTCCACGTGAAGTCTCAGTTCTCTGAGTCGTTCTTCAACCCACTTTAGGTTAACAGCGTCGGTGTTGTCTTTAGGTTCGTCTAGGTTTTTGATTCGTTTGTTATCCGCATCGAAGTTGTGATCTTCGTCTATTGACATTCCACGAGCACTCACTATCGCTGTGATCGTCTCGCTCTCTCCAGATGGTAATGAGCGTCCAAACTTGTCGACTGAACTCATTCTTCTGACGTTTAGACCTTGCGTTCACTCTATATAACCTCCTTCGCGGAGCTCCTCTTCGATACTGAGGATTTCACGGTCCAGTCCCGTGTTACCAGCCTCTTTTGATGCAATGAGTAAAGCTAAGCGTTCCACTAGCTCATTGGGGTCATCCCAATATATGTATGTTTTTTGTGACGTCAGAGGTACAAACAGGGTGCCACCTTTCTTTTTCTTGCTTGCTTTTGGCGGGAACAATTGACGAATCACATCCTTATACTTTTTCGAATTGTTGAAATTGATTGCATTTTCAGAAAAATAGGCTTGTCTGTGCGCATTTGTTTTCTCCAATATTTCTTTGTATTGGTTCAATTCCTGTGTGGTGTACTGAGTAGGTTTTTTCATGAAAAGTAACTCTAATAATCCTGTAGTAACTTGTCCGAAAGGTTCGTTTCCAATGAATAGATTGTCATTTTCATCAAAAGATATAGGTTTGTTTCCGATCATCCATTCTCCAACCGTACCACCTCCATGTCGGATACGATAGAGGTGATCAAAATCGCTTTTCTTGCTTTTCCCTTTAGAGCTTTCTATAATCATACGATGGAAATAGGGTCCTACAAGTTTTCCAAACTTTTCATCTACGTATGCTTGCACATTGTCTTCTAAACTAGAGTCACTCGCAGTATCGAAAGATTTGAAGGCCTCTCCTTCTTCATCGGAAACGTTTCCCGTTTTGAATTCCTCCATCTCTTCTTTTTTCACTTTGGAAAGAGGAGTATGTTCTTCTTTTTTCATCCGCACTATCTCACGTAGGGGTTCGGCAATGGGTCTCAGCTGTTTTTCGAGAGCCTGCGAAGTTTCCGACTCGCCCTGTCGTAACGCACTGAATTTCTTCCTGATGGCCTCGCGAGCACGCACGATATCGTCGTAATGTTCCATCTTCGACTGTATGCTGACTTGCTTTTGCTCACCTTTTTATATACGCGTCGAACCCTCGGCGGTACCGACCTTTATCTATGTCACTTTCTTTGTCAATGACTAGAAATCCGTACTTATCTTGCCAGCAAGCGGCACACATCTCCTTGAACTCATTGAAGGTCATATCTGTGGTCACGTGATCATCGTAGATATGCTTCAGGTTAAGTTCATCCTGTTTAAATATCACTATGAGGTTGACATTGTCTCGAATCAATTGCTTCGGTATCCTGCTGTAAGTCTGACAGAGATAGAAGCTATCAACGAGACTGTGTCTACCCATACTAAAATATTCGCGCATGACATTCTGTTTGTCACAAGCTACGTCATCGAAGATGAAAACAGAGTTTTGTAAGGCATCGGCCGGTTTGACAATCTCCACGTTCTCGGAAAACACAAAATACCCGAGACCCTCGATTTGTTCGATGGTTTTACCCAGCACCACGTATTTAGGTTGGAAAGGAGTTTTTGAATAGAGATAAATGTTGTTGAATTTCAATCCATTAGCGTCCTTGAGGAGACAAATCACAACGTTTGTTTTGCCGCAGTTCGAAGGTCCGCATATGATACATCTGATGAGGTCCGGTAAGAGATCGCTATGCCGTCGTTTTGCCATGCCTTTCCCGTTTAGCGGAGGATCTGCGTTTTTGACTTTCAATCGCTTGCGCTGCTGCTCGAACTTCATCTCGATAAATGATACCGATCCGACAGTGCACCTCCTATTTATAGGTCATCACATGAGGGTAAAGGTTCAGTTGTGATCAAGATGGCGAAGCAGAAGCACGTGCGCAAGCGGAAAGCTCAAAGTCGTAAGCAGAAAGAAAAACTGACAGTCCGTAATCGCGGAGAAAAGTTGCAACAAACAGGAGCGGGGATTTGGACGGGAGTCGTGAGTTTCTTCAAGAGAATATTTACAAAAGAGACCGTGAGCCATATGCGAAGACTGAACAAGACTCGAAAAAAGACAAGTAATCGAGGTCGTACTCCTGATTTTGACCAACCCGAAAAGTCTGGAAAAGAAACCGAAGCAGAGGAGGAGGATCAAAAGAGCTCAAAGGTATAAATACGCTTGTTAGATTCTTGAAATTTTAGTCTTGTGCAAGAGATGTCGGCGAAACGACGTCAAAAGCGTGATCGTCCTGTCAAAGGTAAAGGAGTCGTTAATAAACTGATCGACTGGCTCCCCTTCGAAGCTCATCTACCAGGTGGATATCGCTATTGCGGACCCGGGACCAAATTAGCCTCCAGGTTGGCCCGTGGTGATCCAGGAATCAATAAATTGGACGACGCTTGCAAGGAGCACGACATAGCCTACAGTGAATACTCGGATACGGAAAATCGCCATAAAGCGGACAAAGTACTGGCCGAGAGAGCTTGGGAAAGGGTCAAAGCTGGAGACTCTTCTCTTGGTGAACGAGCAGCAGCCTACGCTGTGACCAGTGCGATGAAACTCAAGACCAAACTCGGCGCCGGATGCAAAAAAGGAAAAAAGACCAAACCGAGCGCTGGAAAATGTCACTGCAATGGGACCGCAGGACTAACCGGATCCGGTCTCAAAAAGAAAAAAGACAAAGACTCAGAAGAAGAAGAAGAAACTACCGAAAATAACACCTCGCGTGATTCCAATACCGTCAACAGGAAACGGATTAAAACCTATTCTCGCCCGTGCTGGTCTTCCATCTCGATCCATCAATCCGGCCATTCGAAAGGTACAAACCGCGATAGCGAACGACAAGAAACCCACTCGCATCGGCAAGGGTCTCTTTTTACGCCCTCATCGATCGGGGTTTGGACTCTACCTGTCTCCTTTCCCAGGGACCGATCGTTCCAACTAATCGAAAAATTGCCACGGAAACCGCTTTCTGACGAAGATTTGAGACAAGCGGCCCAAAAGCTGAAAATTCCCGACTTTCTTGGAGTTTTTTCGCGTGAGTCTATTTCACGCCTGAGCCCACCTTGTCGCAATGAGTGCGCCATCATCAATCTGGACAATGATCGGGGACCCGGCACACATTGGGTCGCCTACAGTAAACACGGTGATCGAACACTATATTACAATAGTTTCGGTGATATTGACCCACCTAGTGAATTGTTGCGTCACCTTCGCGGAAGTTCATCGGTGGAATACAACTACGATGCGGAACAAACGTTTGATACGGTCATTTGTGGACACTTGTGCCTGGCCTTCCTTATAAAAGCAACGCGTTACTGGATTAATTCGTCAAAATGAGTGAAACTATCTTGCTGACTGGACGTAGCAACGTGCTAGAGTGTGTCTTTTCACCATCTGTCTTGCTCGACTCACACAAGAGTCATTACATCGGATTGGTGGAATTTGTTGCCTACAATTCGATCCCGAATGTGAATCACACGAATCAGATCTTCCGATACGCAAATCAGGATGGAACAGCAATGCAGATTCGAATACCACGCGGAGCGTACGAGATTGATGCTATCCAATTGTTTCTGAAGAACGAGTTGGGAGCCGATGCAATTGAACTAAGAGGTAATAAAAATACTCTAAAATGCGAGCTCCGTTGCAAATACGCGGTGGATTTTCGAGGATCAGGATTGATCGATCGATCGATCGGATGCTAGGATTTGAGCAGGGAGTGTATGCACCAAATGTCTGGCACACATCTCAACAACCAGTGAACATAACCTCTGTCAATGTAATTTGCATCGAGTGCAATTTGGCAACCGGGAGTTACGTAAACGGAGGAGTCGCCCACACGATATTCGCTTTCAGTCCACTTGTTCCACCCGGATACAAGATGGCGCTGTCTCCGCGGAACATCATCTACAATCGTATAAATACGATCATGGTCGATCGTTTGCAGATCAGTATAGTGGATCAAGACGGCAGACCGGTCGATTTTGCAGGAGAACAAGTATCCGTCCGATTGCACATTAAATCAGTAAACGAATAAAATTCTTACAATATGGGTAAACTGAAGACTATAAATAAGGGATGCTTTCGCGGGAACCCCATCAGTCGTGAATTAACTTCCTCAACTAATAAACGTTTAACTCCCTACAACGTGAGACTGTTGCAACAGTTGGGATACTCTGTGATTTACGGTCGAAATTAACCATGGATAATTCTGAGGAAATCAAGTACTACCAGTATCATACTTACCAACCTTACATCGCTACATTCAAAAGTAACGATGAGATCCGCATACCAGTGAACAGTCAAGATCTCTACACCGTTCCAGGTGATTCGAAACTCTACATTGAAGGAAAGCTCAAGTTCAAATCTCGAGATGGGACGGATACTGCTATTAAAGACACAGCCTCGTTGATCAACAATGCTTTCGCATTTCTTTTCGACCAAGTTCGCTACGAATTGAATGGTATAGAGATTGATAGATCCCGCCATGTTGGAATCACTAGTACTGCCAAGACCTTACTTACCTGCACTAAAGATGAGGCATCTGCCCTCGAGATCGCTGGATGGGGTTCACCGCTCATCAACTCAACGGATGGTTCGTTCCGCACTCTGATCCCATTGGGTGCATTGCTTGGATTTGCCAACGATTTCAAAAACTGTATTATCCGTTTGAAGCAAGAACTGGTACTGATTCGAGCCAGAACAGACAAAAACGCTTACATCATCGGTGACAAAGTTGAAAAGGACGCCGTTTCGATCGAACTTACCAAGGTCAATTGGATGATGCCTCAAGTAAAATACAATTTGGGTCCAGAAAAGAAGTTGTTGGATCGAGTCAAGAATAATGCCTCCTTTCAAATAGGTTTCCGCAGCTGCGAAACACACGCGTACCCACAACTACCACCCAATGGTAAGGAGACATGAAAATTGATGACCACCAGCAACGTTGAAGCTCCAGCTTGGATAATCGTATTATTTCAGACAGGGCGAATGGACGAAGAAACGAAAGACGCAGGGAAGTTCGATCATGTTCGTTTGCGTTCCATCAGGGTGCACTTGAACAGTGTTGCCTTACCTTACGAGTGAACCAAGATTATGCCAAGGATGATTTCTTGCAGTTTTATCAGAATTATCTGGACTTCATCCCGGGATTTTCTAAAGGAGAGAAGTTGTGCGAACCCCCCTTGACGATGCGCAAGTTTAAGGAAGAGAACCCAATTTTTGTACTGAAATGCCTCTATGAAGACATCATCAAACCGGGCCCACTTGACATTCAAATCGAGTTGGAAGCAGATGAGAATTTTCCCAAGAACACCTCAACTTATGCTATTCTCGTTCATGATGTCATGTATTCCTACCAATCACTATCTGGGATTGTCAAAAGGATCAGATAAATGATTACTAATACTACTCCGAATGTTCTAGAATTTCACAATGTATTCATAACATATTTATAACTGTAATGCTTTCATACTTAATAAAATTTGATATTCATTTCTTAACCGTTCTTGGGTCTTTTTAATTCACATTTTCCCACCATCCTTAACATCATTTGAAAGATGTATTTTAAACTTGGCTCATTATGTCCTTCCAGTCTGGACGGTAGCTCTTTCGTCAAAGTTAAACGTCCCATTCAGTCAGATAAAACGTCCCATTCAGTCAGTTAAAACGTTCCATGAAGTCAATTGGAACGATCCACTAAGTCCATTGGAACGTCCCATTATGCCAATTGAAACGCCCCAATAAGTCAATTGGAACGATCCATTAAGTCAATCAGAACGTCCCATGAAGCCGATTGGAACGTCCCATTCTGTCGATTGGAAGGCTCCATTTTGTCGATTGGAACGTCCCATTCTATCAATTGGAACGTCCCATTCCGTCGATTGGAAGGCTCCATTTTGTCGATTGGAACGCCCCATTCAATCAATTGGAACGTCCCATTCTGTCAATACGAACGCTCCATTTTGTCGTTTGGAACGTCCCATTATGTCAATTGGAACGCCCCAAGAAGTCAATTGGAACGATCCATTAAGTCAATTGGAACGTCCCATTATGTCAATTGGAACGCTCCATTTTGTCGATTGGAACGTCCCACTATGTCAATTGGAACGCCCCAAGAAGTCAATTGGAACGATCCATTAAGTCAATTGGAACGTCCCATTATGTCAATTGGAACGCTCCATTTTGTCGATTGGAACGTCCCATTATGTCAATTGGAACGCCCCAAGAAGTCAATTGGAACGATCCATTAAGTCAATTGGAACGTCCCATTATGTCAATTGGAACGCTCCATTTTGTCAATTGGAACGTCCAATTATGTCAATTGAAACGCCCCAATAAGTCAATTGGAACGATCCATTATGTCGATTGGAACGTCCCATTCAATCAATCGGAACGCTCCATTTTGTCGTTTGGAACGTCCCATTATGTCAATTAGAACGCCCCAATAAGTCAATTGGAACGATCCATTATGTCAATTGGAACGTCCCATTATGTCAATTGGAACGTCCCATTATGTCAATTGGACCGTTCCATTGAGTCGATTGGAACGCACATGGAGGGTGTGCAAGCATCTAGAACGTTCTAGAACGTGATCCAATTGAAACAAATCAAAATACAGGTAACATCTTGAACGAGTCAAGTTTCATCTTGAATAAATAATCAACGGTAAATGAGAATGGGAGAGATGACGCAATAGTCTAAAACACTCCAGAACATGAAGTTGGGTTACATTAAATTGGCAACACCGTAAATCTTCGATTTGCCACCGGAAGCTCCGTCGCTGGACGATCCGTCTCTGGACATTCCGCCTTTGGACGTTCCGCCTCTGGACGTTCCGCCTCTGGTCGTTCCGCCTCTGGTCGTTCCGCCTCTGGACGTTCCGCCTCTGGACGATCCGCCGCTTTGCCTTTAGCGCATCACACTCAAACAAGATGACACGTGTTTCCAGATGTTTGTTTCAATCGACACCGCTATTGCGCGCAATGGCGCAATTCTAACCCATGCTATCTCCGTAACGGTTATAGTGCGGGTACCCCCTCTCCATAACTTCGACCTTAACTCGTCCAGTTCAGAAAAATGCAAGAATAAAAAAAAAAATGCCCCCCCCCCCTTATTCGCACCTTAGTTGGCGAGGTACCCCTCTCCTTGATTTACTAAGCAAACTTTTTGCTTCCTCAGAGATAGGTACTGCTGGTATGCACAGCTACCGCGGCTCCGGTTGAAACTTGACGAATATCAAACTAAAGAGAGAAAACACGTGAAGGAGATGACGCAATATTCTGGAATTTTACGTAACAATTACAGGTAAAATCTTGAACAAGACAAGTTTCAACTTGATTAATCAACAGTAATGGGTGGGAATGGAAGGGGTTGTCGCTATGTTCCAGAACGTTCCATTGAACCAATTGAAACAAATATCGAGGGGATGATGCAATATTCTGGAATGTTGCGTAACATATTACAGGTAAAATCTTGAACAAATCAAGTTTCAACTTGCTTGATTTAATCCCGACCTGTACTATTCTCTAATGCCCACTCTATCGCCTCTGGTTAATCCGCCGCTGGACGATCCTCCTCTGGCCGATCCGCCTCTGGAGGATCGAAGATAGGTTAGATATGGTTGGCAACACCGTAAAACATTGTCCTAGGTTCACTACTCTACTCTTGCATGGGTTAGGTCCTCACAGGAATTCACTTGCTGAGTCATCGGTTTACTGCGCATTAGTTTCAAACAAGAATAAATCTGTTTCCTGCAGTGTGTCTTATTTAACTGAGCTGTTTCTCGCAACTCGACGAGGGTCGAGAGGTTCTAATCTCTTTCCTGGAATTCTCTCGCTGAGTCATCGGTTTACTGCGCATTAGTTCCAAACAAGAATAAACCTGTTTCCTGCAGTGCGTCCTATCTAACACAGCTATTTCTCGCAACTCGACGAGGGTCGAGAGGCTCTAATCTCTTTCCTGGAATTCACTTGCTGAGTTTTGGGTTTATTACGCATTAGTTCCAAACAAGAATAAACCTGTTTCCTGCAGTGTGTCCTATTTAACACAGCTATTACACGCAGTAGGTAAGTACAGTCTTCAATTTCTTATTTCAGTTTCGGTTAAATAGCGAGTACCCCATTAGTATCCTTGGGGGGGGGGATGTGCAGGGGGGAGGTGAAGGGGGGTGGTGAAGGGGGGTGAAGGGGGTGAAGGGGGGGCAGCAAAGCCCTTTTCCCTTTGACCCCCTCCTCTTTTATCAGTTAACCTTCAAACACTTGCATGATTTATCCTTCACAACGCTGCAAAACTTTGTCCTTGGTTCGCTCCTATACTCTTACATGAGTTAGGTCACCACTGTTTTTAAATCCCCACTGTTTTAAAGTCCTTACAATGCTAAAAATCAAAAGTGTTTTTAAATCCTTACTGTTTTTAAATCCTTACTGTTTTTAAATCCTTACTGTTTTTAAATCCTTACATTTATACTACTGTCTTTTCATTCCGTCTTAAAGACGTCTTAAATCCGTCTTATCGTCGCGGATCCAAAGACGTCTTTTAAGCTTGTCTTAAATCCGTCTTAAATGCGTCTTTAAGTCGATTTTAGAAGACACCTTGTATTCCGTCTTAAATCCGTCTTCCAAATTGGGTTTTAAGACGTCTTTCGATCCAGTCTTACAAGGCGTCTTTAATCCGTCTTAAATCTTGTGAGGATTGTGCGTGTATCCGTGTATGCACACTGTACACACGCCCAGTCACCATATGTATCAGCTTTGAATTGCGCGCTACTCAACACTTTTCATACAGCGCGCCAACGTCGTTCCATCGATCTTCCACCAAGCATCTCTTATCTAAGATGATGCAATGACTGGGAGATGTGCATTGTGATCGAAGGAGCATCTCGTGACTCATGACTTTTCCCTCTCCGCACCGCCGAAATTGTGTGGTGGGGCCGTCTGATCACGGGCTCCCGTGACTATATAAGGGCAATTCGCAGCCGAAAAATTATCTTATTTGTTCTGTGTCTCTCTCTGTTTCAACATGTAAGTTCAGTTGAGCTGTGTGCTCTGCTTTTAGTTCGTAAGTTAGGTTAGGTTCTCGGGCGCGATGTGTGCGTTTATCCGCATTGTAACCCACTGGCGTCGTGTGTGTGAAAGCCACGTCGGTCCAGGACCCCTTTGAGTTTGTGAACTGTTTCACTTATATCATCGTCACGCGAGTTTTTAAAGTTAAATTTTGTGGTATGATCAAGTAAGTACTAGTCTATGTCACTAGCGCAACGTTAAAGCAGCAAAGTCTTAAATGCTAGGCGCTACGTTGGAGCATCGTGTAATTGTTTGGCGCAAGTTTCAAAGCTGTCCACCTTTAAATTCTGGCGCTGTTGCCGTTCAAATATAATTAATCTGCGCGACACAAGGCGGCAAAGTCTTAAATGCTAAGCGCCGTGTTGCCGCATCTCACTTATATTAGCGCGACATAGCTGTCCGGTGTTTAAATGTTGGCGCTCTAGCCGATCATCACTCACCTGCGCAACCATGGCTGCAAAGTCTTAAATGCTAAGCGCCGTGTTGCCGCACCGTGCTTATACATGACGAGTAAAGCCGTCCACTTTAATTACTGGCGCTGTTGCCGTTTCTGGATATTACAACTGCGCGACAAATGGCTGCAAAGTCTTAAATGCTAAGCGCCACGTTGCCGCACTTCGTTAATACCAGCGCGACTAAGCCGTCCGGAATTAAGTGCTGGCGCTCATGCTGGTTACGTATTACTCACCTGCGCAACCATGGCGGCAAAGTCTTAAATGCTAAGCGCCGTGCTGATACTAACGCGATAATCAAAATCAGACAGATTTTAATAGCAGGCGCTCCTGGCCGCTTAAGTATTATTCACCTGCGCAACCATGGCGGCAAAGTCTTAAATGCTAAGCGCCGTGTTGCCGCACCGTGCTAATACCATAGCGCTAGTTTGGCTGTCCTCTCTTAATTACTGGCGCTATTATCGTCCAAACACTTATCACCTGCGCGACGTTCCATAGCTACACAGCCTTAAATGCAAGACGCTGTGTTGCCGCATCTTATCGGTAATTCCTCCAATCGACATAGCTACCACAGTTACTTGCTGCCGCTGTTGCTGCTCAAGTACTGTTCACCTACGCGATAATCTATGGCCGCAAAGTCTTAAATGCTAAGCGCCGAGTTGCCGCAAAGTGTTGTAGTATTTTGGCGCGACATTCATAGCTACCACATTTAACTGCTGCCGCTGATTGGCGAGTAAGTATTGATAAGCTGCGCGACATAAATAGCAGTCCGATTTTAATTAGTTGGCGCTGTTGCAGCTCAGTGACAAAATTCATAAAGCGCGACTCTTACAGCAGACCGGGTTTACCACCGTGGCGCTAGTTGCAGCTCAGTCCCAACACCGACTCTATGTATTACTTGGTATTTTTGTTAGACAAACTGCAGCGAAAGGTGTATGACATACGTGAGCAGAGGTTGCCCTCGAAGGACAAATGAGTGGATTTGTGAGCAATTGAGTCGCAGCGCTCCATTTGTGAAATTAGGTAGATAGCCATGTGAGCGTTATAGTCGCAGTATCTCCTAAGACTATAGGCCATGTTATGATGAGTCATATAGCGCGGTATGACGCATCGTAGCATGATGAACTTTAAGCATCAAACTTACATTCAAAATTTAAAGTATGAAAATGAATTTATATCGCCCCCTAATAATTTATATCGCCCCCCAATTAGACTCCAGATTGTTACACAATATTTTGAGGGTTAATATTTGTGTAACGCCATAATTGTAAAATGTTACTCCATGAAAGAAATATTAAAAATATCTAAATTTGCACTGTTTCAGTCTGAGTTCAAGTGTTTTCTCAATTCCTCCCATCTTCTACCTACATTCAGCGAGCTTCTACATATTCAGCTCGCGACATCTTAAACTTCAATTATTATTATTATTATAATTATTATTATAACTGGGAGGGATGTAACCTAGTAATCCAATAAGAGATTAGGGGTCAACAAACGTAACCCTTACATTGGTGGAGGCCAATCTTTCCCGAACCTGCAATTAAAAAAAAATAAATAAAGACCAGTAGTAGAGTAGCGTAAGTTTGATGCAACATCCTAGTATTTCGGTCATCTTTTAGAACATATATAGTCAAAAATCTTAAATTTTTGACTAATTCCAAATTTTTCTCAAGGTACAGTCCATTCTTGTAAATAAATGTAATCAACTTAACAATTTAGGGTTAATGTAACATCGACAAAACATTTCCAACAAATTTTTGTTTGAAATATTTTGTAGATGCTTTAAAGTTAGGATAGAAAGCACCCTTCTTTGCTGATTTTTCTAGAGAGTTTATGGATATCTTTATTCCAGTGTACGTTCGAAAAATAGAATCAATATTCCAAAAGAAATAAGAGATAAATAGAATCTAGGTAAGCTATAGTTTCGCAGATGTGAACTTTTTACTTCTAAAGAAATTGTCGAATTTAAAAATGCCACCAGCCACAGAAGAAAGTTTTATCAATCTTAAAATAGGCGATAAGTCGTATAATATTAGAACAGATCATTTTATAGATTTATTGCAAGAAAAGTTACCCGAAAAGGTAAAAAAGAAGCACATTCTGACGCAAGAAGTACTCGAAAGTTTAGCGGAATTGCAATCAAATGAAATCAAACAATATTTGTTTGAAAAATTACACCTGTGCGTCCCTGATGGACCTATGATGCACAGTAGTGAAACCCCGTTTTTGGACGTTCCAGTTAAGAAACCTCAAACTCAGGAAATACCTACAGAAATAGAGCTAACCAAAAATAACAGGTATAACAACGTTGCAAGATTTAATAGGGCTAGGCTCATCATAGAATTTGGCAAAAGGGATATACCATATAATTTTATCAACTTAAGACCCGCTCGTTCTGAATTAGCAAAAATTTTGAACGACGAGTATCAATATCGTTGTTTAACACCCATGTCAATAGATTCAGGAACAGAAGATGATAAGTCAATGAATAACTTTGAAAATGAGAAACACGAGGACCTTCCAAACTCCCAACAAAATGAGATAATGAATTCATCACAGGTAAACGAAAATCTAGAACAAAGAGCATCAGCTCCACCAGTAGGTTTGCTGGAGGACTCTCGTTTTTCTCAATTTCATGAAGAAGCAGGAATGAATCATTCAGGGCCTCATTGTAATGATAATCAATCTCTTTATCCTCAATTACCCAATATTTCACAACAAGCTTGCACCTATCCTCAGGGAAACTCTTTTAATGGTATGCCAAGAATTCAGCCAATGAGTATCAATAATGTCTTCACAGAAGGAAATCCAGCTCCTAATAACGAGAGAAATATGAGAAATAATAATAATAATCAGCCTACTAATTTTGATCCAAATGAAAATATCAACTTCAATACTGGTCATCAAAGTAACAATTATGGAAATGAAAGTAATTTCGAGAATAAAAGTTACAATGTAAATGATAGATTTAATCCTGACCATTTGACCTTAGCGAGACAGCCACAAAACTTTAATTTCAAACCTTCTTCCAAAAAACCTCTGTTTGAACCACCAAAATTCTCTGGTTACCCGACGGAAGACATTTTTGAATTCATTCAAAGCTATAAGAAAGCAGCTCGTGTGAATAATTGGACTGATCAAGAGCAAATTGATCTACTAGAAAACTATCTGACAGGTACTGCTCTAAAATATATAAGATCCTTAGATGAGACCTATGGCAGAGATTTAAATTTTGATATGGCCACCGAAAGCTTAGTTAAAACTTTTGCACCAGTTCAAAGGCAAACTAGACTGGAAGTAGAGTTATTGAATATGAAACAAGGGATAAATCAAACCATTGAAGATTTTTTAATATCAGTAGAGTCATTAGCTAAGAGATGTGATCCAAAGATGCCAGAAAATAAAATTGTAACACTTTGTTTGAAAGGAATGAGAAAAGACATAGCCAAAGATTTATTATTAAGACCTATGAATTTAATGATAGATTTAAGAGAAGGCATCAGAATCCTTGAAAATAGGGAATTTTTATTGAATCAAGGACTAACCGACTTTTCCATTAATGCTCAGCCACCACCCAATATTGCAGCAACAACCAACAAAAATTCGGACCAACTTGTAACCTTAGTGCAGTCTATGCAAGGACAGATTAAGACCCTTTGTGAAAATATGAATAAAGTGAAAATACCAGACCTCAGTGATCTACCAATAAACGCCATCTTTGAGAATTATTACTCAAAGAATCGTAATAATGATAGATATCAGGAAAGAAATAATAGGGCTACCGACAATAACAACAATAGGAGATATTCTTCCCCTTCTCCAAACAGAAATAGAGATAGCAATAGAGATATGCACCGAGACCAATCTAGAGATAGGAATATGCGAGAAAACTCAGCATATAAGCCAGCAAACTCGTCCAACAATGCATCATATAATGATCGTAATACCTCATATGATAGGAACAAATCAAACTATAGAGAGTCATCTCGTGATCGAGGCAATGCAATGAATCGAAATAATTCGAGAGATCGATATAAGTCGAGAGATCGATATAATTCAAGAGAGAAATATAATTCGAGAGATGGAAATAATTCGAGAGATCGATATAATTCAAGAGACCGATATAATTCGAGAGATCGATATAATTCGAGAGATCGATATAACTCTAATGATAGACATCCATCAAGAGATAGACACAGATCGAGAGATCGAAATGACTCTTATAGTAGACCAAATGAGAGAGACTCACGATCCCCCATCAAAATTCAAATCGAATTGATAACAGGAATCGATCTGCAGAGAGAAAGAACACCCAAGAAAAATCCGACAGACAGCAAAATATGAGATCGCAGTCCAAAGATAAAATAGTATGTTATAACTGCAATGGGAATGGACACTACCAGGCTCAGTGCCCGTCCCCGCGCTCCCCTTCCCAGCACCCAAACTGATCGCTGCTCACTTGCCTCAAGAGCCAGACAAGTGGGTAGGATCTATCAACGGCTCCGATGCGACGAGCTCGCTCAACGAAAATGACTCCTCTTCTCACTTTACTCTCAGGCCTAGCACTCCCGTTGCTAAACTCCACGAAAACAAATAACTTTTTTTGAACCGAATGCATATCCTGTTTCTCCTATGATTAACTCAGAAGAAGCGTCACAAATAGATGAGCTTCATGAACCTGGTGTAAGGATAATGGTTAGTTTTCAAGACAAAAAATTATTAGCTTTGCTAGATACAGGTGCAGATATATCCATAATTCAACTAAAGCGGGTAAACCCACATAAAATAGAAGGTATCAGAGGAATCCCCTTGGTCACAGCAGACCAAAGTCCCCTTAAAATTGCAGGAACAATTCCACTCAACTTTGAAATTGGACCAATTAAATTTAATTATAGGTTCCTTGTAGCAAAAAAATTGAGTGTCCCCATTATTCTAGGTAATGATTTTGCCTATCAGCATATTGAGTCTTTTAATTATAAACAAAACTATGCACTTTTCAATGATCCAGAAAATGATCAGCAAGTAAAAATCCCCACTTTTGGTTCCATTCGCACAGTTGCAAAAACAATTCAGTCAGGTGAAGTTATTCCAGAAGATATCGAGATGAAAAATACCAAATACTTAACTTCATCAATAAATGAAAGAGATATTTTTGATATTGACGTACCAACAAATGAAAATTCAATAAAATGTTTTGCGAAAGCGCAAAATTTTATCTATATTTTTCCAAATAGAACTACTGAAGTCCCTATTTTATGGACAGGAAACGCAATTTCAGAGAGCAATCGGTTGAAACCTACTCCATCATTAAACAAATTAGCTTTAACTTTAGGCTCAGAGAATGCAGATATTGATACAAAAACACTGACAATTCAAAATACAACCCCAAATTTGAAGGTAATTTATCCAAATACTAAATTAGCAGAAAGTTCCCCAATACTTGTTTCAGCCATAACAACGGAAGAAAAATTAGATCACAATAGCAAACCTAAAACCCCTATATTAACTCCAGCTGACAGTTTAATTAATGAAAAATTAAGTCAGGACCAAAAATCGCAAATATTAGCTTTAATAGAGAAATATCAAGACATTTTCACCTGGGATAAAACAAAATTTCAAGCTGCAAAAGCAAATTTTCCTCCCCAGAAAATTCCCATTGCTAAGAATGAACCAATTTATCAGCACCCCTACAGAGTTTCAAAGAAAGAGCAAGAAATCATAGATGAAAATGTTGCTGAATTATTAAAATCAAATGCAATTTATGAGAGTAACAGCTTATGGTCAGCACCATTAATTTTAATAAAGAAAAAACTGACTTTTTATGACAAGAAACAAGGTTGTACAACTCCTGAATACCGTGTTGCTATTAATTTCAAGAAACAGAATGAATGTTTAGGCCTTTTACATTTTGAAATGCCAAAAATTTCCGATATACTTAGTGATTATGCGAACAAAAAGTACTTCAGCAGTTTAGATTTAACCAAATTTTTCAATCAAATTCCAATTGATCCAGAAACTTCAGAAGTTTTATCCTTTTCGACTCATTCAGGCCATTATTCGTTTAGGTGTTTACCAAATGGTGTCCATGCAGGCACCTCTCTTGCCCAAGGCATAGCCCATAAATCCTTTGGAGACATCAAAGATGTGTCAGTCTATGTTGATGATATCAATATTGCAACAGAAACATTTGAAGAGCATATGAAAGCGCTCGAACGAGTCTTTCAAAGATGTAGAGAGAAAAATTTAAAAGTACATCCCAAAAAATCTACTTATGGGAACACTGAAACAACAATTTTTGGATTCTTGCTAAATGCAGAAGGTATGAGAATAGACCCCGAAAAAATTGCAGTAATAAAAAATTTTAAGCGACCAACAACCAAAAAACAGACAAGGCAATGGATAGGTTTTGCAAATTATTTTAGACACTTTGCGAAAAACATGTCAGTCATTTTAGCTCCTCTTTACGAAGTCGCAAAACCAACCAGCAAATTCCAATGGGGCAAAGAACAAGAAGAAGCTTTCACTAAAAGTCGAGATATTCTTTGTGAAGCTCCAGTTTTAACTCATTTTGACCCAAATTTAGACATTTATCTAGATACTGATGCATCAAATATAGGCATTGGCGCAGTTTTATGTGTCAGAACAAAAGAAGGAGACATTAAACCAGTAGCTTATGGTAGTCATAAATTAAATGAGACCCAAATTCGTAGGTTATCTGTATCTGAAAAAGAAATGTACGCCATCACTTTCTTTTGTAAGAAATTTAGAAATTATCTTTTTGGTAATCAGGTAACAATAAGAACTGATCACAGACCATTAATCTACATTTCAAAAGGTAAAAACATTAATAGCACTCTTTCCAAATTTTTACTTCAAATATCAGACCTAACATATACCATTAAATACCGTAAAGGTACGCTTAATAATGCAGCAGACATGCTTTCTAGAATGTATGAACCTGATGAAGAAGAAGAACCTCTGACCAAAGATAAGTCAACCATGACATCCAATGATTTAGTATTAGTCGCAACAGTTACAACAGCTTTACCAGACAATGTCAAAAAAACTTTTCAAAAAACAGATCTCAATCCAGCTGATTTCGCAACATATCAGAGAGAAGACTCAAAATATAAAGACCTAATTTTAGCGTTAGAAAATCCAGAAAACTTTCCTCCAACATTAGTTAGAAAAGTCAAAAATTATGAACTTAGAAATAGGCTTTTAATCAGAAAATCATACACAGGTAACAATAAATTGATGATTCCAGATAAATTGAGAATTCTATGGTTAAATGCAGCCCATGATTGTAGAATGACCGGAGCTCATTCTGGTTTTAAAAGAACTCTAAGTAAACTTCAAGATTACGATTGGCCTACTAAACTTAAAGATTGTAGAAATTACGTGCAATCCTGCATTAATTGCCAGAAAGCTAAGTATTCAACTCAAAGCCCAAAAGGTCAATTAGAGCCCACAAAAGTAGTGGAAATTCCTTTTTATAAAGTAGTAATCGACATTTCAGGACCTTATAACTCAAGCAATAGGAAAAAGTATGTTTGTTCCTTAGTTGATTCATACACGAAATTTTGGTATGCTAAACCGACAATTTCAGCCACAGGACACGAGGTTGCCAAATTTCTTTTAGACTGTTTTGCAATTTTTGGCTTTCCGTCAATAATTAAATCAGATAATGGCCCAGGACTTATTGAGTCCAGCCTTAAAGAGCTTTTAAAAGCATTAGATATTAATCATCAGTTAAGTCCATTTTATACTCCTAGAGTACAGTCATCAGCTGAAAGAAATTTTAGCACTCAAGGTGAAATATTAAGAGCTTATGTAAATAGTAACCCAAAAAGTTGGTCAGAATACATAATTCCCATGACCTCAGCTTACAATATAGCTCCACATAGTACCACTAGAGTAAGTCCATTCTTTCTTCTTTTTGGTGTTCATCCGAGACTTATTCCAGCTCCAGAGCTACGAGAAAAAATGTATCACAGATTTTGCCAATGATAGATTAGAAATTTTAGATAAAGTTAGAAAACAAGCCATCGAGCGAATAAAACTGGCTCAATCTAAGATGAAAGAAAAGCTAAATAGAAATAGAAAGAAAATCAAATTCCACTTAGGTGAAAAGGTATTGATTCAAAAGCCAGTGAAAAAGAAAAATGAAACTTCAAAATTGCATCCCAAATTTTACGGTCCATATTATGTAGTTGCTAAGAAAACACCTTCAATCTACATTGTTCGTGAAAGCTATCTAAATCCTTCCTCAAAGCAAGAGCAAATCCATGTTGAGCGTATGAAACGCTATTTTGACCCAAAATTCTACCGCAAGTCCCTCTATACCTCAGATATAGTTGCTGAGATACCTGATCCAGATTTTTATGACCCTGATATATTGTTAGAGAGTGATGATGAAGAAACTGAAATAGAAATCGCATAAGTTATATATAAAAAAAAAAAAAAAAAAAAAAAAAAAAAACTCAGTAAATAGGTTCAAATTACTCGCAAAATAGGTAGGTAACTGTCTTTTAACGAGCACGCATTTATTTAGACCAAAAACCAAGCAAATTGATGTGAAATCATGAACGTAATTAAAGTTGAGAATAATTAGGTTCCTTGTTCAATCTGACAACTGCTCCAAACCGAGCCGTGCCGTAACATCAGGAAGGAATGCACTTGAAAAGGGCCCCCTGTGGGAACGCCGCGCGCCGCCGCTTAAAGAAAAGGAACCGGTGTCCAGTCCGAAACCCGAGACAGTCATCACTGGTCCCTTTCAAAACCAAAACAAACAAGCAGCCAGCAGATTTTGTATCGCAGTCTAGCGATACAAAGATAACATGCAGTCAATCAGTGTAAGCTGCTTTGACTGCGTTGTTATTCTTGTAATACCGCTTTTCATTAAGTTTCATAGCATATAGGGTGTCAATTAAAAAAGGAGCTAGACCAAATATCTCGAGAACGGCTCTGGATTTTGAAAAACACTGAAACACGTGTTCAAATGCTTGAGGGGGACATCTTTATAGGGGGTTTCCGATTTCGGGGCCATCTCCAGGGGGCCCGCAGGGCGGATACCACGTCCCTAAATTCAATACTTCAAACGGGGACCCCCATATTTTATTTATTAATCGAAAAGAGGGTGAAATTATCAGACTTTTGGTGCGAATCGAAGTTCAACATCGTAGTCCAGGCAATGGGGGATTATTGGCGGAACAAATTCCCAGCAAAGGTTTTTTGGGCTTAATCGCTTCGTCTTAGTGTCAGCTATGACCTCCTAAAAGTCCCCATTCCTAGGTGCTGTGCTAAACTCGGGGGAGGGGGGGAAGGGGCCCCAAAATCGATTTTTTCGATATATATCGAAAACGATGCAAGCTATCGAAAAAATCGATACATGTTTTTTCTTCCTGAGGTAATTTCCAACAAGAAAGGTCCTATGTGTTTTTACGCTCTGACGACGTCTAAGCTCTCAAAAACACGATTTAAGTTTTCGGCGATTTTCAGGAAAATTGATACCGCGTGGCAACGCTCATTTAACGCAATGTTATTTTTAATGACTTCGATCGCCTTACCGTAGCATTTAGAGTGCTCTGATTTTTATGAAATTTGGTATCCGGGGGTTTTTTAGGTCGCTGATTTCATTTTTGGAGTCCAAATTTCCTTAAAACGTGATTCAGACGAGCTTTTTGAGCTTTTATCTAAAAAGCTGTATTTTGTGATAAAAGCTCAAAAAGCTCGTCTGAATCACGTTTTAAGGAAATTTGGACTCCAAAAATGAAATCAGCGACCTAAAAAACCCCCGGATACCAAATTTCATAAAAATCAGAGCACTCTAAATGCTACGGTAAGGCGATCGAAGTCATTAAAAATAACATTGCGTTAAATGAGCGTTGCCACGCGGTATCAATTTTCCTGAAAATCGCCGAAAACTTAAATCGTGTTTTTGAGAGCTTAGACGTCGTCAGAGCGTAAAAACACATAGGACCTTTCTTGTTGGAAATTACCTCAGGAAGAAAAAACATGTATCGATTTTTTCGATAGCTTGCATCGTTTTCGATATATATCGAAAAAATCGATTTTGGGGCCCCTTCCCCCCCTCCCCCGAGTTTAGCACAGCACCTAGGAATGGGGACTTTTAGGAGGTCATAGCTGACACTAAGACGAAGCGATTAAGCCCAAAAAACCTTTGCTGGGAATTTGTTCCGCCATTTGCCGTTTATTGATCCCCATTGCCTGGACTATCGGTTTTCCTTTTTGAAACATCGAAGGTCAAAGTTCGATTTGGACTAATTTTCAAAAAATCATTACTCCTTTTTAAAGAGTCGGAATTTAAAAATCAAGGACACAAAATACTCTAATAAGTAAGCCCTTTTCAGAAAAAAATTTAATTATGACAAACATTTAGTCAAATTTTGGTTTTGAAGCTCCCAAAACTTTTAGACGTTTTTTGGCCCCCAAGAAGGGCCATCTGAAAAATTCCGAGGTACGACTCCTATAGATTGATACAGTAATAGAAAAGGCGTAACAAACTGAGCATTTCGGTGCAAACCGGAGTTCAATATCGTTTTTCACAATCGAGATATCGCAATCTGTAAATTGATATTCGATATTTCAAATGTAAAAACGATATCCACCCCCGGTTTGCGCCGAAATGCTCAGTTTTTTACGTCTTTTCGATTGATGTATCACTCAATAGGGGTCGTAATTCGGAATTTTTCAGCTGGCCCTCCTTGGGGCTCAAAAACGTCTAAAAGTTTTTTGAGCATCAAAACCAAAATTTGACTAAATGTTTGTTATAATTCAATTTTTTTCTGAAAAGGGCTTGCTTTTCAGAGTATTTTTGTGTCCTTGATTTGTGAATTCCGACTCTTCAAAGAGGAGTAATTAATGCCTCTTGAAAATGGGCCCAAATCGAACTTGGACCTTCGATATAATCGAAAACGAAAAACGATGTTGACGTTTAACTTGTACCAAAAGTCTTAAAATTTTACCCTATTTTTAATTATTAAATAAAGAAAATTGGGGGCCCCATTGAAGTATTGGATTTAGGGAGGTGGTAGCCCCCTTGGGGACCCCCCAGAGAGAGGCCCAAATCGGCGTCCCCCTAAAAAGATGTCCTGCTCAAAATAATTTAACACGTGTTTCAGCGTTTTTCGGAATCCGGAGCCGATCTCGAGATATTCGGCCTGGCTCCTTTTTTAATTGACACCCTGTATACATGGTGATCCAGAGCACCTGTACCAGGCATTTTTCTTGAGAATGGCTGATTGAAATGTTTTGAAACATGGAAGTCGCATAGGGAATCAACCCTAAATTTTTCATTTATCATATCATCGATAGCTTCCAATACTTAGCCCTTTGGGGCATATTTGAAAGGGGAGGCTCAATCACATCTATATCTCAAGTTTTTTTCAAAAAAGCTCTTTTAAAGTTATGAGAAAAGCTCGTGTCCTTGAAGTTCAGGCAATTTCCTACATTTTTGCTCCCAAGGACATTTACCAAAAAACCTAAATTTTGTGAGTTATGGCGGATTTTTGGAAAAAATTTGAATTGGCTTTTGTGGCCACCCTGTTGAGAATTCTTCAAATACATAACAGATTCTGATCAAATGGTTGGAACCATTTTGATTGATGTGAACTAGTTTGGCACCTGAAAGTGAAAAAATTAGGTGTATTTCGTTAAATTAAAATTTTGGGCAGTCCATGTCTCAGACCATGGAATCGATCCGATTCTGCCATTGAAGTCCCAAAATTTTTGATTTGAAAAAATACACTTATTTTTTCTCCTCAAGGTAACATGTTGCACATTGATCAGAAGGTTTCGATATATTTTTCAGAATCTGTCAAGATTTGTGAGAAATTCTCAACTGGATAAGCAAAAGGGTTGATTCAAAAATCTTCCAAGTCCCTATAGCTATAAAAAAAATCTGGGTGTTTTGGTAAATGTCTATGGGAGCAAAAATGTTGGCATCTGCTATGAGGATATGAACTTTTTTCGTACTTTCAGAAGATGCTTTTTTGCAAAAAACTTGATAAAAGTGTGTGAGCTTCTCCTAATATGAACGAGGAGCTGATGAGGGCTTTTGAAAATATCAAAAATGAAAAATTTTGTGTCCATTCCGTAACCGATTTTTTTGATTCAAAACACCTAGATCAGCCGTTCTCGAGAAAAATGCCTGGTGGTATGGTTCCTCTCATCTTGAACTCTAGGCCACTGTCTCTTATTTCGTCATTTGTGAGTGTCTATATTGAAAGTTCTCTCTCATTTGGTTTTTCTCTTAAGGTGATTCTATGGCAAACTCCCGAAAATTTTAATCCGATAGATGGCGTCACTTGTCGCTGGCTCCGAAAAGAGCCGTTTTTTGACGGTTTTCGGCTGATTTCTCTGAACAGACGAATAAGAGACGAAAAATCGGAATGTCAGCACCTGCTTAATTTTTTGCTTGATTTTTTGAGCCACAAACGGGCCAAATTGGTTCTAAAATAAAGGCGAAAGTATGCAAAGAAAAAATCACGTGTTATTTGGAGCTGTATCAGGAAAGATTACAGGTTTCTGTTTCACCTGTAATCTTTACTGATACAACTCCAAATTACACAGGCTTTTTTCTTTGCATACTTTCACCTTTATTTTAGAACCAATTTGGCCCATTTATGGCTCAAAAAATCAAGCAAAAAATTAAGCAGGTGCTGACATTCCAATTTTTTGTCTCTTATTCGTGTGTTCAGAGAAAACAGCCAAAAACCGTCAAAAAACGGCTCTTTTCGGAGCCAGCGACAAGTGACGCCATCTATCGGATTAAAATTTTCGGGAGTTTGCCATAGAATCACCTTAAAACTCTGTGCAGTGTGCTGGTTCCTCTTATCTATAGTTATCATCGCTGCATCATGTTCTGTATAATTTCAATGAGTATGCAGAGTAAGTGAGAGTGGTGGAGTGAGAATTTATTTTCTACTTGAAAATTCTGAGAGCAAGTGCTTTTGTTCATTTTCTTTTTTAATTTCTATTAATTTCATGTCACAAATTATTTCACCAAAACTTTCAGCTAAACCTCAAGTGATTGCGGCCAAGATCCAAAATCTTTCCCCCAAACCAGCTCCATTTTACTTCACCTGCCCCAAACACTTCTTCGTGAAAACTTGCTCGTAAAAACTTTTCTTTCAAATATCTTCCTATATTTATTTCCCTACACCCGGTGGACGTGTCGTTCTGATTCAACTTGCAAGTCATGTGATATCAGAGCGACCGAGTCTTAAGTTTACTCGATTAGGTGGCTTCAGAGCTCCTTCAAATAATTTGATACTTCTCCTGATCACATTTTCTATTTTTCGTATAAAGCGCCTTCAATAATTTGATACTTCTCCTGGAAACAGATCTTCCGTATGAAGCTCCTTCAAAATATTTGATACTTCTCCTGTAAACACTTTCGTCTAAATAGCCGCATACAACCGAAAAACATGGTAGCTCTGATTCAACTTGCAAATCATCTGATATAAGAGCGACCAAGCCCTAGTAGGATCGACTCCTATTTTGTTCGAATAAAATGGCAATTTTATTTGAAATGTTATTGATATTTCAAAGTAATTTTACTTGAATAAATCTCAGATAAATCTTAGTTAGGTTGGCATTTTCTTATATTTTATTTGAATAAATAGCAATTTATTTTGAATAAATTGCAATTTTGTTTGAATAAAGTGCAGTTTTAATTAAATAAATTGCAATTTACTCCTTTAAATTGAAATTTGATTTGAATAAAAAAGTAATTTTTTTTTCAAACAAACTTGAGCTGTATATAGAATTTTGTATTCTTCGTGAGGTGCTTTGCTTCATGAGAACTGTGACTGTTAGTGTAATTTGCCTTAACGTTTAACGTTCAGATCCCAGGTAATCTCGGATAAAGCTTGAACTTGTCTTTAGGTTCCTCTATTTACCATTTTACTGGTGTGAGTAAAGTTGGTACAGAAGTGCATCAAAAATCAGAGACTAGGAGAAAATAAAATTCAACCACAAAATCTACACCTGAGGTTACACCTACCTGCGGTTCAAGTTAATCTGCGCGTTGACTGGTTGTTGAGTTCCATCGCTGATTGTACTTTGAACTGACTTAAGCAAATTATAATAATGTATTTGAAATTAAAATTTGCAGCAAATCTGATTTCAAAGTTGAACTTTAGTCAGTTTGGACATGAAGAAGCAAATAACAGGATGACTGACTCATTCGTGGTTCTGAAGTTTGCACGGACCGAACGGAAGACTTTCATTTCATTGAGAAATTAAGAGTATTCTTCAATAAGAGAGCGTTTATAGTTGAATTGAAAGACTAAAGTACCCACTTAGCAGAAATAAGAAACAACTGTCATCATTATGGCAATAATGGTGCAAGAAATCAATCACAACACTGACTTAGAATTACCGGTATTAGGTTTAAGGTTACGTACTCCGTAGAACTCTGAAGTGACCAAAATACAATAATTCACAGACTTTTTGTTATGAAAAAAAACCAACCTAACTTTCTTTAAAAGTGAAGACAACACCACGTCGTGCGATGCACGAAACGGGGTTCCAATTCATTATAATGTTATGTTCTTTTACCAAGGATATAGGTGTGGACAAGAAGGCTGTAAAACGGTGTCATACTAAAATTTTGCTGTAAGGTTGATCGGAGAGCATCCATCTTGCTCCACTCATCTATTTTGCCCAAGTCAATTCGATTCATCCTAGTCAATTGAGCCACTTGAGTGAATGTTAGCATGAGATTCGAGTGAAGTTCAGTCACAACTTCGTAACCACTTATTTATCGACTGCTTTCAAAGAAGAGGGGAAAGTTACTTTATCCTACTTAAGAATCTTAGGTGGATATGCCGCTAAAGTAGTCGACAATTTTATCGCAACCGATTGGACCCAAGGATTCATGATTTACTCACAACATTTTAGAAAAGCTGATTTGATTGGTCCAGGTCAAGATTTGTTTCGACTTAGGTTACATCGAGTAGAATTAGACAAATCGAGTTGGCTTTCCCCGATTAGATCTAATGTGTCCAAATTAACACTATCATTTGTACTTGGCTTCTAGGTTTCTCTCTTCAGACTTTGTAAGATTATTGACAAGATTATGACCATTTTCCCTCCTGCCCAGAGCCAAAGCCTGGCATCATAAACTGTGCTGTTCAGTGTCGAACACACTTCTTGCACTTTTTCAGTGTAGTTTCAGATAGCTTCATAATGAAGCTTTTTTTCATCCTCGCAAAACTATCCGTTTGCAAGTAAAACATGTCGAATCATCTTCAGCAGTTTCAATGAAAGATGAGTCACTGTAACCATTCAATTAGAGGGGGACCGTTTTGAGTATAGGGTTCTGACAAACAATGGTGCCTGTTTCCAAGCCGCATCAAAGCGCATTAATAAGCGCTTCATTAGAAACGAGTTGATACTCTGCTCAAACCAACCGCTCTTCCATGCCCTCTGATGCAGTTCAGAAGCAGGCACCGCTTCTTGACAGGACTCGATACTCAAAATGGCCTTGCTTTACTAAATAATCTCCTCCGCTCATCTCCTCAATCAATGCACTGCTCTTCATAAGAAGAATCAGTATTCAAGCGCGGATTTCAACTTTAACATTGTTTAAACCATAAGTTATCATAATTTAGATATGATTGTGCTACAGCAGAAGCATTTTGAGTATCAGGTTCTAACAAGTAGTGGTGCCTGCTTCTGCATTGCATCAAAGTGCATCCTTGAGCAGGTGATTATCCATTAGTCAAAACTCTGTGCTAAACAACCACTCACGGATGTGTGCTGGTGCAATACAATGCAAAAGCAAGCCCTGCCACTTGTCTAAGCCTGATAGTTAAAATGCTTCAGTTCTAAATAAATATTTGGTAGGTATTACTAAAAAATCATGAAAAAATCATGAATCCTTAGGTCTAATTACCTAGTTTTGATTCAATTGTCGACTTCTTTAGTGGAACACCCCTCAGGCTGTATTCACCAGACATTCCATTGTAGAACAATGTGATTGTAACTCTCTCATCTTGTCGGACAGTTGTACTTAGGTAAATAAATACATAAAAAAGTTGTTACCAAACTCCAACCAAACCTCGTAGTAAAATTCACTTCACGAGTGGCTCAATCAACTTGGGCAAAAGAGATGAGTCGAGTGAAATGGATGCTCTCCGATCGACCTCAGCCCACTATTTCAGTCGACATCATTTATCATTGAATGAATGCATCACACAACTTGGTGTTGGTGTTGCCATTCAAATAGTTCTGCTCTCCATGACTGTCATGCAAGCATAGGTACAATTGGTCTGAAATGTAAAGGTCCACCCTTTGCTTTTTCCCCCTTTCGGTAACTTTACTCTAGACCACGCTCATCGGTTAACGAAGTTATCTACTTCAGATCACTCAACTTGAGGAGATAAAAATGAGTAAATCTGTCTCAGGAAGAGAGAGTTTGCTGAGAGAGGTCAAATTACAAAATTGTTGAATAAATCACCAGAAACATAAGTACCACTTTCACTCGTCGAAATGCCAAGAAAGGCTATGAGTTACAGCATTACGAGACAATAACGCACTGTAGGAACTGACAAATTAAATGAAAGCTATGAAGAACTTGAGTGTTCCAATTAGTAGAAACTGAAATTAAGGCTGTGATTGACAGAAAACACGCACAGTTCAAAAAGAAATTCTAATTTTAAAGTCTCTGATAGAATTAGAAAACACGCGAAAATACAATGCGGAGATACTTATTAGGGAACTTCGGTTTGTTTTCACAAATCGCTAACCTTAAAATCTCCGAGGCGGTTACGCATGTTTATCAAAGCTTCCGAACTAGATATAGCTCGTTGGTAATCACAGACAAAATAATGAAACTACCAAATTTATTCATAACGGAGACAAATCCTTATGAAAAACTTCCGGTCAATTCTCAGTCAAAACCTCACTCAAACATTCAAACATTTCAATCGGCGCACAATGGATCCAAATCGAGTCCTAAGTGGTCAAAAATACAAAGACATGAGATATCACAAGAACTGTCGATCCATCAAATGATATTCTCCGATAAATATGGGACAAGCCAGGATAGAAAAACCGAGCCAAATAAACCCCTTAAAATCAACTATAGTACCCAGCTAAAATACTAATTTTCCAACTTTGAAAGGATCGAATTTGGACCGCCAAAGATTTGATTTCTGTCCATTGTGCGGCGAACCGAAGAATATCGAAAATCCGATATGGCGCGCGATACGTTTTTTTCCACGTTAAAGGATAGGGAGACTTTTGGCGTTGCCGCTCCGCAATATATCGAACGAAGGGAATCCACCGTAAAACGAGACGCGATCATTACGTGCGGAAATCTGACAACGCACGTTTGCGACCAAGCCGAAAATTGTCGATTATTACGCAGGAAGTTTATGGCCAAAATCGATACGAAACCATAACAAAAACATGCAGTACTTACTGCATGTTAAAAAAAGTGTTTCCAGTTTGTCGACACCATGTCGGAGGAGCGGCTCGTGCAATTTGACAACCGTGCATATTTGCCATTTAAACCTATGCAAAAGTATAGATTTCTTGGGAGTGCAATGTGTCCCTCATGAGGATCGAGGATCAATTGTTTTACATAGGCTCAAATGGAGAAAATACATTGTTGCCACAATTCACGAACCGCCACTGCCATGATGTGGCAACAGCTTTTAAAAATTGTCTAACAACTGTTAAAAAGTTATTGAAAATTTTGGACGAATTTTTTAACAATTGTGAAAAAAAAAATATTAATAATTTTTTGAAAGTTTTTCAATAAACAATAGGTATCAATATTTTTGGCACTCATCATAAAAAAACGCGAAATCGCGGAATCTAAATTTTAAAGGTTAATCCACAAAAATCCTGTAATAATTGCGCATTTAACAATCAAAATCATGTGAGATTAGTCATTTTTTATGGGTCACTGAAAAAAAAACCGAATGTAATACTACCATCCAGCGTAATGGACCGATTTCTAGTAATATAACCAGAATTATCGTGTTACAGTGGTAAGGCGTAGTAATATTGCTGTAGCTCCTGTCATATTACCAGAAGTTCTGATAGTCATTTACCAGAATGGATGGTAGCTCCTCAGTTTGGTTAAATAATTAGATGAGTGATTCAATAACAAGCCTAGGATAATAATATTATCACATATTCAGTTAACAAACTGCATGTAATGATATTACCAGAAAGCTAACTTTAAATCCAGAATGACCATGATCCGAGTCATAAAGCTACTATCCGTGCCACAAATTCAAAACACTGAATAATTTTTGTACTGTACATCTTACCACCATAAAATGATGCCGTATCGTACGAGAGAAGTACTTCAAATTCCGAAAGTCCAAGATGGCGGCGATATGCTTATCCTAGTTTTCATCGGATTTGCACCAAACTTGATACTCAGAGATATTTTTACTCGATGAAGCCGAATCTGCCATCTACTATTCATTTAAATTTTGAAAATCAAAGATGGCGGCGATGTGCACATCACGTCCAACTTGCCAAGTTTTCAACGGATTTACATAAAATTTGGTTATCAGAGGTGTATTCACGCGAGAAAACTAAATCTGCATTTATTTTTCAAATTTTGAAAATCCAAGATGGCGGCGATATTCTTATCACGACTAACTTGCCTACTATTCGACGGATTCGCTCGAAATTTGATACTGGGAGATATTTTCACGCGAGGAAGCCGAATCTGCCATATTTTATTTAAATTTATAAAAAATTCAAGATGGCGGCGATATGCATATCATGTTTAATATGCCTAGTTATCAACGGATTTTCATGATATTTGGTATCAGAGCGTATATTTACGTAAGATAACTGAATCTGCTACCTTTTTCTCAAGTGTCAAAAATCCAAACTGGTGGTGATATCCTTATCATGATCAACTTGCTTAGTTTTCAACAGATTTACATGAAATTTGGTTGCCGGGGGTATTTTTACGCGAGAGACCCGAATCTGCGTCCACTTGTCAAGATTCAAAATCCATTATGGCGGCGATATGCATATAGTCGCAGCGTCACTTAAAATTGTCCAAATCGAACGAACGAACTTTGGGTAGAAAATAATCTACACAGCAAGCACTCTGCGATGGGCTTGGCGCCGATACCCAAAATTTGTTTTAAATTAGACTTTTAGGCCTAATAAAAAATTCGAAAATTTTGGATGATTTTGAACCCCAGTTTCGGGTATCGGCGCCAAGCCCACATCGTAAAGTGCTTGCTGTGTAGATTATTTTTTACCCCAAGTTCGTTCAATTTTGACAATATTAAGTGACGCTGCGATTATATGCATATCAACGCCATATTGGATTTTGAATTTTGAAAAATGGATGCAGATTCGGGTTTCTCGCGTGAAAACACCTCCGGAAACCAAATTTCATGTAAATCCGTTGAAATCTAGGCAAGTAAGACGTGATAAGCACATCGCCGCCATCTTTAATTTTCAAAATTTAAATAGTAGATGGCATTTTCGACTTCCTCGTGTGAAAATACCACTGGATGCTAAATTGTTTGTAAATCCGTTGAAAACTAAGCAAGTTAGTCATGTTGAGGATATCACCGCCATTTTGGATTTTTGGCAATTGAAAAAAAGGTAGCAGATTCAGTTTCCTTACGTAAATGTGCCCTCGGATACCAAATATCATGAAAATCCGTTGATAACTAGACATATTAGACATGATATGCATATCGCCGCCATATTGGATTTTCTAAATTTAAATAACAGATGGCAGATTTGGCTACCTCGAGTGGAAATATCTCCCAGTCTCAAATTTCGTGCAAATCCGTAGAAAAGTAGGCAAGTTAGTCATGATAAGCATATCGCCGCCATCTTGGATTTTCGAAATTTACAAAATGGCTAGCAGAATCGGACTCCTTGACCAATTTTACATCGGACCACCAATTTTCACGCTAATCGGACTACAACCGACTGTATTTTCCAAAATGAACGTCCGCAAACTTATATACTTGAAATTCGTCGAGAACCCTCAATTGTTAGGGCAGTGTAATGGTTAGGAATGGCCACTGCTCCACTATGGTTCCTTTTGCTGATTTAGGTGGAACTTCAGTCATTTATCGAGGTTCCCAATGATGAATATCCCCTTGATTACCGCAAACTAGATAGTTTGTGGACCTCTAATCAGTGATCGGTTCCTCAAAATTATGACAGGATGGCGGAGAAAGGAGGGGTCGAACTTGACGTACCGGTCATCTGCGATTTTTTGGTGTTTGCTATTATTCAATAGTTCGAGCTGCAGTGAGGTGAAAGGTGCCAATATTCGAAGATGTCTATGCAGGAACTTCAAGATGAAGGTAAATACTTGCTAAAAACTATTTTTGTGGATTTTTTTATGCACATTTAGATACTTTATGACGATGTCATAAAAAGGACAAAATATTTAGTTTTTTTTTTTACTTAATGGACGATATAAAAAAAGCGTCGAAAAACGTCTCTTTCTATTAGGCTTTTTTGAGTAGAGAATATCATGCCGAACAAGATGCTTTTATTCGTTTTTGCCTCAGGTTGCCCCTGACTCGTATATTCGACCATATTTACAACGACATCCGTCATAATTTCACGTGAAATTGCAACACCATGACCAGTGAAAGCGGAGGCTGCTCATGCAATTTGGCAACGGTGGAATTTCCTAAATTTCATTCTGTGTAGAATGATCGGATCGAGGATCAGGCAGCTTGCCTCGCGGAGAATCGATTATTGAACAAGAATTTAGATGAAGAAAAACCAACGTTGCCCAATTGCAAAAACCGTCATAAGCCATTGAAAAAATATACCGCAAGGTAGAACATTATTTGATACAGCAGTTATAAATCTTAGACAGCTGTACAGCTAGTTTCATAAAGAAAAGCAAAGCTTACCGATTATCTTTCTCGAAATTTAAATTTTCACGCCATCAAATCAAGACAAAGTTTACTCGAGGTAGATGTTTAAAGCTATCGTCAATGAAAAGCCAAACCTCACAATTTCATTTACATTCAATACCATTCTGCAACACGAGAGTAACTCTTTCGAAATTCAACAGCTTATTGGTAAGCTTTGCTTTTCTTTATGAAACGAGCTGTACAGCTGTCTAAGATTTATAACTGCTGTATCAAATAATGTTCTACCTTGCGGTATATTTTTTCAATGGCTTATGACGGTTTTTGCAATTGGGCAACGTTGGTTTTTCTTCATCTAAATTCTTGTTCAATAATCGATTCTCCGCGAGGCAAGCTGCCTGATCCTCGATCCGATCATTCTACACAGAATGAAATTTAGGAAATTCCACCGTTGCCAAATTGCATGAGCAGCCTCCGCTTTCACTGGTCATGGTGTTGAAATTTCACGTGAAATTACGACGGATGTCGTTGTAAATATGGTCGAATATACGAGTCAGGGGCAACCTGAGGCAAAAACGAATACAAGCATCTTGTTCGGCATGATATTCTCTACTCAAAAAAGCCTTGTAGAAAGAGACGTTTTTCGACGCTTTTTTTATATCGTCCATTAAGTAAAAAAAAAAAACTAAATATTTTGTCCTTTTTATGACATCGTCATAAAGTATCTAAATGTGCATAAAAAAATCCACAAAAATAGTTTTTAGCAAGTATTTACCTTCATCTTGAAGCTCCTGCATAGACATCTTCGAATATTGGCACCTTTCACCTCACTGCAGCTCGAACCATTGAATAATAGCAAACACCAAAAAATCGCAGATGACCGGTACGTCAAGTTCGACCCCTCCTTTCTCCGCCATCCTGTCATAATTTTGAGGAACCGATCACTGATTAGAAGTCCACAAACTATCTAGTTTGCGGTAATCAAGGGGGTATTCATCATTGGGGACCTCGATAAACGACTGAAATTCCGCCTAAATCAGCAAAAGGAACCATAGTGTTCTCTGGTGAAGGGGCAGAGGGGATGAGTATCCTCTGCGCATGCGCCAGAGTTCGACCTACTTTCTCCGAGGACCAAGGGTCTGGCGATAGCCAAGGGACGAGCTAGAAATCATTTTTAGTTCAGTTCAACAGCGGAGTGGGCCGACACCCCAAATCGTTGTCTGAAGTGGCAAGAGAATCATTGGTGTGCGTGTGAGAGTGGAGCGCGATTGTCTCTTTAATATTATCGTATTTGTGTACGTTAATTACAATATATTAATTACTCTCATCCACACCTGCAGTTGATATTCCATCCTCCCTGCAACTTACAGGTACTCGCGCATCAGTATCGGGAACATAGAGTTTTTCCTTATCTGGCTTGGTCAGGTCGTCTTGAACGGGCTATAATTCCGGGCTACTGGAGGAAAAGCTCTACTCGCGAGTCGGCTTGGTTAGCTTGTCTGGTACGTGGGCTGCGAATCCGGGCTGCATGCGTGAGGCATCTCTCGATACGCGAGTGCCTGTCCTCACCTGGAGGTTACCAGAAGAAATCCCTGGGGGGAGTGACATAAACCCGAGTCATCATATGGTAGACAAACCAAAACCCGCGTCATCACATGGTAGACAACCCAAGTCATTATAAAGGTGAAGACGAAAACCCCGTCATCACATGGTGGAGGCAAGCCGAGCTTTTTCTCAGGCAGAAAAAGAAGTGACCAGTACCGTTTTCTGTACCCCTCTTGGTTTTTTGAATTTTTTTTTACCGTTTTTTTTTACAAGAAAAATCGAAGAAACACTGATGTTGTTTAATTAAGTTTTTCTTACCGTTTTTTTTTGACAAGAAAAATCGAAGACACACTGATGTTTAATTAATTTTTTTACCGTTTTTTTTTACAAGAAAAATCGAAGAAACACTGATGTTGTTTAATTAATTTCTTTTACCTTTTTTTTTTTTTTTTTTTTTTTTTTTTTTACAAGAAAAAGCGAAGAAACACTGATGTTGTTTAGTCAACATTTTTGATTTTTTTTACTGTTTTTTTTTTGACAAGAAAAAGCAAAGAAACACTGATGTTGTTTAATCGTCGTTTTTTATTTTTTTACTGTTTTTTTTTACAAGAAAAAGCAAAGAAACACTGATGTTGTTTAATTGTCGTTTTGATTTTTTTACTGTTTTTTTTTTTTTTTTTTTTTTTTTTTTTTTTTTTTTTTTTTTTTTTTTTTTTTTTACAAGAAAAAGCAAAGAAACACAGTTAATTTTAACTCTGGTTTTCCGTAACAACAAGTGAATTTTTGTTTTGTTTTTTTGTAGGCAAAAAAAGCAAGGAAGCATCATTTTTTTTTTCTCGTACTCAGTCAACTTTTCGTATCCGTATTGATTTCGTCTACCGTTCGTTTGTTTTCACAAGAAGAAAGTTTTGTTTTTTTTTGACCTCTTGAGTTGTTAAAAATTTCATCATGAATCAAACCAATATAGAGAAAAATGTAAATACCATTAGGGAATTAAGATCTAGGAACATTGTGGAACAAAGAATCAACCCTTCTGCTGTAAATAATCACCAGGCACCAGCCAACAGTAGTGCAGTTGTTGTACAAATCGACGGGAACACCTCAGCAGAAAACTTAGCACGGGACTTTCATATTCCACAAAATGTTACTGTAAATACTAATTCTCAAAATGTCAATAATGTAAATAATTCTCCGCAAAATGATAGTATAAATAACCGAAGCTTTGAAAACCATGGCGAGACTGTTCAAAGATCGTTTGAAAATGCCACCGTCAATTATCAGCCACATAATCAGGAAATAGATACACAGTTCCTCCAAATATTAACAATACTCCTCAAAATCATAATAATATGCCTCAAAATCTGAATATGATTCCTCAAAACGTTATTAATATTCCACAGAATCATAGTAATATTCCGCTAAATGTTAATAATGTAGATAATAATATTTCGCAAAATAGGAATGTAAATAACCCCAATTAAGAAAATCAATGCGGGAATTTTCAAAGATCGTTTGAAAATGTTGCCGCAATTATCAGCAAAATACTCATGAAACTAATTAGCAATTATCAGGTTTTTCTCAAGCTTTCGACAATCAGCACCAGCGCCTTGACGCAGCAGTGTCAGGAATGCAACAAAATTCCGGTGGAAATAATCAGCCTAGTAATTTAAGATCAGGTCACTTTAGTAGTGACATCAATTCACACAATTTCAGAGTGAATAATCAACATAGTAATTTAAGATCAGGATACTTTAGTAGTGATAACAATTCACAAAACTCCATCGTAGATAACCCACATACTAATTTAAGATCAGGTCAATTTAATCGCGATAATAATTCACAATTCCGAGAGGAATCTTCACCAAGATTCACGAGCTTCATGGACAAAAATCAACAAAGTCCATTCTATATTTGTTTGCTTGACTGTTTGTTTGAATGGTTTTTTGACAGTTTGTTTGATTGTTTGTTTGTTTGTTTGTTTGTTTGTTTGTTGACGATTTGAAAGTTCGTTTTTCCATAAAGATTGTGCGTTTGAGATGATTTATGGCATCTGCACGTCATTCTGCCGAATCCCTCATAAAATTTTCGTATCACGAAAATTTTAAAGGGAAGAGGGAGGTATGTAATGCACGTCCGAGCATTTCTTTTTCATCCTCCTAAAATTTTCGTTTCGAAAATTTTAAAGGGGAGAAAGAGGAATGTGATGAGCCAAGCCAGGCCCTCCGCGCCGCAGGACGAGTGGGGCCACTGCTCTGGTGAAGGGGCACAGGGGATGAGTCTCCTCTGCGCATGCGCCAGAGTTCGACCTACTTTCTCCGAGGACCAAGGGTCTGGCGATAGCCAAGAGACGAGCTAGAAATCATTTTTAGTTCAGTTCAGCAGCGGAGTGGGCCGACACCCCAAATCGTTGTCTGAAGTGGCAAGAGAATCATTGGTGTGCGTGTGAGAGTGGAGCGTGATCGTCTCTTTAATATTATCGTATTTGTGTACGTTAATTACAATATATTAATTACTCTCATCCACACCTGCAGTTGATATTCCATCCTCCCTGCAACTTACAGGTACTCGCGCATCAGTATCGGGAACATAGAGTTTTTCCTTATCTGGCTTGGTCAGGTCGTCTTGAACGGGCTATAATTCCGGGCTACTGGAGGAAAAGCTCTACTCGCGAGTCGGCTTGGTTAGCTTGTCTGGTACGGGCTGCAAATCCGGGCTGCATGGGTGAGGCATCTCTCGATACGCGAGTGCCTGTCCTCACCTGGAGGTTACCAGAAGAAATCCCTGGGGGGAGTGACATAAACCCGAGTCATCATATGGTAGACAAACCAAAACCCACGTCATCACATGGTAGACAACCCGAGTCATTATAAAGGTGAAGACAAAACCCCCGTCATCACAGACAGAAGGTCTGCTCCTTCTCAATTATTCACATTTTGAAGCAATATTGTGTGTGGTTTTGATGAGTTAAAAGCGTTGTTTCTCTCAACTGACAAATGGACAAAGCTCAAACTACCAAAAAAAAAAAAAAAAAAAATAATAATAAACTACACAGTTACACTGCATGTTTAAAAAAAGGAATGACCTGTTTGACTTATCAAAAATACACACAGTGACCCTTTGAAATATGAATTTGTAAGGAAGAGCAGGCCCTCTATTTGATACATGGTTTTTCTGAAGAGCTCTGAAATTTTTGAGTACACAATTCAAATAATGAATCTCACTTGAGAACCAATTCCTGATGATTAAAGAAAACTAGAGTACAATTTATGAGTCTTCGAAATTAATGAATTTTACTTAAGAGAATAAGAATTTCAATTTGATAAATCCTGAAACTTGCTAACAAATAACTAGACATTAAAAGTATGTAATACATAAGCAATGTGAGACACTGCATTCCCTAAAAGCCAGCTAAGGCTTAAACCTTTACACAAGAAGTTTCTATCACACATCAAAAAGTCTTGGTTAAATTTAATGACACATTCCGAACACATTAAAGACGCAAATATTCATCGTTGACTCCGGAGAGAGCCACCACGTTCTCGTTGAGTAAAAGTTTTTCTGCCGAACAAAGTTCACTGAAAATTAGTTGAGACTTCTCATTAATTTATGAGAAAGAAATCAGCAGCTTTTTAAAATTTAATAACATAAAAGAATTAAAAAAAAAATGCCGAAAATTTGGTTGGATAGAATGGAGAAGAAGGGAAACAAGTACTTTATCTAAGAAACATAAAAATGATCAACATCCAATTTAAAACAACACATTGTTCTTCTTCTCTGTGCACTGATTTCAAATGATTGAGTTGAGAGAGACATAGACCTGTTAAGTGCAACGTCACAAAAAATTGGATCCAAACAAATGCTCCATCTCACTCGCGTCCGTGGGTTTTCCCATAAAAAACAAGATTCACATTTTCAAATGCAAAGTCGTGCTAGTAAAGGACATGTTCTCTCAGATTTTAATACATCAATAATTATAATGTACCTTAAAATATAAATACGTTTCAACAACATTTTCAAAACATCAGACACTCATTTACAATCACAGTTGTATCGAAGAAAAGTCCTTTGCTTTGTCCTTGTCCCACTCACAGTCTCTTACGTGCACAGAATTTTAGGATTAAGGATCCGCGGAACCATGACACCATGCAATATACCTCAAACAAGCTTCGATACGAAGAGAGGTTAGGATGATTGAGTGTCATGGCAGTGATAGGCCCATAAGAGACCGAGAGTAAGACAAGGAAAAAAATAAAACATCTTTCGGTATAACTGTGATTGTAAATTCACTTGAGATCTTTTAGGAATTATATCGGAGTAAAAAGATACTTTAAGGTACGCGGAATCTAATGGTGCGATAAAATTTGAGAAATCTGGCAGTTAACTAGCATGAATTTGCAATCAAAAATTTGGATCTGATTTCTTATGGGAAGATCCATGAGAGTGAGCGAGAAGGAGCATTTATTTAGATGCAATTTCGATTGCGACTTTGTCACTAAACAGGTCTAATAACTTACAGCTCGATCAAGTCAAGGTCATTGCATTCCAATTACATCAACTAACCTCACCCTTCCAATCTGCCATGCAACAGTCATGACTTAAATAGCTACTTTAGTTTGATTGTTCATGATTCTATCCAGCTTTGATAAGGTGTTAATGCTAGAATGAAGAATTATAATGCAAACATGACAGTTGAAAATAATCTTTAGGCAAATGCAGAAGCTAATAGAGACGGGTCACTTAAAGGCTGCAGCAAAGGTGCGCAATATTCTTCCCGATTCAACAAAACGATATGCTCAGTGGATATAACCTATTTTAAATTTCCAGGGTAAATTATGTCCAGGAAGAAATGTCCATTTCAAAAATGCCTGATCTGAAACGTCCAACGCACAGTTGGTCTAGTATAAAAAAGATCTGTAAAGAAGAATGTCCAACCGTTGATTTTGTCCATGAATCTGAAAACATCAGGGTGTATAATTTCACACTTTCCACTGTTCAAAATGTTTAAACTTTGTGGCGATACAAAATTAAAGTGACTTCTTTCTTGTTACTTTTCATATGTTGAGGCCAAAGTTTTGCAAGTTTTCATTGTTTTCATCGTCTGTATTTGTTTGTCTTCTCCCCCTGGTTTTTTTTTTTCTTTTTCTTTTTTTTTATGGAAAAACTATACTGTGTCGAATTGCAAGAAATTTTGATTGAACATTATTTTAAGGGGCATTTATGTACGAGGGGCGTTCAATTTATAAGTTTCCCTATTTTTTATCTCCGGCCTTGTTGGTGCTAGAAAAATTTCATTTATACGGTTAAATCCGCCAAATCCTCAGCTTTTCAACGGTATTTTTGTTTTTGAAATTGGAGCAATTTTTGTAGGAGAAAAAGCTATATTTCTATACCCGTGTCGAAAAAGTCCCCCAATTTTTTACTTCCCAACTTCTGAGTTGGGAAGTAAAAACTAACTTTGACACTTGAAATGAAGAACGCAAAACTTTAAAATAAAAGATACATTTTATTTTTGAAGTATTCCATTTCTACAACTTTTCCACATAATTTCCTTCCAGATTGCTATATTATTTGCAGCGATGAACCAGCTTTTCAATACCTTGGGCGAAAAACTCTCGGTCTAAGGACTTGAAAAAATTCATCACGGTATCCTTCAGGTGGTCCTCTGACTGGAACTTGACGCCTCCAAGATTCTTCTTGATATGTGATTATAATGCATCTCATGATCATCTTAGATAAGATTTCACGACAAAAATTGAGCGCAGCAACAGGTATGGAGCGATAACGGCTCATTTTCGTCGCTAATCAGACAAATGATGTTGTTCAAAACAGGCGAACACTTTTTGCTGAAAAAGTTGGTGGGGGACTTTTTCGACACGGAGGTAGAAATATAGTTTTTCCTCCTACAAAAATTGCTCAAATTTCAAAACCAAAAACACCGTTGAAAAGCTGCGGATTTGGAAACTTATAAGTTGAACGCCCCTCGTATGATGGACAAATTGTACACAGGGCATTCAGTTACTACTATGGACAAATTGTGAATTGGAAATTTTTAGTGGACATTTCTTGTTAGACATTTTAAATAGGACATTTCCACCTGTCACCAACATACCAACAGTCAACACCCTCCTGATGTAGGAGGCTGTTGAATGGTGAGCACTTGCGGGTCATTCCACATAGGACCAACCAATGTTGTTGCTCGACCATCCCAGAAAAAGTCCTAACTTTGGTAGTCGGTTTCTATATGCATGGATGTTACAAAAACGATTTTTTTAAATTTTTTGGAGTCCCCCAATTCCCGTGGCGGCCACTTTTAGGTTAGTCCCCCTCTAAATTTAAGCGAAATAGAGGCTAACGAAAACTTGCATAACTTTTTTTGTGAAAGAGCTTCAGACTTTCCATAAAAACCAAATTGTAGCTCAAAAAGGAAGCTATCTTTTGATTTTAGTCCGGTTTTTCTTGCATTTAAAAAACATAATCTAAATGGGGTCAAAGTTCAAGGCAAAAATAAGTCAAAGGACACTCCACTTTGCTTATGGGAACTGGCTCCCAGTCAATTTTTTTTAAATTGAAATATGTTGCGTAAAAGTGTCTCCTGAGAAAAAGCTCTCATGGGCGGATAAAAAAATAATGACAGGATTTTGAGATATTCGCGTTTAAAGTTGGGGACTATTTGCCCGGTGCTTCGTATTCTCGTAGGTAGCAGGTCGCTTAACTACTACGCCAACTGGAAACCTTCTCGGTCGAATCGCCCGACTCAACGCGCATTGATAGAACCACTTCCTTTTGCAGTCCCTCCCAACTGCTTATTTGTTTACCCCACACCCACTGCTCTGCCTCGACGGCCATGCTTTATCTTGACCACTCCCTCAACTGATTACTTACCTACATCAACATTTTCTTTTTCTCTGCGAACTATCCGCTCTCTCCTTCTCTCTCCCTCTCTCTCCCTCATCGTAAATGTAGTTCCGATTAATATCCGAGTGGGTAAACAAATAAGCAGTTGGGAGGGACTACAAAGGAAGTAGTTCTATCAATGCGCGCTGAGTCGGGCGATTCGACCGAGAAGGTTTCCAGTTGGCGTAGTAGTTAAGTGGCCTGCTACGTACGAGAATACGAAGCACCGGGCAAATAGTCCCCAACTTTAGACGCGAATATCTCGAAATCCTGTCATTATTTTTTTTCCGCCCGTGAGAGCTTTTTCTCAGGAGACACTTTTACGCAACATATTTCAAATTAAATAAATTTGACTGGGAGCCAGTTCCCATAAGCAAAGCGCGGTGTCCTTTCGCGTTTTCGAGCTAAAATTTTGGAATGAAGGCAAACAATTTAGGGCTCCCAAATTTTTTTCTGAGTAGTCTTATATAACCAAAGACCTCACAAAAAAATTGGGCCCCTAACCTCTCTCCAAATTTTTTAAAAGGGCCCTCAAAAATTGAACTTTTGAAAAAATGGCCTAATTCAAGGGCTCCTAACTTTTTTCTGTCTAAACGCAAAAGTACGAAATCCTCAGGAATTGTACTCCTTTAGTAGGGCAATTGATTGGCGTAAATTGAGACTCACGTGACAACGCAATGTTATTTTGATCGCCTTGCCGGAGCATCATCATGACACGGTAGTCTCAATTTCTCCGAATATCTCGGTAAACTTAAATCGCGTTTTTGAGAACTTGGGAGTTGTCGGATTGTAAAACCGCACTAAGCCTTTCTTGTTAGAAATTATCTCAGCAACGGAACACATGTCCAGTTCTTTCGATTTCATCGATACTTTCCGATATATTTTGCTATAGAGAGTTACGCGATATTCACCAGAAATCGTAATTTTGGCCGTTTTGAATCAATCATTAAAAAGTAACGAAGTATTGCCCGAAAAAAAAACTTTACGCCAATCGATTGCCCTACTAAAGGAGTACAATTCCTGAGAATCTCGTACTTTTTCGTTTAGACAGAAAAAAGTTAGGAGCCCTTGAATTAGGCCATTTTTTCAAAAGTTCAATTTTTGAGGGCCCTTTTAAAAAATTTGGAGAGAGGTTAGGGGCCCAATTTTTTTTGTGAGGTCTTTGGTTATATAAGACTACTCAGAAAAAAATTTGGGAGCCCTAAATTGTTTGCCTTCAAACCAAAATTTTAGCTCAAAAACGCAAAATTTGACTTATTTTTGCCTTAAGTTTTGACCCCAGTTAGGTTATGTTTTTTAAATGCAAGAAAATCCGGATTAAAATCAAAAGATAGCTTCCTTTTTGAGCTACAATTTGGTTTTTATGGAAAGTCTGAAGCTCTTTCACAAAAAAAGTTATGCAAGTTTTCGTTAGTCTCTATTTCGCTTAAATTTAGAGGGGGACTAACCTAAAAGTGGCCGCCACGGGAATTGGGGGACTCCAAAAAATTTAAAAAAATCGTTTTTGTAACATCCATGCATATAGAAACCGACTACCAAAGTTTGGACTTTTCTGGGATGGTCGAGCAACAACATTGGTTGGTCCTATGTGGAATGACCCCCACCTCTTCACTTCCCAGCCTATCTTCTTGTTTACCGAAAGTCACCATTCAATGCCCTGCAACATCAGAAAGGTTTTGACTGATGTTTAGTTGAATCCACAAGAATATAACGTGCTTCAAATCCACCCTACGTATTTTAGCCTATTGCACCGTTTCACAGCAATAGACTGTTTTAGTGACGAGCGGGGAATTTAAAAACCAGGAATTTGGGTGGCTTAGATGCTCTTTTCAACTGTAAAAACAGCATCTAAAGGGTCAATTTTGAATTTCCCCTTCTTACTGACTCAGTGTTCTGGAGGGCATTAGGCTTGTGCGCAAGAGATTAAAGAGACGGTTTAAGAGACGAGGGAGTTTAAAATTCAGGAACCTGATTGACTCAGCTGTGTTTTACAAACAAGAAATGATATCTGATTCGTCAAATTTGAATTTCCCGCTTTTCATGAAAACAGTCTGAGTCTATCATCTCTGCAATAGAGCAGGTTTTTTTCCGGGATATTTCAACGACTCATTTCACAGACTTATACAGGCGTTTCATTCCTAATGCACACCAAAAGGGTAACTTTCTTTAGAATGGTATAAAATTTAAAAAATGGCACTACTACCATTTTACAAGCGCTACCTATACAAAATATTAAAAATATACAGCTGAAAGACCAAGGAAAAAAAAGAAACGCACGTTATTTAAGGCAAAGTAAAGAGTTTAGACTCGAGCAAGATTCATGGTATTCTGAAAGGAACGACCAAGTCTTCTCCCTGCTCTAGTTTCAGATCTAATAGAGAGTTGACGGCCTTCTCAACAGCTAAGTTGATCTGAAAACAGAAAAACGCAAAATATCGTAATTTCGCATTCAAGTTCATGACCGATCAGCCAAAAATAAACTAAACCTCAGCCTAAAATAAGCTGTAGAATTTGGAAAATTTTGATGTTATTTTTTTCCAAATTTTCAAAAGGCTTATTACTGATTTTGAGGTTATTTTAAACCGATTTTGAAGTTCTTTGTAGAAGCGTTTCTTTGCATTGTCCAAGCTAAAAATCAATTTACAATATTTTACAAGGCAATACTTGAATATTTTTTTTATTTAAAGGCGCGTTTAAGAAGAGTGTGCACCTTGATTGAATGAAATTTGTACTTTTGAAGATGCTACTCCAAAAGAGAATTAAAAGAAATTTATTGGCTAATATACCGGATGTACCAGACCACTCGGATAGGGCATTTTTCTCCATAACTACTGACCAAATGATTTGAAACAAAAACGTCAGACAGGGAAGTGACCTCAAATTTTCCGTTTCTGATGTTTTCAAAAGCCCCCGATGGGCCCTTGGGGCAGTTTTGGGGATGTTTCAACACATTTTTCAAGTTTCCTTAAAAAAGTCTCCAATAAAGGTATTTAAAAGAGTTCATTATCGTAAAGTAGAAGCAATCGGCGACATTTGTGCTCCAATAAATTTTTTCTGAAAACCCCGAATTTTTTGAGATTTAAGGGGGTTTTGGATTTTTGTTTTAATCGACCTTTGTGACCACCCTGTTCAAAATGTTTCCAAAGTATTTACAGATTCTGGAAGAGCAGACCAATACCTTTCGATTGATGTGCCACATGTTATGTTTAAGTTTAAAAATAAGGTTTTTTCACCAAATCAAAATTCTGAGTTTTGAACGGCAGATTTGGCGCGATTTCATGGTTTGAGCCAGTTAAGCCCCAAAATTTTGATTTGGCGTAAAACACCTTATTTTTGAACTTAGAGGTAACATGAGGGCACATCAATCAAAAGGTATTGATCTGTTCTTGTAGAATCTATAAATATTTTTGAAAATTTTTGAACAGGGTGGTCACAAAGGCCGATTCAAAAAAAAATCCAAAAATTCCCTAAAACTCAAAAATTCGGGGTTTTTAGAAAAAAATTAGTGAGCAAAAATTTTGCCAATTGCTTCTACTTTACGATCATGAACTTTTTTTAATGCCTGTAGTGGAGAATTTTTCTAGAAAACTTGAAAAATGTGTTTGAACCCCCCTCCCCCCCCCCCCAGCGCCCCGAGGGCCAATCCGGCGCTTTTGAAAACATCAAAAACGCAAAATTTAAGGTGACTTCCCTCCCTGACATTTTTGTTTCAAATAATTTGGTCAGTAGTTTTCGGGAAAAACGCCCAATCCGGGTGGTCTGGTACACCCTGTAAACCAAATTTTGCCAAAATGTTAATTTCATGACAACTTTTACGAATGTTGATGGTTTACTTGGTAATTTCGCTCGGTGAGCATGATTTTGCTTGAAAGTCTGGAAAAGTCAAATTTTGTGTTATGTTTCACATATTTAAAACCGAGGGTTATGATTATGACTGACATTTCTTTGAGGGTTAGAGCCTTAAGTGCTAGTTTTAAAAATTTCGCCGCAATTTTCGGCCTCAATGAAATGTTCACATATTTATTCCAATCAATACACCTGACATTATAAATATAAAGCTGACACTCCTCCAAAATGTATTTTTCACTTTCCCTAAAATTGGCCAAAGCGATTTCCCTTAAAGTTGGCATGATGATTTTTAGGAGTATGTTAAGGAGATCCCTGAGCAAAAAATTCAAATAGTCGTCAGCGAGCACCACAATTGAATTTTAAAATTAGAGGGGGGAACTTATTCAGTTGCTTGCCCTCCCTCCCATATTCGCACGACGCAAAGTGAACGAGATGTTCGGAGCCGTAGCCTGGCCTGGATTCTCTGATAAGCCCCCCCCCCCCCGGCCTGCTCTACGCTTGGCAGAGTTTCATCGGTCAATGTAGTGTGAGTGGTGTAGGAAGAAGCTTCGTTTCCTTGCGAGTCTCTAGAAACTTAATTTTTCAATTTTTCAGTTCCGGAATAAGGGCCCATAAGGAAAACAGCTGTTTTGAGAAAAATGCAAAAGAAAACTTCAAAATAGTTTGCGACTGCTGGCATTTTTGATTTACATGAAAAAACCACTTGGACCTATGTTCCCAACATTCCACAGTCACAATTGAAAATTTAAAACTAATTCGTGGATAGTTACAACTTATTTTTCAAAATTGATTGATAGGCCCTTGTTCCCAAAGTGATTTTTTTGGTGCTGACATTGAGGAATGAAGGATGACTAAAAGCACCAGTCACTGCAAGATTTTGTTTTACAAGTTGAATTCATAGAACTCCAAGAGGAACCATACCAACGGTTTTAGAGAGTTAAACCTCACAGATCCAGAAAATAATATTTTCTTACAAATACTCGACTTAGCACTTTCTGCCCTGTTTAGTAGCTGAAACAAATTAAACTCCAGTTTTATCATGAATCTGTGTCCACTTGCTTGGATTTTGAGGCAAAACTCATTCATCAGAAGAATTTTGGTAGCATAACAGAGAATGATCAAGCTACCAAGTACTCTCTAGTCTGCTATCTAGAGGACGGGACTGTATCGCTTGCAGAAAAGGGCAATTGACCATAGGGTCCAAAGGCTCTTCTTTCAGAAATATTTTTTCAAGGGGTTGGGAAATGATCGTATCAATTTGATACTGTAGAGGTATGTGCCTCAGGGCCACTCAAGTATTTAAAGCCAATTTCCCTGTAAAAAAATAAAATCTTTCAAAAATCTTCTCAAGTAAATGAAAGGAAGGAAAATTATATTTACCAGATCAAGATCTGAAGATGATATGGGTGCAGCAGAGAGCACTTTTTCAGGAACTGGAATGTCGACTAGAAGGCTTGGAGGATGCTTTAAAAATGACCATTTTGCAAGTGTCGATAATTTTGCAGTATAGTAATTGGTGCGTTCTAAATATTCGTGTTGTTCTAAATTGTGGGAGCCTAAAGCTGCTACATCTATTACATTTCTGTGAACAAATAAAACAGAGGATAAGAATATAACAAAGCAAGGTAGTGTTTCAAAGATCCGGAATATTCCAAGTTTTTTCTCTCAAATCAAATGTTTGCATCCTTGGTAAAAGCGCGTCCAACATATACACATTTACATTTACCGGAAAATGCAAGATTTGAATCTTTATGATGTTTTCTGTCCGTACACATAGATTGTTTTTGGTGAAGTTTTTCCTAAAAAGGGTAAGAACCTGTTTACTAGGTTCGTACAGTTTTTCCATTTGCCAACACTGTCAAGTATTTTGGACTTCCCCTAAACGCAAAGCCACAGAATAATACAATCAGAAGGGAAACTCCCATAAGAGCCAATGGAAACAAGATTTGGAATTTACCAGCACAAACTGGCAACTGTGTCTACTCACTTCTCAAGATGGCGGACATGCTTTTTCAGGCTATACAACCAATCACAACTCGGCCAGTTGCTGAAGATCTGCCGAAGATGCTCACTTTCGAACATGGCGGCCCGATGTAAAGAATGTTTCAAAATGAATTAGAGTTTCCGTTCTGATTAGAGTATTCTGTGGCAAAGCCTTACCCTAGGGAGCACATCAAAATAAAAAAAAGGAGCAAAATCTCAAATTAAGTAAAATGTGCTGCTTTCTGGGAAGGAGGTTCAAGCTCTCCACATCAAACTAGTTACTTCTGAACGATATATTCCAAGGCCTGCAAGAGTTCAATCGGTAATATAGGAGCGGAAATATTTCTATTAGAAAAATTCCAAAGGGAATTTCCAAATTTCTTATCTGGCTCCTCAGAGGGTTCAACGTGTCTTGCGCTAACTACAGTTCCAATCCTAGTCCCAATTCTGAATGAGCCTCTTGCACACTTCGGCTAGAGCGTTTCCAAGTATCATTTTATAATTAAAAAACCATAAAAATGACAATGGCAGCATCAGAAAGCACCAATGTTCAAAGTCAAGAACACACAGAAGTTCCAAGGATGATTATTGAAGTTGGAATCCTACTTGGAACTCCTGTGTGTTATTTTTTCATTTTGGTAAGTTTTCGACACAAATATCGGTTTCCATACCTTTCACAACCTTTTGGGAGGAATTTAGGATATTGAGACGTAAGAATTCGTTTACGAAGTCAGCTGTGATGACAGTCGGCCATGATTATTTGAATGCATGTGCCACGTTAAGGTGATTCTATGGCAAACTCCCGAAAATTTTAATCCGATAGATGGCACAACTTGTCGCTGGCTCCAAAAATAGCCGTTTTTTGACGGTTTTCGGCTGTTTTCTCTGAACAGACGAATAATAGACAAAAAATCGGAATGTCAACACCTGCTTAATTTTTTGCTTGATTTTTTGAGCCATAAACGAGCCAAATTGGTTCTAAAATAAAGGCGAAACTATGCAAAGAAAAATCATGTGTAATTTGGAGTTGTATCAGCAAAGATTACAGGTTTCGATTTCACCCGTAATCTTTCCTGATACAACTCCAAATTACACATGATTTTTTCTTTGCATAGTTTCGCCTTTATTTTAGAACCAATTTGGCTCGTTTATGGCTCAAAAAATCAAGCAAAAAATTAAGCAGGTGCTGACATTCCGATTTTTTGTCTATTATTCGTCTGTTCAGAGAAAACAGCCGAAAACCGTCAAAAAACGGCTATTTTCGGAGCCAGCGACAAGTAACGCCATCTATCGGATTAAAATTTTCGGGAGTTTGCCATAGAATCACCTTAACCCCACGAGGTATTGTGCACGTGGTGGAAAGATACAGGGGTGAATAATGGTTTTCGCAATTTGTGAGTTTATTGAATTTTGGTGTTTTCAGATGCTGCCATCAGCGCCAGATTTAGGCATGGCCTACGTCGGCCGTGGCCGTGTTTTGTGTGATTTTTGACGACGTTGTTGCATTTTTCATAAATTAGTTTTTACATTGTGTTGCTCCTCGAGAGATTTTTTCCTTTTTTTTTTTTTTTTTTTTTTTTTTTTTTTTTTTTTTTTTTTTTTTTTTTAACATGCAGTAAGTACTGCATGTTTTTGTTATGGTTTTGTATCGATTTTGGCCATAAACTTCCTGCGTAAAAATCGACAATTTTCGGCTTGGTCGCAAACGTGCGTTGTCAGATTTCCGCGCGTAATGATCGCGTACTGCTTTTCGGTGGATTCCTTTCGTTCGATATATTGCGGAGCGGCAACGCGAAAAGTCGCCCTATCCTTTAACCAGGTACAAAACGAATCGCGCGCCATATCGAAATTGCGATATTCTTCGGTCCGCCGCACAATAGACAGAAATCTAATCTTTGGCGATCCAAATTCGATCCTTTTAATGTTGGAAAATTAGTATTTTAGCTGAGTACTATAGTTGTTTTTAAAGGGGGTTTATTTGGCTCCGTTTTTTATTCCTGGCTTGCCCCATACTTATCGGAGAATATCATTTGATATTTGATGGATCGACAATTCTTGTGATATCTCATGTCTTTGTATTTTTGACCACTTAGGACTCGATTTGGATCCATAGTGCGCCGTTTGAAATGTTCGAATAATGTTTGAGTTAGGTTTTGACTGAGCATTGACCCTAAGTTTTTCATAAGGATTTGTCTCCGTTATGAATAAATTTGGTAGTTTCATTATTTTGTCTGTGATTACCAACGAGCTATATCTAGTTCGGAGGCTTTGGTAAACATGCGTAATTTGCCTCGGAGATTTTAAGGTTAGAGATTTGTGTTGTGAAAACAAACCGAAGTTCCCTCCGCAATGTATTTTCGCGTGTTTTCGAAGTCTATCAGAGACTTTAAAATCTGAATTTCTTTATGAACTGTGCGTGTTTTCTGTCAATCAAAGCCTTAATTTCAGTTTCTACTAATGGAAACACTCAAGTTCTTCATAGCTTTCATTTAATTGGTCAGATTCTACAGTGTGTTATTGCCTCGTAATGCCGTAACTCATCGCCTTTCTTGGCATTTCGACGAGTGAAAGTGGTATGTTTGTGGTGGTTTATTAAAAAATGTTGTAATTTGACCTCTCTCAGCAAACTCTCTCTTCCTGAGATAGATTTTCTCATGTTCATCTCCTAAGTTGAGTGATCTGAAGTAGATAACTTCGTTAACCTAGCAGTGGTCTGGAGAGAAAGTTACCGTAAGGGAAAAAAAAGAAAAGGGGTGGACCTTTACATTTCAGACCAATTGTACCTATGCTTGCATGACAGTCATGGAGAGCAGAACTATTTAAATGTCAACACCCACAACAAGTTGTGTGATGCATTCATCCAATGATAAATGGTGTCAACTGAAATACTGGGCTGAGGTCGATCGGAGAGCATCCATTTCCCTCGACTCATCTCTTTTGCCCAAGTTGATTGAGCCACTCGTGAAGTGAATTTTACTACGAGGTTTGGTTGGAGTTTGGTAAAAACTTTTTTAAGTATTTATTTACCTAAGTACAACTGTCCGACAAGATGAGAGAGTTACAATCATATTGTTCTACAATGGAATGTCAGGTGAATATAGCCTGAGGGCTGTTCCACTTAAGAAGTCGACAATTGAATCGTAACTAATTAGACCTAAGGATTCATGATTTACTCATGAGTTTTAGTAATACCTACCAAATATTTATTTAGAACTAAAGCCTTTTAACTATCAGGTGTGCAGAGTTTCAACTCTTTTCTAATCAAGCGCTCATCAATGCGCTTTGATGCGGTTTGGAAACAGGCACCATTGTTTGTCAGAACCCTATACTCAAAATGGTCCCCCTCTAATAGAATGGTTACAGTGACTCATCTTTCATTGAAACTGCTCAAGATGATCCGACATGCTTTACTTGCAAACGGATAGTTTTGCGAGGATGAAAAAAAGCTTCATTATGAAGCTATCTGAAGCCACGCTGAAAAAGTGCAAGAAGTGTGTTCGACACTGAACAGCACAGTTTATGATGCCAGGCTTTGGCTCTGGGCATGAGGGAAAATGGTCATAATCTTGTCAATAATCTTACAAAGTCTGAAGAAACCTAGAAGCCAAGTACAAATGATAGTGTTAATTTGGACACATTAGATCTAATCGGGGAAAGCCAACTCGATTGTCTAATTCTACTCGATGTAACCTAAGTCGAAACAAATCTTGACCTGAACCAATCAAATCAGCTTTTCTAAAATGTTGTGAGTAAATCATGAATCCTTGGGTCCAATCGGTTGCGATAAAATTGTCGACTATAACGGTATATCCACCTAAGATTCTAAAGTAGGATAAAGTAACTTTTCCCTCTTGTTCGGAAGCAGTCGATAAATAAGTGGTTACGAATTTGTGACTGAACTTCACTCGTATCTCATGCTAACATTCAGTTGAGTGGCTCAATTGACTAGGATGAATCGAATTGACTTGGGCAAAATAGATGAGTGGAGCAAGATGGACGCTCTCCGATCAACCTTGCAGCAAAATTTTAGTATGGCACTGTTTTACAGCCTTCTTGTCCACACCTATATCCTTGGTAAAAGAATATAACATTATAATGAATTGGTACCCCATTTCGTGCATCGCACGACGTGGTGTTGACATTTCAATAACTCTGCTGTATGTGGCTTTCATGTGAGTATACAAAATAGTCCGAGATTTTGGACAGGATTTTAAGTCTTTAAGCTGCATTTTGGAATGTCCGTATCCCGGTCAGTATTTTAGGACACTTCCCTGTCTTAATCGGTACCTACTTCCCACACAGTATACACTTTCAATGCTGCAAGAAATTCATTTCACACCTACAGTGTTGTTTTCACGCTACAGGATTATCAGAAGGTTCAAGGATTACTTACTTGTCTTTGAAGGGTATCACCCAAATTTTTTTGAATGACTTGCTTCGTTTTTACTTTGTTTATGACCATTTTTAAAATATAAATGGTGCTACGAGAAGTACCATATAGCTAATAAGTAATTGACAATCTTTAAGTGGTCAGAGGCAGCAAATATTTCCAGATCTTCAAATGTTTTAAAAGCCAATCTGGCTACCTATAATTTGAGATTAGAAAAGCTTGCTGTCCGCCATATGCACCCCCCCCCCCTGGTTGCTGTCCGAAATGATCCAGCTTTGATGCTTTAAGGTAAGATTAAAAACCCGCCTGTTTCATTATTTTCATCCATTAGCATGCAACACAGGTTTAATCCCTTGTACAGTGCTTATTAGGTTTTAAAACGGCTCTCTACTTGGAGATTGTCTCAATATTCTTCCTCAATCAGTAGTCCGAAAGTTCACGCGCCTCTTTGTTTTGATGTATTTATGACCATGCCAACAGCACCTTTCAACAAGGCGAGGATTACAATCGAAGGTGAGGAGCGATAAATTGCAAACACCAATAATCATATCAGCCACAACCGCCTATAAGTGCGCAGAATTAAAGTATTTAAGTAATTGAATCATAACTAAATAAGTCCAAGCTACAAAATATTAGGAATATACAGGGTGTACCAGACCACCCGGATAGGTACTTTTTCTCGAAAACGGCTGGGCGTAGAGAGCTGAAACAAAAAAGTCAGATAGGGAATGGACCCCAAAGAATTCAATGAAAATATTTTCAAAGCCCCCCGAGGTCCCCCTGGGGGATTTTGGAGGGGGGTTTAAAACACATTTTTCCATTTTTAGCGGGAAAAAGCCTATAAAAGGTACAAAAATAAGTTCAGATCCTGAAAGAACAACTCATTGCCGGCATTTTTGGTCCAGTAAATTTTTCCATACAACCCCAATTTTTGGGGTTATGGGGCCCCTTTTGGGGGGGAAAATTTTTATTCGGCTACTGTGACCACACTATTCAATATTTTTACAAAAACTAAAAACCATCTGAAAGAAGAGATCAAGACATTTCGATTGATGTGCCACATAATACCTAAACGTAAAAAATTAAGGCCCCCACTTAGATTCCAAAATTTTGGGGGGCTTTGGGCCCCCCCCCGTAAAAAAAGTCAAATAGCAAGGTATGGCTTGTGATACATCGATCGAAAGCCCTCAAAGAGTAGAATAAGATGCCGCAATCCAAAATCCTCTACAATCATTACTTTCAAAATGGCGGCCATTTGAAAATTATGGGTGTTCAAAGGTAAGTCCTGGGAAAAGAGTCCAAGGTTGAACGATACATGGATTGAAAGGCCTTAAAAAAGCAAACGAATGGCGCAAACCGCAAATCAATCCGCCTCTTCAATCAAAAGTTATGGCCGATTGAAATTTAAGCAGCCTTAAATAGGCCTTATTGAGCTCTTTAAGTTTCAATCGGCCATAACTTTTGATTGAAGAGGCGGATTGATTTGCGGTTTGCGCCATTCGTTTGCTTTTTTTAAGGCCTTTCAATCCATGTATCGTTCAACCTTGGACTCTTTTCCCAGGACTTACCTTTGAACACCCATAATTTTCAAATGGCCGCCATTTTGAAAGTAATGATTGTAGAGGATTTTTGGGTTGCGGCATCTTATTCTACTCTTTGAGGGCTTTCGATCGATGTATCACAAGCCATACCTTGCTATTTGACTTTTTTTACGTGGGGGGGCCCAAAGACCCCCAAATTTTTGGGAAA
>VMOF01000111.1:36168744-36301445 GCA_011764245.1 Trialeurodes vaporariorum | reverse complement strand
CAAAATGTTACTGTAAATACTAATTCTCAAAATGTCAATAATGTAAATAATTCTCCGCAAAATGATAGTATAAATAACCGAAGCTTTGAAAACCATGGCGAGACTGTTCAAAGATCGTTTGAAAATGCCACCGTCAATTATCAGCCACATAATCAGGAAATAGATACACAGTTCCTCCAAATATTAACAATACTCCTCAAAATCATAATAATATGCCTCAAAATCTGAATATGATTCCTCAAAACGTTATTAATATTCCACAGAATCATAGTAATATTCCGCTAAATGTTAATAATGTAGATAATAATATTTCGCAAAATAGGAATGTAAATAACCCCAATTAAGAAAATCAATGCGGGAATTTTCAAAGATCGTTTGAAAATGTTGCCGCAATTATCAGCAAAATACTCATGAAACTAATTAGCAATTATCAGGTTTTTCTCAAGCTTTCGACAATCAGCACCAGCGCCTTGACGCAGCAGTGTCAGGAATGCAACAAAATTCCGGTGGAAATAATCAGCCTAGTAATTTAAGATCAGGTCACTTTAGTAGTGACATCAATTCACACAATTTCAGAGTGAATAATCAACATAGTAATTTAAGATCAGGATACTTTAGTAGTGATAACAATTCACAAAACTCCATCGTAGATAACCCACATACTAATTTAAGATCAGGTCAATTTAATCGCGATAATAATTCACAATTCCGAGAGGAATCTTCACCAAGATTCACGAGCTTCATGGACAAAAATCAACAAAGTCCATTCTATATTTGTTTGCTTGACTGTTTGTTTGAATGGTTTTTTGACAGTTTGTTTGATTGTTTGTTTGTTTGTTTGTTTGTTTGTTTGTTGACGATTTGAAAGTTCGTTTTTCCATAAAGATTGTGCGTTTGAGATGATTTATGGCATCTGCACGTCATTCTGCCGAATCCCTCATAAAATTTTCGTATCACGAAAATTTTAAAGGGAAGAGGGAGGTATGTAATGCACGTCCGAGCATTTCTTTTTCATCCTCCTAAAATTTTCGTTTCGAAAATTTTAAAGGGGAGAAAGAGGAATGTGATGAGCCAAGCCAGGCCCTCCGCGCCGCAGGACGAGTGGGGCCACTGCTCTGGTGAAGGGGCACAGGGGATGAGTCTCCTCTGCGCATGCGCCAGAGTTCGACCTACTTTCTCCGAGGACCAAGGGTCTGGCGATAGCCAAGAGACGAGCTAGAAATCATTTTTAGTTCAGTTCAGCAGCGGAGTGGGCCGACACCCCAAATCGTTGTCTGAAGTGGCAAGAGAATCATTGGTGTGCGTGTGAGAGTGGAGCGTGATCGTCTCTTTAATATTATCGTATTTGTGTACGTTAATTACAATATATTAATTACTCTCATCCACACCTGCAGTTGATATTCCATCCTCCCTGCAACTTACAGGTACTCGCGCATCAGTATCGGGAACATAGAGTTTTTCCTTATCTGGCTTGGTCAGGTCGTCTTGAACGGGCTATAATTCCGGGCTACTGGAGGAAAAGCTCTACTCGCGAGTCGGCTTGGTTAGCTTGTCTGGTACGGGCTGCAAATCCGGGCTGCATGGGTGAGGCATCTCTCGATACGCGAGTGCCTGTCCTCACCTGGAGGTTACCAGAAGAAATCCCTGGGGGGAGTGACATAAACCCGAGTCATCATATGGTAGACAAACCAAAACCCACGTCATCACATGGTAGACAACCCGAGTCATTATAAAGGTGAAGACAAAACCCCCGTCATCACAGACAGAAGGTCTGCTCCTTCTCAATTATTCACATTTTGAAGCAATATTGTGTGTGGTTTTGATGAGTTAAAAGCGTTGTTTCTCTCAACTGACAAATGGACAAAGCTCAAACTACCAAAAAAAAAAAAAAAAAAAAATAATAATAAACTACACAGTTACACTGCATGTTTAAAAAAAGGAATGACCTGTTTGACTTATCAAAAATACACACAGTGACCCTTTGAAATATGAATTTGTAAGGAAGAGCAGGCCCTCTATTTGATACATGGTTTTTCTGAAGAGCTCTGAAATTTTTGAGTACACAATTCAAATAATGAATCTCACTTGAGAACCAATTCCTGATGATTAAAGAAAACTAGAGTACAATTTATGAGTCTTCGAAATTAATGAATTTTACTTAAGAGAATAAGAATTTCAATTTGATAAATCCTGAAACTTGCTAACAAATAACTAGACATTAAAAGTATGTAATACATAAGCAATGTGAGACACTGCATTCCCTAAAAGCCAGCTAAGGCTTAAACCTTTACACAAGAAGTTTCTATCACACATCAAAAAGTCTTGGTTAAATTTAATGACACATTCCGAACACATTAAAGACGCAAATATTCATCGTTGACTCCGGAGAGAGCCACCACGTTCTCGTTGAGTAAAAGTTTTTCTGCCGAACAAAGTTCACTGAAAATTAGTTGAGACTTCTCATTAATTTATGAGAAAGAAATCAGCAGCTTTTTAAAATTTAATAACATAAAAGAATTAAAAAAAAAATGCCGAAAATTTGGTTGGATAGAATGGAGAAGAAGGGAAACAAGTACTTTATCTAAGAAACATAAAAATGATCAACATCCAATTTAAAACAACACATTGTTCTTCTTCTCTGTGCACTGATTTCAAATGATTGAGTTGAGAGAGACATAGACCTGTTAAGTGCAACGTCACAAAAAATTGGATCCAAACAAATGCTCCATCTCACTCGCGTCCGTGGGTTTTCCCATAAAAAACAAGATTCACATTTTCAAATGCAAAGTCGTGCTAGTAAAGGACATGTTCTCTCAGATTTTAATACATCAATAATTATAATGTACCTTAAAATATAAATACGTTTCAACAACATTTTCAAAACATCAGACACTCATTTACAATCACAGTTGTATCGAAGAAAAGTCCTTTGCTTTGTCCTTGTCCCACTCACAGTCTCTTACGTGCACAGAATTTTAGGATTAAGGATCCGCGGAACCATGACACCATGCAATATACCTCAAACAAGCTTCGATACGAAGAGAGGTTAGGATGATTGAGTGTCATGGCAGTGATAGGCCCATAAGAGACCGAGAGTAAGACAAGGAAAAAAATAAAACATCTTTCGGTATAACTGTGATTGTAAATTCACTTGAGATCTTTTAGGAATTATATCGGAGTAAAAAGATACTTTAAGGTACGCGGAATCTAATGGTGCGATAAAATTTGAGAAATCTGGCAGTTAACTAGCATGAATTTGCAATCAAAAATTTGGATCTGATTTCTTATGGGAAGATCCATGAGAGTGAGCGAGAAGGAGCATTTATTTAGATGCAATTTCGATTGCGACTTTGTCACTAAACAGGTCTAATAACTTACAGCTCGATCAAGTCAAGGTCATTGCATTCCAATTACATCAACTAACCTCACCCTTCCAATCTGCCATGCAACAGTCATGACTTAAATAGCTACTTTAGTTTGATTGTTCATGATTCTATCCAGCTTTGATAAGGTGTTAATGCTAGAATGAAGAATTATAATGCAAACATGACAGTTGAAAATAATCTTTAGGCAAATGCAGAAGCTAATAGAGACGGGTCACTTAAAGGCTGCAGCAAAGGTGCGCAATATTCTTCCCGATTCAACAAAACGATATGCTCAGTGGATATAACCTATTTTAAATTTCCAGGGTAAATTATGTCCAGGAAGAAATGTCCATTTCAAAAATGCCTGATCTGAAACGTCCAACGCACAGTTGGTCTAGTATAAAAAAGATCTGTAAAGAAGAATGTCCAACCGTTGATTTTGTCCATGAATCTGAAAACATCAGGGTGTATAATTTCACACTTTCCACTGTTCAAAATGTTTAAACTTTGTGGCGATACAAAATTAAAGTGACTTCTTTCTTGTTACTTTTCATATGTTGAGGCCAAAGTTTTGCAAGTTTTCATTGTTTTCATCGTCTGTATTTGTTTGTCTTCTCCCCCTGGTTTTTTTTTTTCTTTTTCTTTTTTTTTATGGAAAAACTATACTGTGTCGAATTGCAAGAAATTTTGATTGAACATTATTTTAAGGGGCATTTATGTACGAGGGGCGTTCAATTTATAAGTTTCCCTATTTTTTATCTCCGGCCTTGTTGGTGCTAGAAAAATTTCATTTATACGGTTAAATCCGCCAAATCCTCAGCTTTTCAACGGTATTTTTGTTTTTGAAATTGGAGCAATTTTTGTAGGAGAAAAAGCTATATTTCTATACCCGTGTCGAAAAAGTCCCCCAATTTTTTACTTCCCAACTTCTGAGTTGGGAAGTAAAAACTAACTTTGACACTTGAAATGAAGAACGCAAAACTTTAAAATAAAAGATACATTTTATTTTTGAAGTATTCCATTTCTACAACTTTTCCACATAATTTCCTTCCAGATTGCTATATTATTTGCAGCGATGAACCAGCTTTTCAATACCTTGGGCGAAAAACTCTCGGTCTAAGGACTTGAAAAAATTCATCACGGTATCCTTCAGGTGGTCCTCTGACTGGAACTTGACGCCTCCAAGATTCTTCTTGATATGTGATTATAATGCATCTCATGATCATCTTAGATAAGATTTCACGACAAAAATTGAGCGCAGCAACAGGTATGGAGCGATAACGGCTCATTTTCGTCGCTAATCAGACAAATGATGTTGTTCAAAACAGGCGAACACTTTTTGCTGAAAAAGTTGGTGGGGGACTTTTTCGACACGGAGGTAGAAATATAGTTTTTCCTCCTACAAAAATTGCTCAAATTTCAAAACCAAAAACACCGTTGAAAAGCTGCGGATTTGGAAACTTATAAGTTGAACGCCCCTCGTATGATGGACAAATTGTACACAGGGCATTCAGTTACTACTATGGACAAATTGTGAATTGGAAATTTTTAGTGGACATTTCTTGTTAGACATTTTAAATAGGACATTTCCACCTGTCACCAACATACCAACAGTCAACACCCTCCTGATGTAGGAGGCTGTTGAATGGTGAGCACTTGCGGGTCATTCCACATAGGACCAACCAATGTTGTTGCTCGACCATCCCAGAAAAAGTCCTAACTTTGGTAGTCGGTTTCTATATGCATGGATGTTACAAAAACGATTTTTTTAAATTTTTTGGAGTCCCCCAATTCCCGTGGCGGCCACTTTTAGGTTAGTCCCCCTCTAAATTTAAGCGAAATAGAGGCTAACGAAAACTTGCATAACTTTTTTTGTGAAAGAGCTTCAGACTTTCCATAAAAACCAAATTGTAGCTCAAAAAGGAAGCTATCTTTTGATTTTAGTCCGGTTTTTCTTGCATTTAAAAAACATAATCTAAATGGGGTCAAAGTTCAAGGCAAAAATAAGTCAAAGGACACTCCACTTTGCTTATGGGAACTGGCTCCCAGTCAATTTTTTTTAAATTGAAATATGTTGCGTAAAAGTGTCTCCTGAGAAAAAGCTCTCATGGGCGGATAAAAAAATAATGACAGGATTTTGAGATATTCGCGTTTAAAGTTGGGGACTATTTGCCCGGTGCTTCGTATTCTCGTAGGTAGCAGGTCGCTTAACTACTACGCCAACTGGAAACCTTCTCGGTCGAATCGCCCGACTCAACGCGCATTGATAGAACCACTTCCTTTTGCAGTCCCTCCCAACTGCTTATTTGTTTACCCCACACCCACTGCTCTGCCTCGACGGCCATGCTTTATCTTGACCACTCCCTCAACTGATTACTTACCTACATCAACATTTTCTTTTTCTCTGCGAACTATCCGCTCTCTCCTTCTCTCTCCCTCTCTCTCCCTCATCGTAAATGTAGTTCCGATTAATATCCGAGTGGGTAAACAAATAAGCAGTTGGGAGGGACTACAAAGGAAGTAGTTCTATCAATGCGCGCTGAGTCGGGCGATTCGACCGAGAAGGTTTCCAGTTGGCGTAGTAGTTAAGTGGCCTGCTACGTACGAGAATACGAAGCACCGGGCAAATAGTCCCCAACTTTAGACGCGAATATCTCGAAATCCTGTCATTATTTTTTTTCCGCCCGTGAGAGCTTTTTCTCAGGAGACACTTTTACGCAACATATTTCAAATTAAATAAATTTGACTGGGAGCCAGTTCCCATAAGCAAAGCGCGGTGTCCTTTCGCGTTTTCGAGCTAAAATTTTGGAATGAAGGCAAACAATTTAGGGCTCCCAAATTTTTTTCTGAGTAGTCTTATATAACCAAAGACCTCACAAAAAAATTGGGCCCCTAACCTCTCTCCAAATTTTTTAAAAGGGCCCTCAAAAATTGAACTTTTGAAAAAATGGCCTAATTCAAGGGCTCCTAACTTTTTTCTGTCTAAACGCAAAAGTACGAAATCCTCAGGAATTGTACTCCTTTAGTAGGGCAATTGATTGGCGTAAATTGAGACTCACGTGACAACGCAATGTTATTTTGATCGCCTTGCCGGAGCATCATCATGACACGGTAGTCTCAATTTCTCCGAATATCTCGGTAAACTTAAATCGCGTTTTTGAGAACTTGGGAGTTGTCGGATTGTAAAACCGCACTAAGCCTTTCTTGTTAGAAATTATCTCAGCAACGGAACACATGTCCAGTTCTTTCGATTTCATCGATACTTTCCGATATATTTTGCTATAGAGAGTTACGCGATATTCACCAGAAATCGTAATTTTGGCCGTTTTGAATCAATCATTAAAAAGTAACGAAGTATTGCCCGAAAAAAAAACTTTACGCCAATCGATTGCCCTACTAAAGGAGTACAATTCCTGAGAATCTCGTACTTTTTCGTTTAGACAGAAAAAAGTTAGGAGCCCTTGAATTAGGCCATTTTTTCAAAAGTTCAATTTTTGAGGGCCCTTTTAAAAAATTTGGAGAGAGGTTAGGGGCCCAATTTTTTTTGTGAGGTCTTTGGTTATATAAGACTACTCAGAAAAAAATTTGGGAGCCCTAAATTGTTTGCCTTCAAACCAAAATTTTAGCTCAAAAACGCAAAATTTGACTTATTTTTGCCTTAAGTTTTGACCCCAGTTAGGTTATGTTTTTTAAATGCAAGAAAATCCGGATTAAAATCAAAAGATAGCTTCCTTTTTGAGCTACAATTTGGTTTTTATGGAAAGTCTGAAGCTCTTTCACAAAAAAAGTTATGCAAGTTTTCGTTAGTCTCTATTTCGCTTAAATTTAGAGGGGGACTAACCTAAAAGTGGCCGCCACGGGAATTGGGGGACTCCAAAAAATTTAAAAAAATCGTTTTTGTAACATCCATGCATATAGAAACCGACTACCAAAGTTTGGACTTTTCTGGGATGGTCGAGCAACAACATTGGTTGGTCCTATGTGGAATGACCCCCACCTCTTCACTTCCCAGCCTATCTTCTTGTTTACCGAAAGTCACCATTCAATGCCCTGCAACATCAGAAAGGTTTTGACTGATGTTTAGTTGAATCCACAAGAATATAACGTGCTTCAAATCCACCCTACGTATTTTAGCCTATTGCACCGTTTCACAGCAATAGACTGTTTTAGTGACGAGCGGGGAATTTAAAAACCAGGAATTTGGGTGGCTTAGATGCTCTTTTCAACTGTAAAAACAGCATCTAAAGGGTCAATTTTGAATTTCCCCTTCTTACTGACTCAGTGTTCTGGAGGGCATTAGGCTTGTGCGCAAGAGATTAAAGAGACGGTTTAAGAGACGAGGGAGTTTAAAATTCAGGAACCTGATTGACTCAGCTGTGTTTTACAAACAAGAAATGATATCTGATTCGTCAAATTTGAATTTCCCGCTTTTCATGAAAACAGTCTGAGTCTATCATCTCTGCAATAGAGCAGGTTTTTTTCCGGGATATTTCAACGACTCATTTCACAGACTTATACAGGCGTTTCATTCCTAATGCACACCAAAAGGGTAACTTTCTTTAGAATGGTATAAAATTTAAAAAATGGCACTACTACCATTTTACAAGCGCTACCTATACAAAATATTAAAAATATACAGCTGAAAGACCAAGGAAAAAAAAGAAACGCACGTTATTTAAGGCAAAGTAAAGAGTTTAGACTCGAGCAAGATTCATGGTATTCTGAAAGGAACGACCAAGTCTTCTCCCTGCTCTAGTTTCAGATCTAATAGAGAGTTGACGGCCTTCTCAACAGCTAAGTTGATCTGAAAACAGAAAAACGCAAAATATCGTAATTTCGCATTCAAGTTCATGACCGATCAGCCAAAAATAAACTAAACCTCAGCCTAAAATAAGCTGTAGAATTTGGAAAATTTTGATGTTATTTTTTTCCAAATTTTCAAAAGGCTTATTACTGATTTTGAGGTTATTTTAAACCGATTTTGAAGTTCTTTGTAGAAGCGTTTCTTTGCATTGTCCAAGCTAAAAATCAATTTACAATATTTTACAAGGCAATACTTGAATATTTTTTTTATTTAAAGGCGCGTTTAAGAAGAGTGTGCACCTTGATTGAATGAAATTTGTACTTTTGAAGATGCTACTCCAAAAGAGAATTAAAAGAAATTTATTGGCTAATATACCGGATGTACCAGACCACTCGGATAGGGCATTTTTCTCCATAACTACTGACCAAATGATTTGAAACAAAAACGTCAGACAGGGAAGTGACCTCAAATTTTCCGTTTCTGATGTTTTCAAAAGCCCCCGATGGGCCCTTGGGGCAGTTTTGGGGATGTTTCAACACATTTTTCAAGTTTCCTTAAAAAAGTCTCCAATAAAGGTATTTAAAAGAGTTCATTATCGTAAAGTAGAAGCAATCGGCGACATTTGTGCTCCAATAAATTTTTTCTGAAAACCCCGAATTTTTTGAGATTTAAGGGGGTTTTGGATTTTTGTTTTAATCGACCTTTGTGACCACCCTGTTCAAAATGTTTCCAAAGTATTTACAGATTCTGGAAGAGCAGACCAATACCTTTCGATTGATGTGCCACATGTTATGTTTAAGTTTAAAAATAAGGTTTTTTCACCAAATCAAAATTCTGAGTTTTGAACGGCAGATTTGGCGCGATTTCATGGTTTGAGCCAGTTAAGCCCCAAAATTTTGATTTGGCGTAAAACACCTTATTTTTGAACTTAGAGGTAACATGAGGGCACATCAATCAAAAGGTATTGATCTGTTCTTGTAGAATCTATAAATATTTTTGAAAATTTTTGAACAGGGTGGTCACAAAGGCCGATTCAAAAAAAAATCCAAAAATTCCCTAAAACTCAAAAATTCGGGTTTTTAGAAAAAAATTAGTGAGCAAAAATTTTGCCAATTGCTTCTACTTTACGATCATGAACTTTTTTTAATGCCTGTAGTGGAGAATTTTTCTAGAAAACTTGAAAAATGTGTTTGAACCCCCCTCCCCCCCCCCCAGCGCCCCGAGGGCCAATCCGGCGCTTTTGAAAACATCAAAAACGCAAAATTTAAGGTGACTTCCCTCCCTGACATTTTTTTTTCAAATAATTTGGTCAGTAGTTTTCGGGAAAAACGCCCAATCCGGGTGGTCTGGTACACCCTGTAAACCAAATTTTGCCAAAATGTTAATTTCATGACAACTTTTACGAATGTTGATGGTTTACTTGGTAATTTCGCTCGGTGAGCATGATTTTGCTTGAAAGTCTGGAAAAGTCAAATTTTGTGTTATGTTTCACATATTTAAAACCGAGGGTTATGATTATGACTGACATTTCTTTGAGGGTTAGAGCCTTAAGTGCTAGTTTTAAAAATTTCGCCGCAATTTTCGGCCTCAATGAAATGTTCACATATTTATTCCAATCAATACACCTGACATTATAAATATAAAGCTGACACTCCTCCAAAATGTATTTTTCACTTTCCCTAAAATTGGCCAAAGCGATTTCCCTTAAAGTTGGCATGATGATTTTTAGGAGTATGTTAAGGAGATCCCTGAGCAAAAAATTCAAATAGTCGTCAGCGAGCACCACAATTGAATTTTAAAATTAGAGGGGGGAACTTATTCAGTTGCTTGCCCTCCCTCCCATATTCGCACGACGCAAAGTGAACGAGATGTTCGGAGCCGTAGCCTGGCCTGGATTCTCTGATAAGCCCCCCCCCCCCCGGCCTGCTCTACGCTTGGCAGAGTTTCATCGGTCAATGTAGTGTGAGTGGTGTAGGAAGAAGCTTCGTTTCCTTGCGAGTCTCTAGAAACTTAATTTTTCAATTTTTCAGTTCCGGAATAAGGGCCCATAAGGAAAACAGCTGTTTTGAGAAAAATGCAAAAGAAAACTTCAAAATAGTTTGCGACTGCTGGCATTTTTGATTTACATGAAAAAACCACTTGGACCTATGTTCCCAACATTCCACAGTCACAATTGAAAATTTAAAACTAATTCGTGGATAGTTACAACTTATTTTTCAAAATTGATTGATAGGCCCTTGTTCCCAAAGTGATTTTTTTGGTGCTGACATTGAGGAATGAAGGATGACTAAAAGCACCAGTCACTGCAAGATTTTGTTTTACAAGTTGAATTCATAGAACTCCAAGAGGAACCATACCAACGGTTTTAGAGAGTTAAACCTCACAGATCCAGAAAATAATATTTTCTTACAAATACTCGACTTAGCACTTTCTGCCCTGTTTAGTAGCTGAAACAAATTAAACTCCAGTTTTATCATGAATCTGTGTCCACTTGCTTGGATTTTGAGGCAAAACTCATTCATCAGAAGAATTTTGGTAGCATAACAGAGAATGATCAAGCTACCAAGTACTCTCTAGTCTGCTATCTAGAGGACGGGACTGTATCGCTTGCAGAAAAGGGCAATTGACCATAGGGTCCAAAGGCTCTTCTTTCAGAAATATTTTTTCAAGGGGTTGGGAAATGATCGTATCAATTTGATACTGTAGAGGTATGTGCCTCAGGGCCACTCAAGTATTTAAAGCCAATTTCCCTGTAAAAAAATAAAATCTTTCAAAAATCTTCTCAAGTAAATGAAAGGAAGGAAAATTATATTTACCAGATCAAGATCTGAAGATGATATGGGTGCAGCAGAGAGCACTTTTTCAGGAACTGGAATGTCGACTAGAAGGCTTGGAGGATGCTTTAAAAATGACCATTTTGCAAGTGTCGATAATTTTGCAGTATAGTAATTGGTGCGTTCTAAATATTCGTGTTGTTCTAAATTGTGGGAGCCTAAAGCTGCTACATCTATTACATTTCTGTGAACAAATAAAACAGAGGATAAGAATATAACAAAGCAAGGTAGTGTTTCAAAGATCCGGAATATTCCAAGTTTTTTCTCTCAAATCAAATGTTTGCATCCTTGGTAAAAGCGCGTCCAACATATACACATTTACATTTACCGGAAAATGCAAGATTTGAATCTTTATGATGTTTTCTGTCCGTACACATAGATTGTTTTTGGTGAAGTTTTTCCTAAAAAGGGTAAGAACCTGTTTACTAGGTTCGTACAGTTTTTCCATTTGCCAACACTGTCAAGTATTTTGGACTTCCCCTAAACGCAAAGCCACAGAATAATACAATCAGAAGGGAAACTCCCATAAGAGCCAATGGAAACAAGATTTGGAATTTACCAGCACAAACTGGCAACTGTGTCTACTCACTTCTCAAGATGGCGGACATGCTTTTTCAGGCTATACAACCAATCACAACTCGGCCAGTTGCTGAAGATCTGCCGAAGATGCTCACTTTCGAACATGGCGGCCCGATGTAAAGAATGTTTCAAAATGAATTAGAGTTTCCGTTCTGATTAGAGTATTCTGTGGCAAAGCCTTACCCTAGGGAGCACATCAAAATAAAAAAAAGGAGCAAAATCTCAAATTAAGTAAAATGTGCTGCTTTCTGGGAAGGAGGTTCAAGCTCTCCACATCAAACTAGTTACTTCTGAACGATATATTCCAAGGCCTGCAAGAGTTCAATCGGTAATATAGGAGCGGAAATATTTCTATTAGAAAAATTCCAAAGGGAATTTCCAAATTTCTTATCTGGCTCCTCAGAGGGTTCAACGTGTCTTGCGCTAACTACAGTTCCAATCCTAGTCCCAATTCTGAATGAGCCTCTTGCACACTTCGGCTAGAGCGTTTCCAAGTATCATTTTATAATTAAAAAACCATAAAAATGACAATGGCAGCATCAGAAAGCACCAATGTTCAAAGTCAAGAACACACAGAAGTTCCAAGGATGATTATTGAAGTTGGAATCCTACTTGGAACTCCTGTGTGTTATTTTTTCATTTTGGTAAGTTTTCGACACAAATATCGGTTTCCATACCTTTCACAACCTTTTGGGAGGAATTTAGGATATTGAGACGTAAGAATTCGTTTACGAAGTCAGCTGTGATGACAGTCGGCCATGATTATTTGAATGCATGTGCCACGTTAAGGTGATTCTATGGCAAACTCCCGAAAATTTTAATCCGATAGATGGCACAACTTGTCGCTGGCTCCAAAAATAGCCGTTTTTTGACGGTTTTCGGCTGTTTTCTCTGAACAGACGAATAATAGACAAAAAATCGGAATGTCAACACCTGCTTAATTTTTTGCTTGATTTTTTGAGCCATAAACGAGCCAAATTGGTTCTAAAATAAAGGCGAAACTATGCAAAGAAAAAATCATGTGTAATTTGGAGTTGTATCAGCAAAGATTACAGGTTTCGATTTCACCCGTAATCTTTCCTGATACAACTCCAAATTACACATGATTTTTTCTTTGCATAGTTTCGCCTTTATTTTAGAACCAATTTGGCTCGTTTATGGCTCAAAAAATCAAGCAAAAAATTAAGCAGGTGCTGACATTCCGATTTTTTGTCTATTATTCGTCTGTTCAGAGAAAACAGCCGAAAACCGTCAAAAAACGGCTATTTTCGGAGCCAGCGACAAGTAACGCCATCTATCGGATTAAAATTTTCGGGAGTTTGCCATAGAATCACCTTAACCCCACGAGGTATTGTGCACGTGGTGGAAAGATACAGGGGTGAATAATGGTTTTCGCAATTTGTGAGTTTATTGAATTTTGGTGTTTTCAGATGCTGCCATCAGCGCCAGATTTAGGCATGGCCTACGTCGGCCGTGGCCGTGTTTTGTGTGATTTTTGACGACGTTGTTGCATTTTTCATAAATTAGTTTTTACATTGTGTTGCTCCTCGAGAGATTTCTTCCTTTTTTTTTTTTTTTTTTTTTTTTTTTTTTTTTTTTTTTTTTTTTTTTTAACATGCAGTAAGTACTGCATGTTTTTGTTATGGTTTTGTATCGATTTTGGCCATAAACTTCCTGCGTAAAAATCGACAATTTTCGGCTTGGTCGCAAACGTGCGTTGTCAGATTTCCGCGCGTAATGATCGCGTACTGCTTTTCGGTGGATTCCTTTCGTTCGATATATTGCGGAGCGGCAACGCGAAAAGTCGCCCTATCCTTTAACCAGGTACAAAACGAATCGCGCGCCATATCGAAATTGCGATATTCTTCGGTCCGCCGCACAATAGACAGAAATCTAATCTTTGGCGATCCAAATTCGATCCTTTTAATGTTGGAAAATTAGTATTTTAGCTGAGTACTATAGTTGATTTTAAGGGGTTTATTTGGCTCCGTTTTTTATTCCTGGCTTGCCCCATACTTATCGGAGAATATCATTTGATATTTGATGGATCGACAATTCTTGTGATATCTCATGTCTTTGTATTTTTGACCACTTAGGACTCGATTTGGATCCATAGTGCGCCGTTTGAAATGTTCGAATAATGTTTGAGTTAGGTTTTGACTGAGCATTGACCCTAAGTTTTTCATAAGGATTTGTCTCCGTTATGAATAAATTTGGTAGTTTCATTATTTTGTCTGTGATTACCAACGAGCTATATCTAGTTCGGAGGCTTTGGTAAACATGCGTAATTTGCCTCGGAGATTTTAAGGTTAGAGATTTGTGTTGTGAAAACAAACCGAAGTTCCCTCCGCAATGTATTTTCGCGTGTTTTCGAAGTCTATCAGAGACTTTAAAATCTGAATTTCTTTATGAACTGTGCGTGTTTTCTGTCAATCAAAGCCTTAATTTCAGTTTCTACTAATGGAAACACTCAAGTTCTTCATAGCTTTCATTTAATTGGTCAGATTCTACAGTGTGTTATTGCCTCGTAATGCCGTAACTCATCGCCTTTCTTGGCATTTCGACGAGTGAAAGTGGTATGTTTGTGGTGGTTTATTCAAAAATGTTGTAATTTGACCTCTCTCAGCAAACTCTCTCTTCCTGAGATAGATTTTCTCATGTTCATCTCCTAAGTTGAGTGATCTGAAGTAGATAACTTCGTTAACCTAGCAGTGGTCTGGAGAGAAAAGTTACCGTAAGGGAAAAAAAAGCAAAGGGTGGACCTTTACATTTCAGACCAATTGTACCTATGCTTGCATGACAGTCATGGAGAGCAGAACTATTTAAATGTCAACACCCACAACAAGTTGTGTGATGCATTCATCCAATGATAAATGGTGTCAACTGAAATACTGGGCTGAGGTCGATCGGAGAGCATCCATTTCCCTCGACTCATCTCTTTTGCCCAAGTTGATTGAGCCACTCGTGAAGTGAATTTTACTACGAGGTTTGGTTGGAGTTTGGTAAAAACTTTTTTAAGTATTTATTTACCTAAGTACAACTGTCCGACAAGATGAGAGAGTTACAATCATATTGTTCTACAATGGAATGTCAGGTGAATATAGCCTGAGGGCTGTTCCACTTAAGAAGTCGACAATTGAATCGTAACTAATTAGACCTAAGGATTCATGATTTACTCATGAGTTTTTAGTAATACCTACCAAATATTTATTTAGAACTAAAGCCTTTTAACTATCAGGTGTGCAGAGTTTCAACTCTTTTCTAATCAAGCGCTCATCAATGCGCTTTGATGCGGTTTGGAAACAGGCACCATTGTTTGTCAGAACCCTATACTCAAAATGGTCCCCCTCTAATAGAATGGTTACAGTGACTCATCTTTCATTGAAACTGCTCAAGATGATCCGACATGCTTTACTTGCAAACGGATAGTTTTGCGAGGATGAAAAAAAGCTTCATTATGAAGCTATCTGAAGCCACGCTGAAAAAGTGCAAGAAGTGTGTTCGACACTGAACAGCACAGTTTATGATGCCAGGCTTTGGCTCTGGGCATGAGGGAAAATGGTCATAATCTTGTCAATAATCTTACAAAGTCTGAAGAAACCTAGAAGCCAAGTACAAATGATAGTGTTAATTTGGACACATTAGATCTAATCGGGGAAAGCCAACTCGATTTGTCTAATTCTACTCGATGTAACCTAAGTCGAAACAAATCTTGACCTGAACCAATCAAATCAGCTTTTCTAAAATGTTGTGAGTAAATCATGAATCCTTGGGTCCAATCGGTTGCGATAAAATTGTCGACTATAACGGTATATCCACCTAAGATTCTAAAGTAGGATAAAGTAACTTTTCCCTCTTGTTCGGAAGCAGTCGATAAATAAGTGGTTACGAATTTGTGACTGAACTTCACTCGTATCTCATGCTAACATTCAGTTGAGTGGCTCAATTGACTAGGATGAATCGAATTGACTTGGGCAAAATAGATGAGTGGAGCAAGATGGACGCTCTCCGATCAACCTTGCAGCAAAATTTTAGTATGGCACTGTTTTACAGCCTTCTTGTCCACACCTATATCCTTGGTAAAAGAATATAACATTATAATGAATTGGTACCCCATTTCGTGCATCGCACGACGTGGTGTTGACATTTCAATAACTCTGCTGTATGTGGCTTTCATGTGAGTATACAAAATAGTCCGAGATTTTGGACAGGATTTTAAGTCTTTAAGCTGCATTTTGGAATGTCCGTATCCCGGTCAGTATTTTAGGACACTTCCCTGTCTTAATCGGTACCTACTTCCCACACAGTATACACTTTCAATGCTGCAAGAAATTCATTTCACACCTACAGTGTTGTTTTCACGCTACAGGATTATCAGAAGGTTCAAGGATTACTTACTTGTCTTTGAAGGGTATCACCCAATTTTTCTGAATGACTTGCTTCGTTTTTACTTTGTTTATGACCATTTTTAAAATATAAATGGTGCTACGAGAAGTACCATATAGCTAATAAGTAATTGACAATCTTTAAGTGGTCAGAGGCAGCAAATATTTCCAGATCTTCAAATGTTTTAAAAGCCAATCTGGCTACCTATAATTTGAGATTAGAAAAGCTTGCTGTCCGCCATATGCACCCCCCCCCCTGGTTGCTGTCCGAAATGATCCAGCTTTGATGCTTTAAGGTAAGATTAAAACCAGCCTGTTTCATTATTTTCATCCATTAGCATGCAACACAGGTTTAATCCCTTGTACAGTGCTTATTAGGTTTTAAAACGGCTCTCTACTTGGAGATTGTCTCAATATTCTTCCTCAATCAGTAGTCCGAAAGTTCACGCGCCTCTTTGTTTTGATGTATTTATGACCATGCCAACAGCACCTTTCAACAAGGCGAGGATTACAATCGAAGGTGAGGAGCGATAAATTGCAAACACCAATAATCATATCAGCCACAACCGCCTATAAGTGCGCAGAATTAAAGTATTTAAGTAATTGAATCATAACTAAATAAGTCCAAGCTACAAAATATTAGGAATATACAGGGTGTACCAGACCACCCGGATAGGTACTTTTTCTCGAAAACGGCTGGGCGTAGAGAGCTGAAACAAAAAAGTCAGATAGGGAATGGACCCCAAAGAATTCAATGAAAATATTTTCAAAGCCCCCCGAGGTCCCCCTGGGGGATTTTGGAGGGGGTTCAAAACACATTTTTCCATTTTTAGCGGGAAAAAGCCTATAAAAGGTACAAAAATAAGTTCAGATCCTGAAAGAACAACTCATTGCCGGCATTTTTGGTCCAGTAAATTTTTCCATACAACCCCAATTTTTGGGGTTATGGGCCCTTTTGGGGGGAAATTTTCATTCGGCTACTGTGACCACACTATTCAATATTTTTACAAAAACTAAAAACCATCTGAAAGAAGAGATCAAGACATTTCGATTGATGTGCCACATAATACCTAAACGTAAAAAATTAAGGCCCCCACTTAGATTCCAAAATTTGGGGGTCTTTGGGCCCCCCCACGTAAAAAAAGTCAAATAGCAAGGTATGGCTTGTGATACATCGATCGAAAGCCCTCAAAGAGTAGAATAAGATGCCGCAATCCAAAATCCTCTACAATCATTACTTTCAAAATGGCGGCCATTTGAAAATTATGGGTGTTCAAAGGTAAGTCCTGGGAAAAGAGTCCAAGGTTGAACGATACATGGATTGAAAGGCCTTAAAAAAGCAAACGAATGGCGCAAACCGCAAATCAATCCGCCTCTTCAATCAAAAGTTATGGCCGATTGAAATTTAAGCAGCCTTAAATAGGCCTTATTGAGCTCTTTAAGTTTCAATCGGCCATAACTTTTGATTGAAGAGGCGGATTGATTTGCGGTTTGCGCCATTCGTTTGCTTTTTTTAAGGCCTTTCAATCCATGTATCGTTCAACCTTGGACTCTTTTCCCAGGACTTACCTTTGAACACCCATAATTTTCAAATGGCCGCCATTTTGAAAGTAATGATTGTAGAGGATTTTGGATTGCGGCATCTTATTCTACTCTTTGAGGGCTTTCGATCGATGTATCACAAGCCATACCTTGCTATTTGACTTTTTTTACGTGGGGGGGCCCAAAGACCCCCAAATTTTGGAATCTAAGTGGGGGCCTTAATTTTTTACTTTTAGGTATTATGTGGCACATCAATCGAAATGTCTTGATCTCTTCTTTCAGATGGTTTTTAGTTTTTGTAAAAATATTGAATAGTGTGGTCACAGTAGCCGAATGAAAATTTCCCCCCAAAAGGGCCCATAACCCCAAAAATTGGGGTTTTATGGAAAAATTTACGAAAACAAAAATGTCGGCAATGAGTTGTTCTTTCAGGATCTGAACTTATTTTTGTACCTTTTATAGGCTTTTTCCCGCTAAAAATGGAAAAATGTGTTTTGAACCCCCCAAAACCCCCCAGGGGGACCTCGGGGGGCTTTGAAAATATTTTCATTGAATTCTTTGGGGTCCATTCCCTATCTGACTTTTTTGTTTCAGCTCTCTACGCCCAGCCGTTTTCGAGAAAAAGTACCTATCCGGGTGGTCTGGTACACCCTGTACAAAATGCAACTCAACTCCAGGCGCAAACTTCTACTCTGTATATTGGAGCCCGAAATAAAACATGTTTCCCCTATGAATATGGGTAGAAAAATGCCCCCCTCTTGAACTGTGATTCCTCCATGTTTTACAAAAATTTGATTTATCAGTAATAGCCACAGTTACAAATCAAATAGACTTGAAACTTGGTGATCTGAAGTATTTTTACACAAAGTATCCATTTATAAACTTGAAAAATTCAGAAATTAAGTCTGATTATACGTTTCAAGCTACCTTTTAATATTAAAAGCACAAATTCCATGATACAGGTTTACCATTTGGAAAAAATGTCTAAAGTCCAATGGGAGAAACGCTTAAAAATATTTTGAGCTTCTCGCATTTAATCAGTTACTTAGACATGATATACATAGGCTGTACAAAAAGTACTGCACATTTTCGTTTTTTGAACGAACGGAAGCAGCTATCAAATTTTTGTTTATGTGCTCTTAAATCCTAGTAATTACCTATAAAATGAGACCTTGTGGAGCTCTTTAAGTTAAAAATTCGCTGATTAACATAGTTTTGAAAATGACGTGTTGAACGTACCCCTCCAGGATTTTCAGGGGGTTTTTTTTTTCAAGAAAAAAAAAAAAAATAAATAAATAAAAATCAGAGACCTTACAGAGACTGAATTAAGTTGGCAGTATAGATCATCAATGCTGGTAGCTAGTAGCTAGTTGCAAGCGTTGCCATGGAAACCGTCGACAAAAAATAACTTGTTCAGTCCTCTGTACGGTGAGTGTTCAAGCGTGAGCTTGTCCGTCTCTGTCACATCTGTTCCGAGTGAATTTCCAAGCTTTTTTTCAAGATGAGCGCTGAATCGAAAAAAGAACAACACCATGTCACAATCGTCTTTATAAACATCTTTCATTTCTAAAAAAGTATCTTTCACTGAAAAACCGCGAAGAAAACAATAATGAATGACATGGTGTTGTTCTTTTTTCGATGCCGCGCTCATCGTGAAAAAAAGCTTGGAAATTCACTCGGAACAGATGTGACAGAGACGGACAAGCTCACGCTTGAACACTCACCGTATAGAGGAATGAACAAGTTATTTCTTGTCGACGGTTTCCATGGCAACGCTTGCCACTAGCTACTACCTACCAGCATTGATGTTCTATACTGCCAACTTAATTCAGTCTCTGTAAGGCTTCTGATTTTTATTTATTTATTTTTTTTTCTTAAAAAAAAAAACCACTGAAAATCCTGGAGGGGGACGTTCAACACGTCATTTTCAAAACTCTGTTAATCAGCGAATTTTAACTTAAAGAGCTCCACAAGGTCTCATTTTATAGGTAATTACTAGGACTTTAAGAGCACATAAACAGAAATTTGATAGCTGCTTCCGTTCGTTCAAAAAACGAAAATGTGCAGTACTTTTTGTACAGCCTATGTATAAAAGAATAATTGCTGCGCAACGATGTAAAAGTCAACGTTCTTATACTGTGGACAATGGCTCTAAATAACAGAATGTGGGAAGTTGTGTTCTCACTGCCACTCACTATCGTAAAAGCACTGACTTTATCTGGCTTCAAATACATCACCCCAAAAAAAATGCAAGAAACCAACAGTTTTTCTAAGAGTATTTCCCATCTGAGCCTAGTAATTTTTTTTCAAATATTTTGTTCGCAACATAAAATTTATAATTTTAAAAAATACAAGATCAGTAAAAAAAAACAGTCCAACATACTAACAGCGCATATCAGCTTTTGCAGGTCATCGCCAAGTTTTTTTCTTTTTTTTTTTCATTTATTTTTTTTTTTTTTTTTTTTTTTGAATTTCTTCATTCCATTTTCTTATTTTCTTTCTATCGATTTCTTTTTTTCCTTTCTTTCTTCCTTCCTTTCTTTTTTTCTTCCTTCCTCTCTTCCTTCATTTAGAAAAATCCCCCACTCGCCGCGCCGCAGCGCGGCGTCGGCTTGACCCCTGTGGTTGTAATTGATTGTATGAATATGGAGGAGCATCAATGAGGAAACTTAGACTTGGTCGCTCTGGTATCAGATGATTTGCAAGTTGAATCAGAGCTACCTTTCTTTCGGTTGTATGCGGCTATTCAGACGAAAGTGTTTACGGGAGAAGTATCAAATATTTTGAAGGAGCTTCATACGGAAGATCTGTTACCAGGAGAAGTATCAAATTATTGAAGGCGTTTTATACGAAAAATAGGAAATGTGATCAGGAGAAGTATCAAATTATTTGAAGGAGCTCTGAAGCCACCTAATCGAGGAAACTTAAGACTTGGTCGCTCTGATATCACATGACTTGCAAGTTGAATCAGAACGACACGTCCACCGGGTATAGGGAAATAAATATAGGAAGATATTTGAAAGAAAAGTTTTTACGAGCAAGTTTTCACGAAGAAGTGTTTGGGGCAGGTTAAGTAAAATGGAGCTGGTTTGGGGGAAAGGTTTAGGATCTTGGCCGCAATCACTTGAGGTTTAGCTGAAAGTTTTGGTGAAAAATTTGAGACATGAAATTAATAGAAATTGAAAAAGAAAATGAACAAAAGTACTAGCTCTCAGAAGTTTCACATAGAAATTGAATTCTCAATCCACCACTCTCACTTACTCTGCATACCCATTAAAATTATACAGAAAATAATGCAGCGATGATAACTATAGATAAGAGGAACCAGCACAGAGTTTTAAGTGAAAAACCAAATGAAAGAGAATGATTTCAACATGTTAGCTGAGCCTTCAATATAGACACTCACAAATGACGAAATAAGAGACAGTGGCCTAGAGTTCAAGATGAGAGGAACCATACCACCAGGCATTTTTCTCGAAAACGGCTGATCGAAATGTTTTGAATAAAAAAATCGATTACGGAATGGACACAAAATTTTCATTCTTGATATTTTCAAAAGCCCTCATCAGCTCCTCGTTCATATTAGGAGAAGCTCACTTTTATCAAGTTTTTTGCAAAAAAAGCATCTTCTAAAAGTATGAAAAAAGTTCATATCCTCATAGCAGAGGCAATTGCCAACATTTTTGCTCCCGTAGACATTTACCAAAACACCCAGATTTTTTTAGCCATGGGGACTTGGAAGATTTTTGAATCAACCCTTTTGCTTATCCAGTTGAGAATTTCTCACGAATCTTGACAGATTCTGAAAAAATATATTGAAACCTTCTGATCGATGTGCAACATGTTACCTTGAGGAGAAAAAATAAGGTTTTTTTTGTCAAATCAAAATTTTGGGACTTCCATGGCAGAATCGGATCGATTCCATGGTCTGAGACATAGACTCCCCAAAAATTTTTAATTTAACGATATACACCTAATTTTTTCACTTTAAGGTACCAAACTAGTGGCACATCAATCAAAATGGTTCCATCCAATTGATCAGAATCTGTTATGTATTTGAAGAATTCTCAACAGGGTGGCCACAAAAGCCAATTCAAATTTTTTTCCCAAAAAACCGCCATAACTCAAAAAAATTTTGGTTTTTTTGGTAAATGTCCTTGGGAGCAAAAATGTTGGAAATTGCCTCAACTTCAAGGACACGAGCTTTTCTCATAACTTGAAAAGAGCTTTTTTTAAAAAAAAAAAACTTGAGATAGATGTGATTGAGCCTCTTCCCTCAAATATGCCACAAAGGGGTAAGTATTGAAAGCTATCGATAATATGATAAATGACAGATTTAGGGTCGATTCCCTATCCGACTTCCATGTTTCATAACATTTCAATCAGCCATTCTCAAAAAAAATGCCTGGTCCAGGTGCTCTGGATCACCATGCATACAGGGTGTCAATTAAAAGGAGCCAGGCCGAATATCTCGAGAACGGCTCCGGATTCCGAAAAACGCTGAAACACGTGCGTTCAATTATTTTGAGCAGGACATCTTTTTAGGGGGTCGCCGATTTAGGGGCCCTCTCTGGGGGGCCTTAAGGGGGCTACCATCTCCCTAAATCCAATACTTCAATGGGGCCCCCAATTTTTTTTTTTTAATAATCAAAAATAAAGGGAAAATTCTAAGACTTTTGGTACAAGTAAAACGTCGACATCGTTTTCCGTTTTCGATTATATCGAAGGTCCATGTTCGATTTGGGCCCATTTTCAAGAAGCATTACTTACTCCTCTTTGAAAAGTCGGAATTCACAAATCAAGGACACAAAAATACTTTGAAAAGCAAGCCCTTTTCAGAAAAAAATTGAATTATAACAAACATTTAGTCAAATTTTGGTTTTGAAGCTCAAAAAAATTTTAGACGTTTTTGGGCCCCAAGGAGGGCCAGCTGAAAAAATTTCCCAATTACGACCCCTATTGAGTGATACATCAATCGAAAAGACGTAACAAACTGAGCATTTCGGCGCAAACCGGAGGTGGATATCGTTTTTACATTTGAGATATCGAATGTCAATTTACAGATTGCGATATCTCGATTGTGAAAAACGATATCGAACTCCGGTTTGCACCGACATGCTCAGTTTGTTACGCCTTTTCTATTACTGTATCAATCAATAGGGGTCGTACCTCGGAATTTTTCAGATGGCCCTCCTTGGGGGCCAAAAACGTCTAAAAGTTTGGGGGCTTCAAAACCAAAATTTGACTAAACGTTTTTTTTAAATTTAAAATTTTTTTTTGAAATGGGCTTACTTATTAGAGTATTTTTTGTCCTTGATTTTTAAATTCCGACTCTTCAAAGAGGAGTAATGATTTTTTGAAAATTAGTCGAAATCAAACTTTGACCTTCGATGTATCAAAAACGAAAAACGATATTGAACTTCGATTCGCACCAAAAGTCTGATAATTTCACCCTCTTTTCAATTAATAAATAAAAAATGGGGGTCCCCGTTTGAAGTATTGAATTTAAGGACGTGATCCGCCCTGCGGGCCCCCCCGAGATGGCCCCGAAATCGGAAACCCCCCATAAAGATGTCCCCCTCAAGCTAATTGAACACGTGTCTCAGTGTTTTTCAAAAACTGGAGCCGTTCTCGAGATATTTGGCCTAGCTCTTTTTTAATTGACACCCTATATGCTATGAAACTTAATGAAAAGCGGTATTACAAAAATAAGAACGCAGTCAAAGCAGCTTACACTGATTGACTGCATGTTATCTTTGTATCGCTAGACTGCGATACAAAATCTGCTGGCTGCTTGTTTGTTTTTTTTTTTTTGTTGTTGAGGTTCTTTATTTCTTTTTCCCTGTTCGTTTTTTCAACTTTTTTTTAGATTTTTTTTTTTTCTTTGTGTTCAATTTTTTTGTTTTTTCGTGAGTAGATTTTGACAATTTTGGCAACCTTGTTTTTATATTAATTATTATTTGTAATTTCCCTATAGAAAAGCCCGAGTTCTCGAAGTTTGGGATTTTTGAGGTTAATTGTTGAGTGCATTTGTTAGAGGATGAGGCAGTTATTGCTCAAAGGGGGTGGTGAGTTCTTTGTTTTTTAGCGGGGTTCTCAAATTTTTAGCTAATAAGAGGATTTCGTGGGAACATTGTAGTTAAGAATCGTCATTCCAGCCAATTGGCTAGCGTCGGCGTGTGTTTGTGTTGCCTATACCTCTCGTTTAGTTTGGATGCATTATTTGATTTTTCAGCCGACTTTGGAGTCAGCTGTTCTATAAAGAACGTTTTTTTAAATTGATAACAAAAAAAAAAAAAAGGGCAATTTTCTTAGAGTTATTATTCTCTTGTTTGGTTATGGATTCTCTTCTAGTTTGGATAAAAATGTTCGGAGTTTCTTTAATTTATTTGGAATTACTTCATGGCTCTTTTTTTAATGTTTCCTTTATCAATCTTTCATGCTAAGAAGTTTCGATTTTTGTTGGTTCGAGTTGAAAGTTTTGTCATTTTTTGTGAAAAACTCATTATTTTATTCCATTTTACTTTCGTTTTCAGGCTTTAGTTTATTTTGAGTCCATGCTACGCCTTTTAACTATTTTGCCTGTCCTAATTTGTTTTCGGTTAATTCGTTTAATTTCATTTTTTTTCGTTTGTTAAGTTCGGTTGTTTTGCGGATTCCTAGTTGGTATCTATCACATGCTCTGTTTTCGCTGTTTTTGTCTGTTTTTTCAATTATTTCGGTACGTTTCATGCAGTAGGATGATCTTTGCGTACCTTGCTTTATGTTTGAGATGGTGCTTTTTGTCTATTCAGTCAACCATTTAGGTATGTTTCAGGTATGAAGTAGGTGGATCTTTGTATCCCTATTTATTTTGGATTTACAGTTTTTTTTTTTTATTTGTAACAACTTTTGGTGCTTACGCATTTTTGGTATCGGGTTCTGTCAAAGTGGCAAGGAGCGGAGCCTGCATCTGATATTCATGTAATTGCTTCAATGAGTGGTTGTGTCATAAAAAAACATAAGTACGTGCTGTAATATATAACCTAGTCAAATCTCTATGTAAACCCACCGTATACTGATGCGTTTTGATGCTTTTCAGTGGAAGGATTTACTTTTCACTTTTGTCACTGTCAGAACCCATAACATACCAGGATCAACAAAATGCAATCATCGATGACCAAAAAGCAACATTAAGAGGGGGGGGGGGGTCCTCAAAGTGATCTGGGTACTTCAAAGGAAGGAGGAACATACATATTAGCTGACGAATCGCAGAAATAACGCAGGTGAAAAAGCAGCAAACATCGATAGATTCCGATGAAACTTTCGCATAATATACTTAAGAATATACTCGATTTTTCTTGGTACGAAAAGAAAGCTGAGACCTTCTAGTTTTTTAAATTGCTATTATTTGCGCTTTTAAATACAGGGTGTGGCAGACCACCCGTCCACTATCTTTATCTCAAAAACGGCCGAAAATTGAGCTTCGGGGGCAAAACTTTCATAATGTATATCGACCCCAAGGAATCCAATGAAAATATTTTCAGCCCCCTAAAACCACCCCTTGGGGGTTATTTAGGGGGGTGGGTACCCGTATCTCGAAAAAATCAAATGGAAAGGGTGTGTTTTGACAGTGGAATCTAATACGGCATAAAAAAATAAAACTTTTTTATTCCTAAGTTTTTTTTCTAAAAACCACCCTTTTTTGAGTTAGGGGTGGTTTTCAAAAAAATTAGGGGTAATCTTTGATTGACCGCTGTGACCCTCCAAATCATTGGATTTCAAAAAACAAAGAAGTTTCTGAAAGGGCAGACCAAGGGCTTTCTTTTGATGTATCTCATGCCTATTTTTTGTGAAAAAGGGTACAAGGCCCCCTCACCCCAAAATTTTGGGGTTTCGGGGGGCTCTACGTAAAATTTTTCAAATGTAAAGGTATGACTTGTGATACATCATTTGAAAGGTCTTTCAGAGACGAAAAAAGTGATGCCCCCCAAAAGTCGTAAAAACAACCCCCTTCCAAAATGGCGGCCGTTTTAAGGTTAGGGGGCTCAAGGGGGGACCTTCAGAAAAATGATCCAAAATTGAACGATACATGGCTAAAAGGGTCTTAAAAAGAGAAAAATAATGGTTCAAACCGCGAGTCAAACCGACTTTTCAATCCAAAGTTACGGCCGATTGAAATTTAGGGGTGCCTTTTTGGGAAACCCAACTACCCCTGAATTTCAATCGGCCGTAACTTTGGATTGAAAAGTCGGTTTGACTCGCGGTTTGAACCATTATTTTTCTCTTTTTAAGACCCTTTTAGCCATGTATCGTTCAATTTTGGATCATTTTTCTGAAGGTCCCCCCTTGAGCCCCCTAACCTTAAAACGGCCGCCATTTTGGAAGGGGGTTGTTTTTACGACTTTTGGGGGGCATCACTTTTTTCGTCTCTGAAAGACCTTTAAAATGATGTATCACAAGTCATACCTTTACATTTGAAAAATTTTACGTAGAGCCCCCGAAACCCCAAAATTTTGGGGTGAGGGGGCCTTGTACCCCTTTTCACACAAAATAGGCATGAGATACATCAAAAGAAAGCCCTTGGTCTGCCCTTTCAGAAACTTCTTTTTTTTTTGAAATCCAATGATTTGGAGGGTCACAGCGGTCAATCAAAGATTACCCCTAAATTTTTTGAAAACCACCCCTAACTCAAAAAAGGGTGGTTTTTAGAAAAAAAACTTAGGAATAAAAAAGTTTTATTTTTTTATGCCGTATTAGATTCCACTGTCAAAACACACCCTTTCCATTTGATTTTTTCGAGATACGGGTACCCACCCCCCTAAATAACCCCCAAGGGGTGGTTTTGGGGGGCTGAAAATATTTTCATTGGATTCCTTGGGGTCAATATACATTATGAAAGTTTTGCCCCCGAAGCTCAATTTTCGGCCGTTTTTGAGATAAAGATAGTGGACGGGTGGTCTGCCACACCCTGTATGGTGAGCGTGTAAAAGAACGATAAAATCGCTCGGTTCTGCTATTCGTAGAAACTGAAAGAAAAAAGGCGAATAAATGATGCGCGCTCGCCATGTTTAAAATCGCTAAGTATCTTGGAAGATAGAGAAACTAAAGAGGCTCGGCTTTGCCTTTCCATACCAAGGAAGATCGGGTATTCATAAGTATTTCATGCGAGGAACGACATTTATGAATGTAAGTACAAGGGGCATCTCAAAAGTAAGGTCTCCAACTTTTTTTTCTATAGAAAAAATAATTTTACAAAGGCTGTTCAAAAAGTACCCGGACTGATGCTGTAACTTTGAAAAACAAGCTAGGCACAGATCTGATCTTGCTTTTAAGTTAAAGATAATTAAATTTTCTATCGATTGAGATCAAGATCAGCTCACTTGAATGAAAATTAAAAAAGTTACTGCAGTTTGAAGAAGAAGAACAAGTTGACCCCCTACAGTTTTTAGTGAGTATTTTATTCTTACCAAGAATGCGATATTTAATTTTCTTTTTCGCTTTCGACCGACTCCTACTAGAGAGAGACACCCTTTCCTTTTCAAAGTAATCTCCATTGAGTTTCATGCATTTCCTCATGTGTTCTGGCCATGTCTGCACGAATGTTTTTCTAAACTCATCTGCAGGAATGGTATTGAGAAACTTTTAAACCGTCTCCGTGATTTCTGCTCTTGACTCATTTTTTTTTTTTTTCCAGCAAAGGAAACATCCAAAAATCACATGGTGCTAAATCAGGGCTGGACGGTGGGTGAAAAATAGTTTCTATGACATTTTTGGTCATGAATGCCTTGGTGTAGTTAGAAATATGGGGTCTCGCATTGCCGCATTGAATATGGTTTCAAATACAAATACTAATTTCGGCAAGAAAGAATTTTTGAGAAAAAAAAAACCGTAGGGGGTCAACTTTTTTTTCTTCTTCAAACTGCAGTAACTTTTTTAATTTTCAGCCAAATGAGCTGATCTTGGTCTCAATCGATAGAAAAATTTAAATATCTTTAACATGATATTAAGAGCAGGTGTGTGCCTTACTTACTTTTAAAAATACAGCATCAGTCCGGGTACTTTTGAACAGCCCTTGTATTTTAATAAATAATACATGGTTCGAAAGCTTACATTCTTAGCTATCTTTCTTCATAATTGTCATCACGATCGATGCATTTTTGTAGCCGCACCAGAAGTTATTTCATGTCTTCCTCATAGTGCTCTCCCGCCACCTCGCGGAAGTACTGTGCCTCTCCTGCCTTTAACTCGTCACCTTCTTCAAAATGATGTCCTCCCAAGTGTTTCTTTAGCGCCGGAAATAGATGATAATCACTGGGGGCAAGATCCGGACTGTAAGGGGGGTGGTCAATGAGTTTCCATCTAAATTTCGTAATGATGTCGTTGGTCACATAACCCCGTAAGGGCGGGCATTATCGTGAAAAAGTTTCACGTCTTTTGTCAGCAATCCTTTTTGCGCGCCTTCGATTTTTTAGAGTTTTAAATAAGTTTATTTGTGTATTGTAGTGCCATGCTCCATTAATTCAAGTAATATTACTCCTGTGTAGTTCGAAAGTCACGACCTCTATGGCTTGACTGAGTTTTCTTGAATTTTTTCGTTTTTGATGAAGATGTGTCGCAAGGTGGTGGGAAAGCACTATGAGAAAGGCATAGAAAACTTCCGGTGCGGCTTGAAAAATGCATCGGTCGTGATGATGATTATGTATAGATATAGCCTAGGACATTAGCTTTCGAACCATGTATTATTTGTTAAAATACAATGATTTTTTCGATGGGAAAAAAAAGTTGGAAACCTTACTTTTGAGAATCCCCTTGTAATATGATTAAGGAAATCGGCACTGGAACTAGAGATTTTCTGTACTCGTTTACAGTCGTACACGAGTATATTGTAATAAACCCAACAAACAATAAAAAAACCACATTCAACGTGATCCACCCCCATAACCACAACCATAAAACAAAAGCGCAGCACCGAACTACATGTTATTCCTATCGGTAACGATAGGAAATGCAACGCCTACTTGTTTTATTTTGTTTTGTTTTGACGAAAGCTTTTTTTTTTGAAGCTGACGAAAGATAACATCCTTCGCGTGAAGTACGACTCCGTAGAGATGCGTCATTACGTAGCCTTGCTTCTCAGGAAACCACGCTTACTGCTGATTATCGTGCTCAAAAAAACGCTGTGCATTAACTACGTTGTTATCACCACGAATATCTGATGAATTTCTAATCTAAAGAATCGAAAAATCTTTCTAAAATCGTGTAATTTTGCATTTATAGCAGGTAAAAATTTCAAAAGCTTCCGGGGGGAAGACATAACTGGACGGGGACGCCCCGTAGCTGTAGGCCCCAGAAAGCGTGGGCTTCGAGGGAGCGGCAAGTAGTCAGATGGCCCATGAGCGCCAAAGAAAAACCGCAAAAGTGTTCATCCAGCGCTGTTTGCATCTGAGGCTCTTTCACTCATGCATGTCAACTCGTGAGACTTAAATATGGGCAAAAAGGTGATGACACCAAAACCCCCCTTGTGGCCCCTCTATCGTTTTAGCTTGGCGAATGGAATCCATCGCCCTCAGGGGGTTTAATTTCTTTATAAATGCGCCCCAAACCCCCCAGCAAGCGTGGGCTTATAGAGGGAGCGGCAAATAGTTAGATGGCCCATGGGCGGCAAAAGTGTAAATCCTGCGCTGGCTGCCATGGTCATTTTTACGGCTTTTTACACATAAAATGATACTTTAAAACGCTCTAGCTGAAGTGTGTAACAGTCCCATTCAAGAGAGAAAAGGTCAAAAAGAGGAAAATAAATATAGAGAAGAATTTACTTCTTCTTCAGTAATTTAGAAACACAATAATAAGAGTGCTGGACACAAACTTACGTTGCAGTTTCCTGCAGTATTCTATTTAAAGCTGATTGTTCATCGGTTTTTTTGGGCAGGGAGTTTGGGTCACACGGCAAATAGTCATCACTGAAACAGAATTTTTTCTTCATTTTATTACTATGACAAACATAAATGATTGAACTAGTAGGTAAATAAACCATTTTGCTGACAATGAGGGAAAAAACAGAATAATGCAACTGGGAAAAAGTTCCTCCGAGGTAGGTAAATGGTAAGTATTCGACTAAGTTTTTCCTCAACTTGAACAATGTCAAGTCTGTGAGAGTTGTAAAAAAAAAAAAATAAAAAAAAATAATTGTTCAATTTCTGAATACGTTCATACGAACAAAAAACAAAAACAGGGTGTGTAACATAAAAGGATCAGGGCTTAATATCTCGCGAACGACTTCAAATTTGGAAAATTGCCAAAACACATGTCCAATATTTTCGAAGGGCTGATCTTTTGGTGCCAAAAATGATTCGGGGGTCCCCCAAAGGGAAGCTACGAGGGGTAACTTCATTTTCTCGAATAGGAAGAGGGTCGTATGATACATCAATCGAAGCGTCTCGTTGAGAGAAATTTAGTCAATCCGACCCCCCTATAAAACGTTAGGGGGATTAAAGTTGCGGGTAGACCTGTGTACCCCTATATATTGCTTGGCTAAGAAAAGACGCAAATAATTGCTCTTTACGTCAAATGAACGGTAATTGTAAGAAGAAACTTTGTACCAAGTTTCAAGTTAATCTAAGCCCCCCTTCAATTATTATGGGGGGCTAAAGATTTGTTAGCATTTCTCGTACCCCCATTTTTTCCTCAGGCTAGAAAAGACGCACATAAGCGATCTTGATCAGCAAATGAACGCCAATTGTAAGGAGAAACTTTGTACCAAGTTTCAAGTTTATCCGAGTCCATCTTTAAATATTATGAGTGGGCTAAAGATTCGTTAGCATTTCTCGTACCTAACCCCATTTTTTCCTCCGGCTAGAAAAGACGCACGGGAACTATATTTGCGGCAAAATGACGGTCGAAGTAAAGAGATACTTTGATTGAAGTACTAGTTAATTGACCAAAACTATCAGTAAACCTCAAGTAAACTCGTGGCGGCCAAGGTCCAAAAACTTCTCCAAACCTCTCCCTTTTACTACCTTCCTCTTTCCTACCTCAATCTCCTCTCTTTAAAAACTTTTCTTTCAAAATCTGTTATTTTAACCTTACCTGAGAGATGCATGATTGTGCGTGAGGTCTCTCAGATTCAACTTACAAACTAGCTGATATCAAAGCGACCAAGTCCCCTCCCCTCCCCTCTTCCCACCCTTTCTACTCCTGTGTTTCTTCTAGCCCCTACCCCTTCTGATTTCAGCCTGAGATTTTATCTCTGATCTTCATTATTCCGAATAATTATTACAGTCGGTTGGCTGCGCTCAACGCAAACCATTGCATAACTCATAAATTGCAGGCGCATGAAAGTGCAAAGGATTTAATGCCCAAAGGCGCTGATATCCGAAGAACCAAGTCTAATTTTTTGTACCTACCGCACCTTTCTTCTGCTTCCTCTTCTACTTCATCCTCTTGCTATAGTTCACCCACCAAAAAGAAAAACAAATTAAAAAAAAAGTCAGAGTAACAACTTGGCGTTGACCTGCCAACTTAGAGTTTACTAATACCATATTAGCTTTTGCGGGTCAACGCCAAGTTGTTTCTCTGACTTTTTTTTAAATTTGTTTTTCTTTTTGGTGGGTGAACTATAGCAAGAGGATGAAGTAGAAGAGGAAGCAGAAGAAAGGTGCGGTAGGTACAAAAAATTAGACTTGGTTCTTCGGATATCAGCGCCTTTGGGCATTAAATCCTCTGCACTTTCATGCGCCTGCAATTTATGAGTTATGCAATGGTTTGCGTTGAGCGCAGCCAACCGACTGTAATAATTATTCGGAATAATGAAGATCAGAGATAAAATCTCAGGCTGAAATCAGAAGGGGTAGGGGGCTAGAAGAAACACAGGAGTAGAAAGGGTGGGAAGAGGGGAGGGGAGGGGACTTGGTCGCTTTGATATCAGCTAGTTTGTAAGTTGAATCTGAGAGACCTCACGCACAATCATGCATCTCTCAGGTAAGGTTAAAATAACAGATTTTGAAAGAAAAGTTTTTAAAGAGAGGAGATTGAGGTAGGAAAGAGGAAGGTAGTAAAAGGGAGAGGTTTGGAGAAGTTTTTGGACCTTGGCCGCCACGAGTTTACTTGAGGTTTACTGATAGTTTTGGTCAAAGATATCAGGCCGGTTTTGCGATTTATTCCTATGTTAAGGGATTAAGGTTTAGGTGGGTCAGTCATACAGAGATATTTTGACAAAGATGTGTTTCTAAAGCAATGATTATAATAAAGTTGAGTCCATCATAAGGCACATCAATAGAGCAGAATGAAATAGCAAGCGCAATCCCTCCCCCCTCTTTTCATTTTATTTTTCTTATTACAAGCAATGGTAGAAAAAAAAGCTAAGTTGCAATGATTTTCTTCTTTAAGCTTTACCTAACCCTTTAATTTGAATGTCACTGATGAAAAGCTAAGTCAATTCTACACGAGGAAAAAATTCCCTTTAAGAATTTCAAAATACTAAACTGTTTCTGATACTTTACTAATAATAGTTTTGCACTATTAATATTATTAAAGCGACAATATTTGAAATTCAGCAGGTATAGAGCTTAAAGTTTAAATTGTTTTTGGTACCCTGAAAAGATCAAGGATCAGTAATGCGTGATTTTAAAAATTAAAAAACTCAGCGAGCTGAGAACACGGATGTCTTTACGCCAAGGAATAGAGCTCGAGTCTATGTATTTAATCATTCTTTACTAATGGTTATAATTGTTATTCGGAAGTCATTGGTGAGCTTAAACCAAAGATTTCAATACGGTCTTCCTCTTGGGTCTCCCAGTTTTAAAGACACACTCAAGTAAAATTGCAAAATAACGTTTGAGTTGTGACGGTATAGCTCATCAGGTTTTACAAGAACTGGTTTGTGCAACAAGAACAGTAAAAATCTGGCAACACTGTATTCCATCCATTCCAACTAATGTAAAGTACTGACTCGAGGGAGTGCACTGTGCATCCTCAAAAGTTTGACCCTTTACGAGGGTTTAAATGAATGTATTACGTTGTTGCCAAAGTGCACGCAACAGCTCTGGTTCCTAACATATACAGTTTCTCCCATCAGAGTGCTTCCAAAATTCTAATCTTCTACAAAAAATTATCACAGGTCTTGACTAACACCATCACAAGAGCTCACATATTATGAGAGAGGTGTTCTGGAAAGTAGCAATGTGGCAAGTAGCCTGCAAAATTGCTTTAACGGGCATTGTTTTGCAGCTGGTCAGCACATTGGTGGATCCAGCCGTAGCAAACGGGGGGGGGCTAACCTGAGATTTTCACCCCCCAGAGACCTCCTTTTCCTTTTTTTCCTCATTGTTTTCCCCTTTTTTTTTGGGCCGAACAAAGGGGGGGAATGGCGACCGCCCCCTTCCCCCCCTATATCCGCTAATGCGTCGGAACAGGTTTTGACCCGTTGTCAACAAATAAGTTTGTCTCCGTGTTCTTCAGTATAGCGAGCAACGCTACTTGTCAGAACCCGGTATATACTCAGATAATGTGAGCTCTTCTGTAAGAACTATATAGTATCCTTTATTTGACACTAAGAGAGTTAGAGAAGGGTTGGAGGTGGAAAAGAGACTTACTTGTTTAACACTTGATTGATTTGTAACAGTGAGCAAACTAGCACTTCTTGCAATAGACTGATTTAGTGAGTCGATATATCGTGCGATTATATGCGATATACTCGTCTGGACCTATCGAAGTTCCGACTGGTTCGATATACATGGGTTTTCCCATAAGGAATCGGAATGCGATTTTCAAGCGGAAATTTCGGCCTTTTTGAGACATTTTTTACACGTCGGAGGTTGCGATAATGGAATCTACGTATCCTCAAGTGCCAGGAACCAGCATAAAATAGGGCGATAGCGCAAAATTTAAACTAGTTATGCCGCATATATCGAACCAAGTCGTGAAAGTGCGGTTATGGCACCCCATTGTTTACATCCTTACTTCCAACCTCTATGAACTGCAAAACTTCCATAAATTTCGACATTTAGCTGTTATTTCTTTAGAACTTTTGGAGGAATAATATACTAGAGTATTGTAGTTCACCTGCTTTGAAATTTTGAGCTCCAATAGGCTTGATATTACTCAACAAGTTAGTGTTTCCTCATCACCGCAACGGTACAGAATCTAAGTAGGTACTTTATTGTCGTTTGCCTAGCCTAAAATTTTATCGCTGGGTTACTAACACATCTAAATTACAACAATAGGTTCTTACCTTCTATCTGTAATTCAAATCTAGACAAGTTAAAGGGGGAACACTCAAATAAAGCTAGAGGAAGGCAACAGTCAGGAACGTGTGGGAGGACGGTTGATTGATGACGGGACTGAATCACCCTGCCGAAAGGTTCTTTACAGTCGACAATGTTTTTAGAAGTATGTTATTGAAGGGTAAGAGGTAAATGAAGGATACAAGCATCAAAGAAACGAACGAAACACCGGCAGGTTGAAGAATATGACTGAAAAATTCAAACGAAGACTCGGGTAGAGTTACGGAACATGCCTTTTTCTAAAATCTGTGGTAATGTCAGGCATTACAGGACTCAAAATGTTAGTGCAAGTGTGCTACTTTACTCTGACACATAATTCCTCCAAAAGTTTCGAAGAAATAACTGCTAAATGTCGAAATTTATGGAAGTTTTGCAGTTCATAGAGGTTGGAAGGAAGGATGTAAACAATGGAGTGCCATAACCTCACTTTCACGACTTGGTTCGATATATGCGGCGTAACTAGTTTAAATTTTGCGCTATCGCCCTATTTTATGCTGGTTCCTGGCACTTGAGGATACGTAGATTCCATTATCGCAACCTCCGACGTGTAAAAATGTCTCAAAAAGGCCGAAATTTCCGCTTGAAAATCGCATTCCGATTCCTTATGGGAAAACCCATGTACACTGCCCCGCAAAAAAACCGGCTCACCTGGCGCGCTGGATCATTCCGCTCGAAAATGCAAAAAAATTACAAAATTTAAAATCGTCATAACTTTTGAACTAAGAGAGCTAAAAATATTTCAAGGCCAGGTTCGGATTCCTCATACTCTCTAGTTTTTTATGCATAAGCTCAAATTTTATTTTGGTAGCTTTTTTCCCCCCGTATGAAGAGTTTTTCCAAACCCTCGCGAAAACTGTTTTTTTGGAGCACATCTGTAAAAAGTTACTCAAAATTCTCACATCTCTTTGGGATAAAGTAGCATAGATAGACAAAATCTGAGACATGCATCAGATTCCTCAGAGTCAGGGCTATCGACCTGGTTACCTCAATTTTGTCTATAAAATTATTTTAAGGTCGGAAAATGCACTTTTCCGAGACAATGTAAAAACCGCTGCTAAAAACACAGTTTACACATCCCGCTCAAACATGCGAAAATATGTTAACAGTTCAAACCGTCATAACTTTTGAACCAAGAAAGCTAAGAATATTTCAAGGCCAGGGTCGGATTTCTCATACTCTCTAGTTTTTTATGCATAAGCTTAAACTTTTTTTCCGTAATTTTTACGCCCGTGTGAAGAGTTTTTCCAAACCCTTGTGAAAACTGTTTTTTGGAGCAAATCTCTAAAAAATACTCAAACTTGCCACATCTCTTCGGGCAAAAAGAACATAGATAGACAAAATCTGAGACATGCATCAGATTCCTCAGAGTCAGGGCTATCGACATGGTTACCTCAATTTTGTCTATCAAATTATTTCAAGGTCGGAAAACGCTCTTTTCCGAGACCATGTAAAAACCGCTGCTAAAAACACAGTTTACACATCCCGCTCAAACATGCGAAAATATGTTAAAAGTTCAAACCGTCATAACTTTTGAACCAAGAAAGCTAAGAATATTTCAAGGCCAGGGTCGGATTCCTCACACTCTCTCGTTTTTTATGTATAAGCTTAAACTTTTTTTCCGTAATTTTTACGCCCGTGTGAAGAGTTTTACCAAAACCCCCGCGAAAACTGTTTTTTTGTAGCAAATCTCTAAAAAATACTCAAACTTGCCACATCTTTTCGGGCAAAAGTAGCATAGATAGACAAAATCTGAGACTTGCATCAGATTCCTCAGAGTCAGGGCTATCGATATGGTTACCTCAATTTTGTCTATAAAATTATTTTAAGGTCGGAAAACGCTCTTTTCCGAGACCATGTAAACGGGCCATGTAGCGGGATGTGTAAACTGTGTGTTCAGAAGCGGTTTTTACATGGTCTCGGAAAAGAGCGTTTTCCGACCTTAAAATAATTTCATAGACAAAATTGAGGTAACCATGTCGATAGCCCTGACTCTGAGGAATCTGATGCAAGTCTCAGATTTTGCCCGAAAAGATGTGGCAAGTTTGAGTACTTTTTAGAGATTTGCTCCAAAAAAAAGTTTTCACGAGGGTTTGGAAAAACTCTTCACACGGGCGTAAAAATTACGGAAAAAAAGTTTAAGCTTATGCATAAAAAAATAGAGAGTATGAGAAATCCGACCCTGGCCTTGAAATATTCTTAGCTTTCTTGGTTCAAAAGTTATGACGGTTTGAACTTTTAACATATTTTCGCATGTTTGAGCGGGATGTGTAAACTGTGTTTTTAGCAGCGGTTTTTACATTGTCTCGGAAAAGTGCATTTTCCGACCTTAAAATAATTTGATAGACAAAATTGAGGTAACCATGTCGATAGCCCTGACTCTGAGGAATCTGATGCATGTCTCAGATTTTGTCTATCTATGCTCCTTTTGCCCGAAGAGATGTGGCAAGTTTGAGTACTTTTTACAGATGTGCTCCAAAAAAACAGTTTTCACAAGGGTTTGGAAAAACTCTTCACACGGGCGTAAAAATTACGGAAAAAAAGTTTAAGCTTATGCATAAAAAACTAGAGAGTGTGAGGAATCCGACCCTGGCCTTGAAATATTCTTAGCTTTCTTGGTTCAAAAGTTATGACGGTTTGAACTGTTAACATCTTTTCGCATGTTTGAGCGGGATGTGTAAACTGTGTTTTTAGCAGCGGTTTTTACATTGTCTCGGAAAAGTGCATTTTCCGACCTTAAAATAATTTTATAGACAAAATTGAGGTAACCATGTCGATAGCTCTGACTCTGAGGAATCTGATGCATGTCTCAGATTTTGTCTAAGTAAGTAAGTAAGTAAGTAAAGGCCGGGCTTACCGGCGGGGCGCCCTCATGGAGCCTAGGCAATGGCTGCTGCCGTCTTGCACCCCGAGGTTTGGACCGTGCTCCTTAACTCAACCCGAATGACGTTATATCATTATATTTCCACAAGGCTCGGCGGCCGTCTTAGAAGCCAACGGAAGGTCGTATCAACGACTGTGGCAGACGCTACCGGGCATGGATTTTTCGGAGCACGGTCATGCCCCCATCGAATTGGGCTCTGCTGTTTCACTCCCACTGATAGGTAGCGCTGGCAGAAGCGTACTCTATGAGCGATCCATGATCACAACACAGCCGAATAGTGCGGACGGGTTACTTACTGGGTGGCCATGTCACTCCCGCACCCCTCTACCTCAAAGGGTCGGGGTATTGGAGTGGCATGGCCATCCATGGTCACGATGACTGATATTTGAGTGTCCTCAAATATCAGTCACCTCCGGGGATCGAACCCGGGACCTCAGTGCTGGCAGCGAACTGCCTTAACCACTACACCACTGAGGCTGACGCTCAGATTTTGTCTATCTATGCTCCTTTTGCCCGAAGAGATGTGGCAAGTTTGAGTACTTTTTAGAGATTTGCTCCAAAAAAACAGTTTTCACAAGGGTTTGGAAAAACTCTTCACACGGGCGTAAAAATTACGGAAAAAAAGTTTAAGCTTATGCATAAAAAACTAGAGAGTATGAGAAATCCGACCCTGGCCTTGAAATATTCTTAGCTTTCTTGGTTCAAAAGTTATGACGGTTTGAACTGTTAACATATTTTCGCATGTTTGAGCGGGATGTGTAAACTGTGTTTTTAGCAGCGGTTTTTACATTGTCTCGGAAAAGTGCATTTTCCGACCTTAAAATAATTTTATAGACAAAATTGAGGTAACCAGGTCGATAGCCCTGACTCTGAGGAATCTGATGCATGTCTCAGATTTTGTCTATCTATGCTACTTTATCCCAAAGAGATGTGAGAAGTTTGAGTAACTTTTTACAGATGTGCTCCAAAAAAACAGTTTTCGCGAGGGTTTGGAAAAACTCTTCATACGGGCGGAAAAGCAATCAAAATAAAATTTGAGCTTATGCATAAAAAACTAGAGAGTATGAAGAATCCGAACCTGGCCTTGCAATATTTTTAGCTCTCTTAGTTCAAAAGTTATGACGATTTTAAATTTTGTAATTTTTTTGCATTTTCGAGCGGAATGATCCAGCGCGCCAGGTGAGCCGGTTTTTTTGCGGGGCAGTGTATATCGAACCAGTCGGAACTTCGATAGGTCCAGCCGATTCACTAAATCAGTCTATCTCTTTGAAGGAATTGATGATCAATGTAGAAACAGCAATCTGCTAATAATAGGGATTCTAAGACTAGGAGCTCATTGGAGTTGCCTGATCTCAGAATATACATTGCTAACAGAAGCGACAGATAAAATCATATATAATCGTACGGACAGCATTTGTCAACACTTCTACAAGCGCACAAGCACAGCGCAAGACAACAATACCAATTCTTTGAAAATACACTTTGGAAACTTCAGAGGCTTCCAAGAAAGTTACCCGGAGATGGCATGCTTACAAAGAGCGGATTTTTAACAAACATCACTGCACTTTCATTAAAGTATTGAACCACGATTGAACAATAATATTTTTAAATTATGAAACAGAACTGCGTGAATAACCTCAAATGTCAAATTGTGCTGTTGCCCTCTGATCTGTCAAGATTTGCCGAGAAAATAAGAACTAAGGAATAAACGAATCGATCGAAGAGTATTCAAAATAGAAGGAATTTTATGTACAGACAATCTATATAATATAATAATGTTGATTGAAAAGTTGAAAACCACTAATAATAAAACGAACAACAACGAAACAGATCACGAGTTCACTTCACGAGTCACGACGCGCACAAATGATGCGTTTTTTTATTCTCCGGAATCTGCACCGGTGCAATAACCCGGAGTTTTCGGAGCTGCTCCGAAGCTGTCTGGTGCAGCACCGGTCACGTGTTGAAGCTCCGGAGCTCCAGCTCCGGTGCATCGGTCTTCAACTCCGATACACTGGAGCTTGCACCGGAGCAGCTCCGGGCGCATCGCACCGCTAATAAAACAACACTTCGGTGCGCACCGGTGCTGGAGCTCCGGAATAAAAAAACACTCCGGAGCACTGAAGCTGCACCGGTGCGCGCTCCGGAGAATAAAAAAACGCATCAATATGCTGCGCAGCTAGAAATTCGTTCTCTCCCAATCGTCCATTCTCTCATTCTCTATCCATCCTGGCACTGAGCGAGCTCCTCGAATCTATCTGGCGAAACGGTTGGCTGTTCGAATGAAAAATGGCGATTTTACGCTAATTTCAATCATAGATATCTCCCTTAATACAACTCGAAATTCAACGAGACCTGGACTATGCCCCTCAGGAAAGCCTAACGAATCTTTCTATGTCAGGTTATATGGGGGTTTCATCTGCCGTTATTCCGCAATCTGAGCGCAAAAAACGAGCGGCCGAAACGCAAAAATTCTGAATTTACGCTAATTTCAATCATAGATATCTTCCTTGATATTGCTCAAAATTCAACGAGACCTGGCCTATGCCCTTCAGAAAAGCCTAACGAATCTTTCTATATCAGGTTATATGGGGGTTTCATCTACCGTTATTCCGCTATCTGTGCGCAAAAACGAGGGTGCGAAACGCAAAAGTGAATCGGCAAGAGGCAAAAAAACGCGAATAAATCGATGTTTTTTGGAAATATCTCCGTTGTTACTCATCCGATTGAAAATCTAATTAGTGAGCGGCACATGTACACCTCAAGACGAATCGAACAGTACCAGGTGTTATGGGGTTTTAATGGACGGTTTTCTTGGAATCCTAGGCAACAGATCATATAACGCTTAAATCGACAAAAACGAACTGATCGGTGTATAATAAGTGTCCGCGGACGCCACCTTCTTGCTCGGGGGTTTTGGACTTGGCCTGGTGGCTATCGCCACTTATGATCCAAGCCCCCCTTCTTTAATAATAGGGGGGGGGCTGAAAATTCATCGGCATCACTCGGACACCCGTTTTTTCCTCCGGCTAGCAAAGACGCACCGAAGCCGTCTTGATAGCAAATGAACGGTAAGTTTATTGGAAATTTTCAGTCAAATCTCAATAGCAATGGTTGATCCAGCAGAGCAGAGGGGCAAACCCCCCCCCCCCCCCCTTGCCCAAAATAATGCATTTCTTTCTACAAAAAATGACCCAAGATTGCTTTCTGCGACGCTTCAAATTTCCTAGGCGAGTACCCCTTCCCCCTCCTAGCTCCAGATAAATTTTCTGAATCCATCACTTTCATAATTAATACGCCAGGATTATCTATACTAAATATCGAATTGGAGTTCAATGATTATCGTCCAGCAGAAACTACACTTCAGATCATCGAACATACTTCCCGTCACCTTTGTGTGGGTCATCCTAATAATTTGCACTACAAACTTTTTTTGTCCTTCGCGTGATACTCCGCGACGCGACGCTTGCCTACCTGTTCCTTATCTCATCTGCATGCCCAGTGGAACGCGCTTCGAGCGTAGCCGACTGCGGATCGTCCACTGCATCTTGTCTTATTAGACAAAGATATTATATACTATATAGATACTGAATGAGGCCCTACCGTAGGCGGGGAAAATGGACCTGCTAGGGGGTACACAAATTGGAAGATTCGCCGGCCATGTAGGCAGCGAGTTTTGCGATAGGCAAACGATCTCTCTCTCTCTTTCTCATAGAGAGAGAGAGAGAGAAAGACTCAGGTTTGCCTATGCGCAAAACAAGTTGCATACTTACAGGAATCGGGACCGTTTTATTCCCTAGCATTCGGTATCTATATAGTATATAATATCTTTGGCTTTAGAGGTAGTTTCAGAAGTGTAGGCGGACCAAAACCATAATCTTTGGCGAATTTTCAACTTTCATTCCTTCAAATCAATACCGAATTTGCTCCTGCCTTTATTCTTTTGTATTTAAAGTTTTCCTCATTGAAAAGTGAACACTCAATTTCATTTTTATTCATTTTCATCGAGTAATATCAGGAATAATGTTGACAAATTCCAAAGGTTATCGGTCTAGGTCCGCCTGCACTTCTGAAACTACCTCTATCTGATTGACACCTCTCACAAAGGCTCTGAATTGCACGGTTTCTTACAGAAAGGAAGCAACTCCTATCCTGCTTTCTTTTCCAAGTAGGATCTTTTTTCTTCTGCAATAGACGAACCAATGGCAAGCACAACGTGTGTAGTTTGACCAATTTTATCAGCGTAAGTCTAGGATTGATATTACAACCAAAAATGTAAGTATGTTTCTTTTTCAATCTTCTTCTGATCATGGAAATCAGTCACGGTATCATCTTGCACTTGGAAGGTCAGTTCTTTTGCTTAAATTGTCGACTTTTCACGATGAGTTTAGTGATCAATAAATTTGGGCCCGTTCCAACCGAGCTTCTTGTTTTTTTTTTTTTTTTTTTTTTTTTTTTTTTTTTAAAATGCAGTAAGTACTGCATGTTTTTGTTATGGTTTTGTATCGATTTTGGCCATAAACTTCCTGCGTAAAAATCGACAATTTTCGGCTTGGTCGCAAACGTGCGTTGTCAGATTTCCGCGCGTAATGATCGCGTCTTGCTTGACGGTGGATTCCGTTCGTTTGATACATTGCGGAGCGGCAACGCCAAAAGTCTCCCTATCCTTTAACCAGCTACAAAACGAATCGCGCGCCATATCGGATTTTCGATATTCTTCGGTCCGCCGCACAATGGACAGAAATCAAATATTAGGCGGTCCAAATTCGATCTGTTCAAAGTTGGAAAACTAGTATTTTAGCTGGGTACTATAGTTGATTTTAAGGGGTTTATTTGGCTCAGTTTTTTATTCCTGGCCTGTCCCATACTTATCGGAGAGTATCATTTGATGGATCGACAATTCTTGTGATATCTCATGTCTTTGTATTTTTGACCACTTAGGACTCGATTTGGATCCATAGTGCGCCGTTTAAATGTTCGAATGTTTGAGTTAGGTTTTGACTGAGTGTTGACCCTAAGTTTTTCATATGGGCTTGGGCGACTGTTGACGCTGGCTTGCGATCAGCCGGGGTATGGGCAGTTACCGCTGCCTTGCGTCATTCTTATATTATACTACTTACAGGGGTGGTTCAATGCAATTACACCCCCAAGCAACATTTTGCAATGGCCATGGCTAGAGTATACTATAAGACCCAAATATTCTCAACGACGCCACGTTCGGTTAGCAAAATTGATCGTGCGGTTAGAGGACAGTTTTGGCGCGTCATTCAAATAAGACGAGGCACCCTTCCCCTGCTATCAAAATATGTTGATTAACTCATTGTGCTGTTTTAAATTCACAACCATGATTAATGTTGCACCAAAAAAATTACCAATAAATAAGAAACGACTGAAGAAACGCGATTGCTCACTCAATGTTTACATTCCTGATATGATGCTGATCGCCGCCATTTTTGGTTAGCCTCAGCTCTCTCATCAGAAGCAGTGATCGGGAATACTCGGGTCTTATAGTATACTCTAGCCATTGCCCCATAGTTGACTTTTCTTTTCGAAATTACTCGGAAAAACTCTGTCTTATATTGTATGGCTGCCCGGGCTGTCACCGCTTATAATCCGCATAGACCTAGGCAGCGACCGCTGCTCACTGAGCAAGATACAGCAATATCCTTGGCTTCGGACCACGATCCTTGTTCTATAGTGTAAGGAACAACGTCTATAGTTGTGACGGAACAATTTGCCGCAGCTTATGATCAAAAGTGAGAATTCGCAACTTGGAGTCGAAAACAATGTCCGTCCACACGAACATTTGTTGGATTGAGTAGTTTTGCGGGGTGAGAGAAGTAGTTACGCATCAGAGAGCACACTTAAACTTAAAACGAAAATAAAGAGCCAAAACTTACTCGCATTGCATGTCTTCAATTTTGGTGCACTCACGACTAATAACACACACATTTTACAAGTAGCGGAGTCCAGCGACGAAAAAACTTTCTGCAGGCAAGGACTAATAAGCCTTTGTTCTAACTCTCTATATAGCCACTGTAGTTCTAACCAAAGACAGATCATAGGGTTACAGTTCTTCACCGACAGATGATGATTCAAGCAGGTAAGGATAAGTTTATCATGATCATGACGTTCTACCAAGGAAAGCTCTTTGGAGCCAACATTTCTTGGACAACAAAGGCTTAGTTTTCAAAGAAGACTGAATGGACACCGTCTGTAATCTGGAGATCGGTGAGGCACTTTGCAGAGTTTCTAGAGAAGACTTCATAGAGTAAAATGAAATAACCTGCTCTTGCTAATCATCTAACCCTCGTTAACAGTGAGGAACCATTGGTGACTTCTCTGGAAACTGATGAACGAAACCTTACATTTCCTAGCTTTCACACATTTAAGTGACGAAAGTGAAGCGGCGAAGAAGTTGATCGCGAATTGAAAGCTAATAAGAACTTTGAATCTTTATTAAAGTGAATTGACATGATTTTATTTGGGGGTAAATAGTCGTGTTGATGAAACCACGAGTAAAGTGTAAACCTAACCTACAATCGTGATGCGATTATATCGATTGTATCGATCTGAAAGTTTTGGCTGGATCCCCACTTGAAATCTGATTTGAAGCTGTAACTTTCTTTATAAGCGATGGAATTTAGCCAACTTGGCAAAGGTTTCTTCCTTAGAGCATGAGGAATTCAACCGTACCAAGTTTTTTCCATTACACGCTATGGTTACCGCTGCAGCCGTGACTAAAGTATGGTCCTAAAAAGGGCATTTTTTGGCACTCTTTCTTCAATATCTTCCTCCACACTTTATGGATTTACATTTTCTTGAAAAAGCCCCGTACGTGAATAAAATACGATTCTAATGAGACCAAGTTTTTAACGATCCGTCTCACGGTTGCGGAGGAAATGAGTAGGAATCATCGAGCACGCGCGAACTCCGGTTTTTGCGATATTTCGTCAATCTGAAGCAGTTTTTTGGCCGTTACTCTCTCAGATCAACATTAAATAAAAATCGCTCTCGTCAGTCACAGCTCTGTGAAACGCTGAACCCAAATATATAGCACACTTATGGGTTTTATTCTACGGTGTGTTCACATAATCGGTGGACATTTTCGAAAATCCACGAAAACGCTGTTTGAGCTGTTTCGTGTATAATAAGCGGTAGGTGTACCCTCCCAGGTCCCAGGGGTGTTTTCTTGCTGGGCCTGTGCGGCTACCGCCGCTTATGATCCACTATCTAAATTTTGCATAGCTGTTGCTTTTTAGATTCCCTAGAGGCACTTATTTTGTTTTTTGAAATTTCAATTTTTAGGTTAATTAGGGGGAAAAAATGATTTCCATTGAAATCGATGATAAAATGGGTAAAATAAAAATGGGTAAAATTGAAATAATTCAAGTTTGGCTCAATCAATTATGATTAAAGTTGGCAAAAAAAAAAAAACTACATCCAGCCTACTGAAAAATAAACTACTCATAGTTACAATATTCAAACCTTAAAACCGTTTAAAAAATCAAAATAAGTGCGCTCGAGCCAAAAAATGGAATTATCGTGAGAAGTTAATATTTAAACTTGGAGTCAATCAATTACCGCTCGATGAATTTTGATACAACTTCTGTACACTTAATCCACTATCTAAATACTAACATATTTTGCTTTCTTAGTCACCATACACAACCCTTCAAACCTTATCAAGAGGCAATATAGGTGCGATTGAGAAAAAAATATGGGAATATAAGCAAATAAAAACATATTATTATTGGGTTAGTTCAGGTTTGGTCCAATGAATTTTGTTGAAAATTGGCAAATACAATCTACAATTAGTTTACAAAATAAAGTATCCCTTACAGTTACAATATACAAACCTTAAGAGAGTTTAAAAATCAAAGTAGGGTGTTCGACCAAAAAAAAAAAAATAATTAAAGTGAGGAATTAATGTTAACACTAGGAGTCAATCATTAATGGGATGAATTTTGATGAAACCTTTGCACAGATATAACATGTTACCGACCCACTAAAATAATTCTCTCATACAGTCATCATGAAAAACCTTTGAGACCGTTTCAAGGGGCAATAAAGGTGCGATCGAGAAATCTTTGAAACTAAGCCAAATATATAGACAAAAATAATATTTGAAATAAGTAATTCAAGTATGACTCAATTAAGTTCGATGAAAATTAAAACAAAAAGTGTGCAATCTGCCTAGGCATAATTTTTTTTGCATGTATAGCTATAATAAACACCTCTTAAGTCTGATACCATTTAAGGCAATATAGGTTCCATCAATTCAAAAAAAGAACGTATAAGGAAATTAAACGTATAAAGAGGAGTCAATAAAAAATGGCTGGATGAATTTCGTTGACATTTTGTGAACGCAGTCTGTAAACAAAGTACATCTTTGGAGGGGGGTTTAATCTACTAAATTAAAAAATTATTTTGAAGATCCACCGTTTGAAAGAAGGAACAAAAATTGTATTCATTGGAGGAAATGCAAGAATAAATTTCGATTTTGACAACCTATAAAAACTAAGGAAAAAAAGAAACTCCAACAAATAGAATGAATGCAACTTAAAGAATAAGAACTTATTGGAATCTGGAATGAATCTGAATAACTTGTTGAAAGCAACATCAGAATAGAATTTAGGGATCTCAATTAGCCTTCAATTGATGAAGTAGGCAACTATTCGTACAGCTTCTCTACAAATTTGCAAACTCTTCGGATTGAAGGCAGAATATGTCTAGAGATGAAAATATTTGAAATTTGAGGCGGGTCTGGGGGTCTATCCCAGAATTCTATAGAGGGGTCTGGGGGTCTCCCCAACATTTCAAAGGGGGGTCTGGGAGCCACCCCCATAACTCTAAAGGGGGCCAAAAGCCAATTGAGTGATACATCAATCGAAAAGACGTAACAAACTGAGCATTTCGGCGCAAACCGGAGGTGGATATCGTTTTTCCATTTGAGATATCGAATGTCAATTACAAATTGCGATATCTTGATTGTGAAAAATGATATCGAACTCCGGTTTGCACCGAAATGCTCAGTTTGTTAGCCTTTTCTATTAATTTATCAATCAATAGGGGTCGTACCTCGAAATTTTTCAGATGGCCCTCCTTGGGGGCCAAAAACGTCTAAAAGTTTGGGGGCTTCAAAACCAAAATTTGACTAAACGTTTTTTATAATTAAATTTTTTTCTGAAATGGGCTTACTTATTAGAGTATTTGTGTCCTTGATTTTTAAATTCCGACTCTTCAAAGAGAAGTAATGATTTTTTGAAAATTAGTCTAAATCAAACTTTGACCTTCGATGCATCAAAAACGAAAAACGATATTGAACTTCGATTCGCATCAAAAGTCTGATAATTTCACCCTCTTTTCGATTAATAAATAAAATATGGGGGTCCCCGTTTGAAATATTGAATTTAGGGACGTGGTATCCACCCTGCGGGCCCCCCAGAGATGGCCCCGAAATCGGAAAACCCCCTATAAAGATGTCCCCCTCAAGCTAATTGAACACGTGTTTCAGTGTTTTTCAAAATCCGGAGCCGTTCTCGAGATATTTGGCCTTGCTCCTTTTTTAATTGACACCCTATATAACAACGCAGTCAAAGCAGCTTACACTGATTGACTGCATGTTATCTTTGTATCGCTAGACTGCGATACAAAATCTGCTGGCTGCTTGTTTTTTTTTTTTTCTTTTTTTTAATATTGTTATGGTTGTGCGTTTTTTTTTTGGAATCGGGGTGATTTACACACAAAATGAAAGAATCGAAATTGTATGATAGCACTTGGAAGCGGGACGAAATGCGAGTGAAGCCGCGCGAGTGGTAAATTATAATCATCCCGGACGCATCGTGTGGCATTCGTACGTGACCCGATTATTCCGAAAGTTCACACAAACTGGAAGTGTTAACAGAAAAAAAGGGATCTGAAAGATGGTACACGGACATTGACCTTGAAATTGGCATCTTCGAGGAACTATAGCTATAAATAATCGCCGATCTTTAAGAAAGCTTGAAACGGATATTGACTCCAGTGTGTATTTAAAACTATTACTTAGAAAAGTTTTGAAAACACATAAGTTCAAACCCTACAAATAGCCAGAGATTCCAGATCCTATACAATTCAATCACCAGGTGCGCCGAAGGCAGGACCTGGCGCGCTGGATCATTCCGCTCGAAAATGCAAAAAAATTACAAAATTTAAAATCGTCATAACTTTTGAACTAAGAGAGCTAAAAATATTTCAAGGCCAGGTTCGGATTCCTCATACTCTCTAGTTTTTTATGCATAAGCTCAAATTTTATTTTGGTAGCTTTTTCCGCCCGTATGAAGAGTTTTCCAAACCCTCGCGAAAACTGTTTTTTGGGAGCACATCTGTAAAAAGTTACTCAAAATTCTCACATCTCTTTGATAAAGTAGTAGCATAGATAGACAAAATCTGAGACATGCATCAGATTCCTCAGAGTCAGGGCTATCGACCTGGTTACCTCAATTTTGTCTATAAAATTATTTTAAGGTCGGAAAATGCACTTTTCCGAGACATGTAAAAACCGCTGCTAAAAACACAGTTTACACATCCCGCTCAAACATGCGAAAATATGTTAACAGTTCAAACCGTCATAACTTTTGAACCAAGAAAGCTAAGAATATTTCAAGGCCAGGGTCGGATTTCTCATACTCTCTAGTTTTTTATGCATAAGCTTAAACTTTTTTTCCGTAATTTTTACGCCCGTGTGAAGAGTTTTTCCAAACCCTTGTGAAAACTGTTTTTTTGGAGCAAATCTCTAAAAAGTACTCAAACTTGCCACATCTCTTCGGGCAAAAAGAACAAAGAACATAGATAGACAAAAATCTGAGACATGCATCAGATTCCTCAGAGTCAGGGCTATCGACATGGTTACCTCAATTTTGTCTATCAAATTATTTCAAGGTCGGAAAACGCTCTTTTCCGAGACCATGTAAAAACCGCTGCTAAAAACACAGTTTACATCCCGCTCAAACATGCGAAAATATGTTAAAAGTTCAAACCGTCATAACTTTGAACCAAGAAAGCTAAGAATAAGAATATTTCAAGGCCAGGGTCGGATTCCTCACACTCTCTCGTTTTTTATGTATAAGCTTAAACTTTTTTTCCGTAATTTTTACGCCCGTGTGAAGAGTTTTACCAAACCCTCGCGAAAACTGTTTTTTTGTAGCAAATCTCTAAAAAGTACTCAAACTTGCCACATCTTTTCGGGCAAAAGTAGCATAGATAGACAAAATCTGAGACTTGCATCAGACCTCAGAGTCAGGGCTATCGATAGGTTACCTCAATTTTGTCTATATATTATTTTAAGGTCGGAAAACGCTCTTTTCCGAGACCATGTAAACGGGCCATGTAGCGGGATGTGTAAACTGTGTGTTCAGAAGCGGTTTTTACATGGTCTCGGAAAAGAGCGTTTTCCGACCTTAAAATAATTTCATAGACAAAATTGAGGTAACCATGTCGATAGCCCTGACTCTGAGGAATCTGATGCAAGTCTCAGATTTTGCCCGAAAAGATGTGGCAAGTTTGAGTACTTTTTAGAGATTTGCTCCAAAAAAAAGTTTTCACGAGGGTTTGGAAAAACTCTTCACACGGGCGTAAAAATTACGGAAAAAAAGTTAAGCTTATGCATAAAAAACTAGAGAGTATGAGAAATCCGACCCTGGCCTTGAAATATTCTTAGCTTTCTTGGTTCAAAAGTTATGACGGTTTGAACTTTTAACATATTTTCGCATGTTTGAGCGGGATGTGTAAACTGTGTTTTTTAGCAGCGGTTTTTACATTGTCTCGGAAAAGTGCATTTTCCGACCTTAAAATAATTTGATAGACAAAATTGAGGTAACCATGTCGATAGCCCTGACTCTGAGGAATCTGATGCATGTCTCAGATTTTGTCTATCTATGCTCCTTTTGCCCGAAGAGATGTGGCAAGTTTGAGTACTTTTTACAGATGTGCTCCAAAAAAACAGTTTTCACAAGGGTTTGGAAAAACTCTTCACACGGGCGTAAAAATTACGGAAAAAAAGTTTAAGCTTATGCATAAAAAACTAGAGAGTGTGAGGAATCCGACCCTGGCCTTGAAATATTCTTAGCTTTCTTGGTTCAAAAGTTATGACGGTTTGAACTGTTAACATCTTTTCGCATGTTTGAGCGGGATGTGTAAACTGTGTTTTTAGCAGCGGTTTTTACATTGTCTCGGAAAAGTGCATTTTCCGACCTTAAAATAATTTTATAGACAAAATTGAGGTAACCATGTCGATAGCTCTGACTCTGAGGAATCTGATGCATGTCTCAGATTTTGTCTAAGTAAGTAAGTAAGTAAGTAAAGGCCGGGCTTACCGGCGGGGCGCCCTCATGGAGCCTAGGCAATGGCTGCTGCCGTCTTGCACCCCGAGGTTTGGACCGTGCTCCTTAACTCAACCCGAATGACGTTATATCATTATATTTCCACAAGGCTCGGCGGCCGTCTTAGAAGCCAACGGAAGGTCGTATCAACGACTGTGGCAGACGCTACCGGGCATGGATTTTTCGGAGCACGGTCATGCCCCCATCGAATTGGGCTCTGCTGTTTCACTCCCACTGATAGGTAGCGCTGGCAGAAGCGTACTCTATGAGCGATCCATGATCACAACACAGCCGAATAGTGCGGACGGGTTACTTACTGGGTGGCCATGTCACTCCCGCACCCCTCTACCTCAAAGGGTCGGGGTATTGGAGTGGCATGGCCATCCATGGTCACGATGACTGATATTTGAGTGTCCTCAAATATCAGTCACCTCCGGGGATCGAACCCGGGACCTCAGTGCTGGCAGCGAACTGCCTTAACCACTACACCACTGAGGCTGACGCTCAGATTTTGTCTATCTATGCTCCTTTTGCCCGAAGAGATGTGGCAAGTTGAGTAGTATTTTTAGAGATTTGCTCCAAAAAAACAGTTTTCACAAGGGTTTGGAAAAACTTCTTCACACGGGCGTAAAAATTACGGAAAAAAAGTTTAAGCTTATGCATAAAAAACTAGAGAGTATGAGAAATCCGACCCTGGCCTTGAAATATTCTTAGCTTTCTTGGTTCAAAAGTTATGACGGTTTGAACTGTTAACATATTTTCGCATGTTTGAGCGGGATGTGTAAACTGTGTTTAGCAGCGGTTTTTACATTGTCTCGGAAAAGTGCATTTTCCGACCTTAAAATAATTTTATAGACAAAATTGAGGTAACCAGGTCGATAGCCCTGACTCTGAGGAATCTGATGCATGTCTCAGATTTTGTCTATCTATGCTACTTTATCCCAAAGAGATGTGAGAAGTTTGAGTAACTTTTTACAGATGTGCTCCAAAAAAACAGTTTTCGCGAGGGTTTGGAAAAACTCTTCATACGGGCGGAAAAGCAATCAAAATAAAATTTGAGCTTATGCATAAAAAACTAGAGAGTATGAAGAATCCGAACCTGGCCTTGCAATATTTTAGCTCTCTTAGTTCAAAAGTTATGACGATTTTAAATTTGTAATTTTTTTGCATTTTCGAGCGGAATGATCCAGCGCGCCAGGTGAGCCGGTTTTTTTTTGCGGGCAGTGTATATAACCAGTCGGAACTTCGATAGGTCCAGCCGATTCACTAAATCAGTCTATCTCTTTGAAGGAATTGATGATCAATGTAGAAACAGCAATCTGCTAATAATAGGGATTCTAAGACTAGGAGCTCATTGGAGTTGCCTGATCTCAGAATATACATTGCTAACAGAAGCGACAGATAAAATCATATATAATCGTACGGACAGCATTTGTCAACACTTCTACAAGCGCACAAGCACAGCGCAAGACAACAATACCAATTCTTTGAAAATACACTTGGAAACTTCAGAGGCTTCCAAGAAAGTTACCGGAGATGGCATGCTTACAAAGAGCGGATTTTTAACAAACATCACTGCACTTTCATTAAAGTATTGAACCACGATTGAACAATAATATTTTTAAATTATGAAACAGAACTGCGTGAATAACCTCAAATGTCAAATTGTGCTGTTGCCCTCTGATCTGTCAAGATTTGCCGAGAAAATAAGAACTAAGGAATAAACGAATCGATCGAAGAGTATTCAAAATAGAAGGAATTTTATGTACAGACAATCTATATAATATAATAATGTTGATTGAAAAGTTGAAAACCACTAATAATAAAACGAACAACAACGAAACAGATCACGAGTTCACTTCACGAGTCACGACGCGCACAAATGATGCGTTTTTTTATTCTCCGGAATCTGCACCGGTGCAATAACCCGGAGTTTCGGAGCTGCTCCGAAGCTGTCTGGTGCAGCACCGGTCACGTGTTGAAGCTCCGGAGCTCCAGCTCCGGTGCATCGGTCTTCAACTCCGATACACTGGAGCTTGCACCGGAGCAGCTCCGGGCGCATCGCACCGCTAATAAAACAACACTTCGGTGCGCACCGGTGCTGGAGCTCCGGAATAAAAAACACTCCGGAGCACTGAAGCTGCACCGGTGCGCGCTCCGGAGAATAAAAAAACGCATCAATATGCTGCGCAGCTAGAAATTCGTTCTCTCCCAATCGTCCATTCTCTCATTCTCTATCCATCCTGGCACTGAGCGAGCTCCTCGAATCTATCTGGCGAAACGGTTGGCTGTTCGAATGAAAAATGGCGATTTTACGCTAATTTCAATCATAGATATCTCCCTTAATACAACTCGAAATTCAACGAGACCTGGACTATGCCCCTCAGGAAAGCAAGCCTAACGAATCTTTCTATGTCAGGTTATATGGGGGTTTCATCTGCCGTTATTCCGCAATCTCGGAGCGCGAAAAACGAGCGGCCGAAACGCAAAAATTCTGAATTTACGCTAATTTCAATCATAGATATCTTCCTTGATATTGCTCAAAATTCAACGAGACCTGGCCTATGCCCTTCAGAAAAGCCTAACGAATCTTTCTATATCAGGTTATATGGGGGTTTCATCTACCGTTATTCCGCTATCTGTGCGCAAAAACGAGGGTGCGAAACGCAAAAGTGAATCGGCAAGAGGCAAAAAAACGCGAATAAATCGATGTTTTTTGGAAATATCTCCGTTGTTACTCATCCGATTGAAAATCTAATTAGTGAGCGGCACATGTACACCTCAAGACGAATCGAACAGTACCAGGTGTTATGGGGTTTTAATGGTTTTTTGGAATCTCCTATGGCAACAGATCATATAACGCTTAAATCGACAAAAACGACTGATCGGTGTATAATAAGTGTCCGCGGACGCCACCTTCTTGCTCGGGGGTTTTGGACTTGGCCTGGTGGCTATCGCCACTTATGATCCAAGCCCCCCTTCTTTAATAATAGGGGGGGGGCTGAAAATTCATCGGCATCACTCGGACACCCGTTTTTTCCTCGGCTAGCAAAGACGCACCGAAGCCGTCTTGATAGCAAATGAACGGTAAGTTTATTGGAAATTTTCAGTCAAATCTCAATAGCAATGGTTGATCCAGCAGAGCAGAGGGGCAAACCCCCCCCCCCCCCCCTTGCCCAAAAATAATGCATTCTTTCTACAAAAAATGACCCAAGATTGCTTTCTGCGACGCTTCAAATTTCCTAGGCGAGTACCCCTTCCCCCTCCTAGCTCCAGATAAATTTTCTGAATCCATCACTTTCATAATTAATACGCCAGGATTATCTATACTAAATATCGAATTGGAGTTCAATGATTATCGTCCAGCAGAAACTACACTTCAGATCATCGAACATACTTCCCGTCACCTTTGTGTGGGTCATCCTAATAATTTGCACTACAAACTTTTTTTTGTCCTTCGCGTGATACTCCGCGACGCGACGCTTGCCTACCTGTTCCTTATCTCATCTGCATGCCCAGTGGAACGCGCTTCGAGCGTAGCCGACTGCGGATCGTCCACTGCATCTTGTCTTATTAGACAAAGATATTATATACTATATAGATACTGAATGAGGCCCTACCGTAGGCGGGGAAAATGGACCTGCTAGGGGGTACACAAATTGGAAGATTCGCCGGCCATGTAGGCAGCGAGTTTTGCGATAGGCAAACGATCTCTCTCTCTTTCTCATAGAGAGAGAGAGAGAGAGAAAGACTCAGGTTTGCCTATGCGCAAAACAAGTTGCATACTTACAGGAATCGGGACCGTTTTATTCCCTAGCATTCGGTATCTATATAGTATATAATATTTCTTGGCTTTAGAGGTAGTTTCAGAAGTGTAGGCGGACCAAAACCATAATCTTTGGCGAATTTTCAACTTTCATTCCTTCAAATCAATACCGAATTTGCTCCTGCCTTTATTCTTTGTATTTAAAGTTTTCCTCATTGAAAAGTGAACACTCAATTTCATTTTTATTCATTTTCATCGAGTAATATCAGGAATAATGTTGACAAATTCCAAAGGTTATCGGTCTAGGTCCGCCTGCACTTCTGAAACTACCTCTATCTGATTGACACCTCTCACAAAGGCTCTGAATTGCACGGTTTCTTACAGAAAGGAAGCAACTCCTATCCTGCTTTCTTTTCAAGTAGGATCTTTTTTCTTCTGCAATAGACGAACCAATGGCAAGCACAACGTGTGTAGTTTGACCAATTTTATCAGCGTAAGTCTAGGATTGATATTACAACCAAAAATGTAAGTATGTTTCTTTTTCAATCTTCTTCTGATCATGGAAATCAGTCACGGTATCATCTTGCACTTGGAAGGTCAGTTCTTTTGCTTAAATTGTCGACTTTTCACGATGAGTTTAGTGATCAATAAATTTGGGCCCGTTCCAACCGAGCTTCTTGTTTTTTTTTTTTTTTTTTTTTTTTTTTTTTTTTTTTAACATGCAGTAAGTACTGCATGTTTTTGTTATGGTTTTGTATCGATTTTGGCCATAAACTTCCTGCGTAAAAATCGACAATTTTCGGCTTGGTCGCAAACGTGCGTTGTCAGATTTCCGCGCGTAATGATCGCGTCTTGCTTGACGGTGGATTCCGTTCGTTTGATACATTGCGGAGCGGCAACGCCAAAAGTCTCCCTATCCTTTAACCAGCTACAAAACGAATCGCGCGCCATATCGGATTTTCGATATTCTTCGGTCCGCCGCACAATGGACAGAAATCAAATATTAGGCGGTCCAAATTCGATCTGTTCAAAGTTGGAAAACTAGTATTTTAGCTGGGTACTATAGTTGATTTTAGGGGTTTATTTGGCTCAGTTTTTTATTCCTGGCCTGTCCCATACTTATCGGAGAGTATCATTTGATGGATCGACAATTCTTGTGATATCTCATGTCTTTGTATTTTTGACCACTTAGGACTCGATTTGGATCCATAGTGCGCCGTTTAAATGTTCGAATGTTTGAGTTAGGTTTTGACTGAGTGTTGACCCTAAGTTTTTCATAAGGATTTGTCTCCGTTATGAAATAAATTGGTAGTTTCATTATTTTGTCTGTGATTACCAACGAGCTATACCTAGTTGGGAAGCTTTGGTAAACATGCGTAACCGCCTCGGAGATTTTAGGTTAGAGATTTGTGTTGTGAAAACAAACCGAAGTGTCTACTCTTCCCTGTTCCCTATCTCCGCAATTTTCGCGTGTTTTCGAACTATATCAGAGACTTTAAAATTAGATTTCTTCATAAACTGTGCGTGTTTTCTGTCAATCATAGCCTTAATTTCAGTTTCTACTAATTGAAAGCCTGTTTCAATCAGTCATCATTCTGTCCATGTGAAAGAGTGCTCTGATAACTGTTCTCCTAAAGAAGCCTTTGTGATTCTGATCCTTACTGAAGTGTTGCCCCTTTCGGTTTTCCCAGTGTTTATTCCAGAGATAAATCTGGTTTATTGTTAAAGAGCATTTCTAAAATTTTAACTGTCTCCAACTATCAGCACTTATCGGCTACAGTTTGATTCTAGAAAGCCCTCCATGACCATCTTTGATATCAGCACTCTTCTTCTGTCCAAACGTGTAAGTGCAATGTAAGTCCTTTTACCTATTTCTGCATGATGAGCATGAATTCTTTAATAAATTCTGAAAATGTCACAATGGGCGCAGATGCATCATGATTTCTTCTATGATGGAAGTATAAAGGTGGTGGGGAGGCATTTGCACCCCACCTACGTCACAGCTTAATCTCCTCCGCTTATCTCCTCAATCAATGCGCTGTTCTTCATGTGAAGAATCAGCATTCATGCTCGGATTTTAACTTTAACTTTGTTAAAACCGTAAGTTATCATAATTTAGATATGAATGTACCCAGCAGAAGAATTTTGAGTATCAGGTTCTAGCAAGTAGTGGTGCCTGCTTCTGCATTGCATCAAAGCGCATCCTTGAGCAGGTGATTATCAATTAGTCAAAAGTCAAATTAGTCCAGTGAGATGGATGCTCTCCAATCGACCTCAGCGCATTATTTCAGTCGACACCATTTAACCTTATTTAATAAATTCTGAAAATGTCACAATGAGCGCAGATGAATCATGATTTCTTCTATGATGGAAGTATAAAGGTGTGGGGAGGCATTCGCACCCCACCTACGTCACAGCTTAATCTCCTCCGCTTATCTCCTCAATCAATGCGCTGTTCTTCATGTGAAGAATCAGCATTCATGCTCGGATTTCAACTTTAACTTTGTTCAAACCGTAAGTTATCATAATTTAGATATGAATGTACCCAGCAGAAGAATTTTGAGTATCAGGTTCTAGCAAGTAGTGGTGCCTGCTTCTGCATTGCATCAAAGCGCATCCTTGAGCAGGTGATTATCAATTAGTCAAAAGTCAAATTAGTCCAGTGAGATGGATGCTCTCCGATCGACCTCAGCACACTATTTCAGTCGACACCATTTAACCTTAAATGAATGCATCACACAACTTGGTGTTGGTGTTGACATTTAAAAAGTTCTGCTCTCCATGACTGTCATGCAAGCATAGGTACTTGGTCTGAAATATTGGCAAGGATATTCTTCATGAAGCAGCTTTTATCGACTGGCCATGTCTCTGTTAAAACTGAACAAATCTTGATGCATCAGCGCTTTATGTGATTTCTGCGGCATTTAAGTAAGAATTATTGATCACAAGTGGAAATTAACGATTGTGCATATGGCCCAAAATGCGAAATCAATTGGACAGGGCTAAGTTTATTCGACTCTACCTAATTCTTTTAGATTCCATTTAAGGAGTCCATTTAATTCATCCAAGTCCAATTGATTGTTTGTGATCTGTTTTCAAGTCAGAGAAAAATAAGGACTTACAAGTTTTGACAGAGGAAGAGTGGTGACATCACAGATGATCGTAAGAGCTTCACCATGTTGGCCATGCCAACAAGGCTAAGATTACAATCATAGGTGAGGAGCGATAAATTGCAAACACCAATAATTATATCAGCCACAACCACCTATAAATGCGCAGGATTAAAGTATTTAAGTAATTGAATCTTACTAACTAAATAATGCAAGCTACAAAATATTAGGAATATACAAAATGCAACTAAACTCCGGGCGCAAACTTCTACTGTGTATATTGGAGCCCGAAATAAAACATGTTTCCCCTATGAATATGGGTAGAAAAATGCCCCCCTCTTGAACTGTGATTCCTCCATGTTTTACAAAAATTTGATTTATCAGTAATAGCCACAGTTACAAATCAAAAAGACTTGGAACTTGATGATCTGAAGTATTTTTACATAAAGTATCCATTTATAAACTTGAAAAATTCAGAGAAGTTAAGTCTGATTATACGTTTCAAGCTATCTTGTACTATTAAAAGCACAAATTTCATGATAAAGGTTTACCATTTGAAAAAAATGTCTAAAGTCTAATGGAAGAAACGCTTAAAAATATTTTGAGCTTCTCGCATTTATTCAGTTACTTAGACATGATCTATAAAAGAATAATTGCTGCGCAAGGATGTCAAAGTCAACGTTCTTACTATGGACAATGGCTCTAAATAAGAGAATGTGGGAAGTTGTGTTGTCACTGACACTCACTATCGTAAAAGCACTGACTTTATCTGGCTTCAAACACATCACACCGAAAAAATGCAAGAAACCAACATCTTTCTAAGAGTATTTCCCATCTGAGCGTAGTAGGTAATTATTTTTCAAATATTTAGTTCGCAACATTAAATTTATAATCTTAAAAATACAAGATTAGTAGAAAAAAACAGTCCAACGTATATAATCTTTTGCAGGTCATCGCCAAGTTTTTTTCTATTTTTTTCTATCATTTTTTTTTTGTAATTTCTTCATTCCATTTTCTCTGGAGCCGTACGCCACTGATGACAGGGACTCTAATTGAAGCTCAATGGTGTCGGGACTTCATAACAAACAGGTTGCGTAAGATCTCACCAACTCACTAACTCACTCTGTTAGTGGAAGTTTGCACTAGCGGCACTTTAATCTTCCGAATTTAAACCTGTAGAGTGCGCGTAAAGCGGGTTCGGTAAAATCGGAAGGAGCTGGATATGCAATTTGTCCGTCACAGCATACTGCCTTCACTGCTAACAATAATAAACAAGGAAACACAGCTGACTTCATTGCATTTCGACCATTTCGTACTGGTCAGTAGGTCATTGCAAGAAAGATTATAGATACTGTAAGGAGAAAATGTCATCTTTGTTCAGTTTGTTGGTCACATTAACTCTATGTTTACGTGACAATGTTACACTTATGCCTCGAAACGCGATGGGAATCATACTGCAATGAAACATAGTTCTTAATTAACTTATAATTATTATTCTAGTCATTCATACTTCACTCTCTAAAATTTCTCAACAATACCACAGTGCTTTTTCGTCGAGCCTCGTATCAGCCTTGTAAATGATTGGAAATGTGATGCAGAGCTACAACCGGTTTTGTGGCAACTTTGCTTTGGTTTCTTTCAAAATAAATTATTACTGTTTTTACTATCACCTACTTTTCTTTCTCCGATCCAAACATGAACTTGAACTGCACCAAGTATTTGGTGTCCATTGGATTTGGAGCAAATCTAATTTTATGAGTACTATGAATAATAATATTAATCATTTCCTCTATCAACTTTGCGGTAGAACAGCAAATAGGCATTCTCACTACCAGCTGGCCAGTGGTGCTCCTTAGGTAATTTGAGTGTTCTCAGCCAAGTTAAACTTGTCCCCCAACCGCACATCAGCTGTATAGAGACAAGACCATGATGAAATATTGCCACTTGCAATTTGAAAAGATCTGACGTTTCAAATGAATACAGTAATACACATCCCGTTGATAATCACTGCGGTACGGGGTCTCATGTGACCGCACCGAAGTCAACATTCAACAGGTTTCTGATTCCAGAGTACTATTGCTACAATGCTACATGCTTAGGGGGGAAGAATTTGCCCACAGTTTGTAACAATTTCTTTTTGAAATCACTCAAGAAACTCCGTCTTAAATTGTATGGGCTTGGGCGACTGTTGACGCTGGCTTGCGATCAGCCGGGGTATGGGCAGTTACCGCTGCCTTGCGTCATTCTTATATTATACTACTTACAGGGGTGGTTCAATGCAATTACACCCCCAAGCAACATTTTGCAATGGCCATGGCTAGAGTATACTATAAGACCCAAATATTCTCAACGACGCCACGTTCGGTTAGCAAAATTGATCGTGCGGTTAGAGGACAGTTTTGGCGCGTCATTCAAATAAGACGAGGCACCCTTCCCCTGCTATCAAAATATGTTGATTAACTCATTGTGCTGTTTTAAATTCACAACCATGATTAATGTTGCACCAAAAAAATTACCAATAAATAAGAAACGACTGAAGAAACGCGATTGCTCACTCAATGTTTACATTCCTGATATGATGCTGATCGCCGCCATTTTTGGTTAGCCTCAGCTCTCTCATCAGAAGCAGTGATCGGGAATACTCGGGTCTTATAGTATACTCTAGCCATTGCCCCATAGTTGACTTTTCTTTTCGAAATTACTCGGAAAAACTCTGTCTTATATTGTATGGCTGCCCGGGCTGTCACCGCTTATAATCCGCATAGACCTAGGCAGCGACCGCTGCTCACTGAGCAAGATACAGCAATATCCTTGGCTTCGGACCACGATCCTTGTTCTATAGTGTAAGGAACAACGTCTATAGTTGTGACGGAACAATTTGCCGCAGCTTATGATCAAAAGTGAGAATTCGCAACTTGGAGTCGAAAACAATGTCCGTCCACACGAACATTTGTTGGATTGAGTAGTTTTGCGGGGTGAGAGAAGTAGTTACGCATCAGAGAGCACACTTAAACTTAAAACGAAAATAAAGAGCCAAAACTTACTCGCATTGCATGTCTTCAATTTTGGTGCACTCACGACTAATAACACACACATTTTACAAGTAGCGGAGTCCAGCGACGAAAAAACTTTCTGCAGGCAAGGACTAATAAGCCTTTGTTCTAACTCTCTATATAGCCACTGTAGTTCTAACCAAAGACAGATCATAGGGTTACAGTTCTTCACCGACAGATGATGATTCAAGCAGGTAAGGATAAGTTTATCATGATCATGACGTTCTACCAAGGAAAGCTCTTTGGAGCCAACATTTCTTGGACAACAAAGGCTTAGTTTTCAAAGAAGACTGAATGGACACCGTCTGTAATCTGGAGATCGGTGAGGCACTTTGCAGAGTTTCTAGAGAAGACTTCATAGAGTAAAATGAAATAACCTGCTCTTGCTAATCATCTAACCCTCGTTAACAGTGAGGAACCATTGGTGACTTCTCTGGAAACTGATGAACGAAACCTTACATTTCCTAGCTTTCACACATTTAAGTGACGAAAGTGAAGCGGCGAAGAAGTTGATCGCGAATTGAAAGCTAATAAGAACTTTGAATCTTTATTAAAGTGAATTGACATGATTTTATTTGGGGGTAAATAGTCGTGTTGATGAAACCACGAGTAAAGTGTAAACCTAACCTACAATCGTGATGCGATTATATCGATTGTATCGATCTGAAAGTTTTGGCTGGATCCCCACTTGAAATCTGATTTGAAGCTGTAACTTTCTTTATAAGCGATGGAATTTAGCCAACTTGGCAAAGGTTTCTTCCTTAGAGCATGAGGAATTCAACCGTACCAAGTTTTTTCCATTACACGCTATGGTTACCGCTGCAGCCGTGACTAAAGTATGGTCCTAAAAAGGGCATTTTTTGGCACTCTTTCTTCAATATCTTCCTCCACACTTTATGGATTTACATTTTCTTGAAAAAGCCCCGTACGTGAATAAAATACGATTCTAATGAGACCAAGTTTTTAACGATCCGTCTCACGGTTGCGGAGGAAATGAGTAGGAATCATCGAGCACGCGCGAACTCCGGTTTTTGCGATATTTCGTCAATCTGAAGCAGTTTTTTGGCCGTTACTCTCTCAGATCAACATTAAATAAAAATCGCTCTCGTCAGTCACAGCTCTGTGAAACGCTGAACCCAAATATATAGCACACTTATGGGTTTTATTCTACGGTGTGTTCACATAATCGGTGGACATTTTCGAAAATCCACGAAAACGCTGTTTTGAGCTGTTTCGTGTATAATAAGCGGTAGGTGTACCCTCCCAGGTCCCAGGGGTGTTTTCTTGCTGGGCCTGTGCGGCTACCGCCGCTTATGATCCACTATCTAAATTTTGCATAGCTGTTGCTTTTTAGATTCCCTAGAGGCACTTATTTTGTTTTTTGAAATTTCAATTTTTAGGTTAATTATGGGGAAAAAATGATTTCCATTGAAATCGATGATAAAATGGGTAAAATAAAAATGGGTAAAATTGAAATAATTCAAGTTTGGCTCAATCAATTATGATTAAAGTTGGCAAAAAAAAAAAAAAACTACATCCAGCCTACTGAAAAATAAACTACTCATAGTTACAATATTCAAACCTTAAAACCGTTTAAAAAATCAAAATAAGTGCGCTCGAGCCAAAAAATGGAATTATCGTGAGAAGTTAATATTTAAACTTGGAGTCAATCAATTACCGCTCGATGAATTTTGATACAACTTCTGTACACTTAATCCACTATCTAAATACTAACATATTTTGCTTTCTTAGTCACCATACACAACCCTTCAAACCTTATCAAGAGGCAATATAGGTGCGATTGAGAAAAAAATATGGGAATATAAGCAAATAAAAACATATTATTATTGGGTTAGTTCAGGTTTGGTCCAATGAATTTTGTTGAAAATTGGCAAATACAATCTACAATTAGTTTACAAAATAAAGTATCCCTTACAGTTACAATATACAAACCTTAAGAGAGTTTAAAAATCAAAGTAGGGTGTTCGACCAAAAAAAAAAAAATAATTAAAGTGAGGAATTAATGTTAACACTAGGAGTCAATCATTAATGGGATGAATTTTGATGAAACCTTTGCACAGATATAACATGTTACCGACCCACTAAAATAATTCTCTCATACAGTCATCATGAAAAACCTTTGAGACCGTTTCAAGGGGCAATAAAGGTGCGATCGAGAAATCTTTGAAACTAAGCCAAATATATAGACAAAAATAATATTTGAAATAAGTAATTCAAGTATGACTCAATTAAGTTCGATGAAAATTAAAACAAAAAGTGTGCAATCTGCCTAGGCATAATTTTTTTTGCATGTATAGCTATAATAAACACCTCTTAAGTCTGATACCATTTAAGGCAATATAGGTTCCATCAATTCAAAAAAAGAACGTATAAGGAAATTAAACGTATAAAGAGGAGTCAATAAAAAATGGCTGGATGAATTTCGTTGACATTTTGTGAACGCAGTCTGTAAACAAAGTACATCTTTGGAGGGGGGTTTAATCTACTAAATTAAAAAATTATTTTGAAGATCCACCGTTTGAAAGAAGGAACAAAAATTGTATTCATTGGAGGAAATGCAAGAATAAATTTCGATTTTGACAACCTATAAAAACTAAGGAAAAAAAGAAACTCCAACAAATAGAATGAATGCAACTTAAAGAATAAGAACTTATTGGAATCTGGAATGAATCTGAATAACTTGTTGAAAGCAACATCAGAATAGAATTTAGGGATCTCAATTAGCCTTCAATTGATGAAGTAGGCAACTATTCGTACAGCTTCTCTACAAATTTGCAAACTCTTCGGATTGAAGGCAGAATATGTCTAGAGATGAAAATATTTGAAATTTGAGGCGGGTCTGGGGGTCTATCCCAGAATTCTATAGAGGGGTCTGGGGGTCTCCCCAACATTTCAAAGGGGGGTCTGGGAGCCACCCCCATAACTCTAAAGGGGGCCAAAAGCCAATTGAGTGATACATCAATCGAAAAGACGTAACAAACTGAGCATTTCGGCGCAAACCGGAGGTGGATATCGTTTTTCCATTTGAGATATCGAATGTCAATTACAAATTGCGATATCTTGATTGTGAAAAATGATATCGAACTCCGGTTTGCACCGAAATGCTCAGTTTGTTAGCCTTTTCTATTAATTTATCAATCAATAGGGGTCGTACCTCGAAATTTTTCAGATGGCCCTCCTTGGGGGCCAAAAACGTCTAAAAGTTTGGGGGCTTCAAAACCAAAATTTGACTAAACGTTTTTTATAATTAAATTTTTTTCTGAAATGGGCTTACTTATTAGAGTATTTGTGTCCTTGATTTTTAAATTCCGACTCTTCAAAGAGAAGTAATGATTTTTTGAAAATTAGTCTAAATCAAACTTTGACCTTCGATGCATCAAAAACGAAAAACGATATTGAACTTCGATTCGCATCAAAAGTCTGATAATTTCACCCTCTTTTCGATTAATAAATAAAATATGGGGGTCCCCGTTTGAAATATTGAATTTAGGGACGTGGTATCCACCCTGCGGGCCCCCCAGAGATGGCCCCGAAATCGGAAAACCCCCTATAAAGATGTCCCCCTCAAGCTAATTGAACACGTGTTTCAGTGTTTTTCAAAATCCGGAGCCGTTCTCGAGATATTTGGCCTTGCTCCTTTTTTAATTGACACCCTATATAACAACGCAGTCAAAGCAGCTTACACTGATTGACTGCATGTTATCTTTGTATCGCTAGACTGCGATACAAAATCTGCTGGCTGCTTGTTTTTTTTTTTTTCTTTTTTTTAATATTGTTATGGTTGTGCGTTTTTTTTTTGGAATCGGGGTGATTTACACACAAAATGAAAGAATCGAAATTGTATGATAGCACTTGGAAGCGGGACGAAATGCGAGTGAAGCCGCGCGAGTGGTAAATTATAATCATCCCGGACGCATCGTGTGGCATTCGTACGTGACCCGATTATTCCGAAAGTTCACACAAACTGGAAGTGTTAACAGAAAAAAAGGGATCTGAAAGATGGTACACGGACATTGACCTTGAAATTGGCATCTTCGAGGAACTATAGCTATAAATAATCGCCGATCTTTAAGAAAGCTTGAAACGGATATTGACTCCAGTGTGTATTTAAAACTATTACTTAGAAAAGTTTTGAAAACACATAAGTTCAAACCCTACAAATAGCCAGAGATTCCAGATCCTATACAATTCAATCACCAGGTGCGCCGAAGGCAGGTAAACGCATTAACTCTTATGAGGCAATACGACCGGAATCCGCGCATATGGCAACACATGCTTTCTACTCCATTGCTAGTTGCCTAGCAACCCAATTTCTGTAACCACTCTGTAACGGAGGGTACTGATAACGTCGACACCCACAACGTTGACAACCAAAACGTCGACAAAACTTCGGTGTCGACGTTGAGAAATCGCGACACCGCTCTCGGAAATGAACATCGACACCCACAACGTCGACACCGAAGTTTTGTCGACATTGTGGTTGTCTACGTTGCGTGTTGACGTTGTGGGTGTCGATGTTCATTTCCGAGAGCGGTGTCGCGATTTTTCAACGTCGACACCGACTTTTTGTCGACGTTATGGTTGTCGAAGTTGCGCGTCGACGTTGTGGGTGTCGACGTTGTGGGTGTCGACGTTATCAGTACCCTCCCTCTGTAACCACTGTCCACACGAGCGATTCATATAGTCTTGCGCCTTCGTCGCGTCGCACGCCTAAAAAACAAAGAATAGTGTCATTGATCTCCTTCAATACGAAGATGAGTAATTCCAGGGGAAAGACACTGGACATCGGATGCTTTCGCACGATTTGAAATAATCGCACCTGTACAAAACAGTTTAAACCCTTCAAGAAGAGTTTAAACAAATGCAGAATATTAGACACTGGTGTAATGAAGCTCAAATAAATAGAAAAAGAAGAATAAACTCAAGAGGAAAGAACTGAGCATAACTACCTGTGAACTCTTTGGATTGAGGTATTATTGATTACAGGATCAACTAGTAGATGAGTCCTCTCGTTTGAGTCTCGGTGCTGGAAAAAACGTATACAACAAATACAATAATCCTCATCTACTTCCTGCCAATCAGATAAAAAAGAAGTGCTGTAGAATACAAAATGGAAGAATTCTAATCTAGAGTTTGAAAGAATACTTCTCAAATATGTTTTATTACATTGTTAAAGACATTGTTTTATACTCACTAGGATATCCCAGCAAAATCTTAAGGCGGCGATTTTCAAAAGCACTAGCATTATTTCACCCAGAGCGTGCGTCTGTATTTTGGGAAGCTGGGGGAGTTGTGTGCGTAGTTTCTGAGCGGAAGTGTGTGTGAGGTAGCTCGGCAGCAGTATTTAATGCGAGCGCATACTCTGCTTCGCCTCGCGCTATTAAATTGATTTATGTCGTTTCTCCCCGCCCGTTCTCTCCGCGAACCGTATTGGATTCTTCTTCTCTCTCCCTCCCTCCCTCTCCCTCCCTCCCTCTCCCTCCCTCCTTCCCTCCCTACCTCTCTCTCTCTCTCTCTCTCTCTCTCTCTCTCTCTCTCTCTCTCTCTCTCTCTCTCTCTCTCTCTCTCTCTCTCTCTCTCTCTCTCTCTCTCTCTCTCTCTCTCTCTCTCTCTCTCTCTCTCTCTCTCTCTCTCTCTCTCTCTCTCTCTCTCCCCTCTCTCTCTCTCTCTCTCTCTCTCTCTCTCTCTCTCTCTCTCTCTATCTCGAAAACAAATTATAGGAGCAAAATTGTCGCCAATTGTCTTCAATTTACGAATATGAACTCTTTCTATGATACCTTTACCGGAGACTTTTCTGAGAAAACTTGAAAAAAGTGTTTGTGTTTGTGCCCTCCACCCAAAATCCCCCAAGGAATGATCGGGGGCTTTTGAAAAGATCAAAAACGGAAAATTTTGGGATCAATTCCCCAGCTGTCTATCTTGTTTCAAATCATTTGGTTCAGTAGTTTTCGAGAAAAATGGCCTATCCGGGTGGTCTGATACACCCTGTAGTGGAATTAAGTGGCCTCCATCATCCGATAGTGTTCTGAACATTCCTACGCCCCATTATAACCTTGCAACGGGAAGTCCAAGGGAAGCTTTCTCCCCCTTTGTAAAGTTCATTAATTGAAATCGGACAAAGGAAAGTAGTAGAAAACGTGGTCTTCAGGGAATTTTATACATACAGGAACGATCGCATATCGTTCAGCTTCCACTCTAGAGCGTTCCTTGCTTTTAAAATGTTCCTTATTGAAAAGTGAACACACGATTCCATTTTCATTCATTTCCATTGAGTAATATCAGAAATAATGTTGACAAATTCCAAAGATTATCGGTGTAGGTGTACCTACACTTCTGAAACTACTTCTACCAGGAGTTATATGGTACTTATGACATGCCGGATTCTGCGTTACAGTCTCCAAAGATGAGATAACGATAATGTTCAGATCAGGCAAGACCCACTTCGCCACACTTGGAATTTTACGTGAATAGTAATGCAGCCGGACACTAAGGTGATTAAATTTCACAAACACATGTTCATTATAACGAAATTACCGTAACGTGTTCCTAGTTAGACCCCCGTTCCAAGTTGGCTGAATTTACAGTAAGAGAAAAGATGGCGGAGCTATGCATGTTCCCTATTGCATAGAAGATTCCTATCTGATTCATGTCTCACTCTCCCTCTCTCTCTACGTAGAAACACTCAGAGGTAAGTCTCAAATTCGATATTAGTCTCACCATAGCTTTGCTATAAGCCTTTAAAAAACTTTAAAGTCATTTTGTGAGTCTATACTAGTAAATTTCGTGGTTTTTGAGTACACTCAGTAATTTTTGCTGGTTCCTACGCAAGAACTACGTCCATTTAATCGCACATAGCAACAGCAAACACATTATATCAAGTAGACAGTGCACAGTTCTCGCGCGCGGTGGCAATTCTCGTTTATTTGCATGTGATGAGTGGTGGAGCGATGCGGCGCTGAACTGCCATCGATGACTTGAGTTGCCCCAGCCCGGGCGACATTGCGCATGCGCAGCCGGTACGCTACGCGAAATATCTATGACGGATAGGCGTTTTTTCCGGTTAGCAATAACCTTTGGGGGATAACTAATTATGCAGTTCGATCGTAAATTATATCCTCTACAACTTTGTTCCTCACACATTTTGCCGAAAAATGGACCTTAAACGAGTTATTTAGGAAAACCCGAGCGTGCGAGTGCATTCCCCCATTCATTCCTAGCAAACGTTTTCCCTGGGGCAACTCAGCTTAGCGAGCCTCCATCCCGCCCGCCCATCATGGTGCTTCGCAAAACTTGTCACGCCTAGCGCTCACAGCGAAGATGCGGAGTGCACGGTCTACTTGATATAATGTCTTTGAGCAAAAGTCAGCAAGAGCCCCACTTGTGAAATGAGTTGAAAACTGACCATTTCGTGGAATAAACAGCAAATTTCTGACCATTGTGACTTGTGAGGAATAACAACATGATATCATAGGCATGCTTTTCCATTATTTGCCCCGGCGCACGGTGGATGAAACATTAGGAAGCCCGGACATGGGCGGTGCCGCCCATCTTCATCTGTTCGTAATGGTCAATATTGTCAAACCTCACTTACTTCATTATGACAGTCATAATTTTGAGCGTATATCCATTGCTTCTTTGCTTTTTTCCATGATACCCCAGTGTGAGCCCCGATTTGGAGGGGGGGGGGGTTAGGGAGATGATATGAGGGCTATGGCTCGAAACAGAAACCCCCATCTTGTGATACATCATTAGAAAGCTAGAATACAAATCCAAGCAAGTTAAGTCGATATCGTTTTTCAGACTCGATGCATCGATGGTAGATTTACGATAACGACCCATTTCTAAAAAATTGTATCTGCCGTTATTTTGACAGGTGCCAATTTAAAAATATTTGGGTCGAAAATGCTCTACTAAACATGTTTTACGGAAGTGGACATGACACAGGTGTTTTCCATAGTAAAAGAATTAAAGTCATATCAAAACCATCAAAAAAGAAACAATCTTTGAAAAATGCTGACCTCTGTATAGCAAGTGGAACGAAGGTTGCTCTATTCAACAGACTACGCTCTCAAACAGTTAGTACGAGGTATTTGCATGTCGAGAATGGTAATTTTCATGCGAGCTCAACTCAGTGGGGAGCATTTACCATTCATCTTTTAGATGATGAAGAAAGCGAAAGCGAAGAATTTAGCGTTCAAGATGGTTACGTTCACATTGTCCATAATATCCAAAATTAGCTTATTTAGTCCTACAACTCTTCAGTTCCAACAGTCAACCCACCCCCCTCCCCTCCAAATAATCTATACCGATTCCAAATGCCACCTATTTACAGGGACCCATTTTGTTGCTTTAAATTGTGAACTTAAAGGTATTATGGGCTTAGTGGTTACTCAAAGACCATAATTGACGACAATGATTCAGCTTCAGATAGTCTGGTTGTTTCCCGTGTATAAATCGAAAATTTAATTTTTTTCAAAAACAACAATAAATTTGTGGAGGCTAAAAAAATCAAATTTTGGCTGATTTACTGGGTCAGGTGTATTTTTTAACCGAAATATCTTGTTTAATAGAACAATTTTAACACAAATATGTTTAAATTTGGACCTATTAAAACGAAGATAAGTATTTTTTTCGAAGATGAAAAAAAAAATCGATATCGAAGTTTGACCTTCTATACATCAAATTCAAAAAACGATATCGAGCTTTGGGCTGTGTAATCATGATTGAATTGGCAAATTTTTCCATTTTTGTGTCTTTTTCTGAGGTTCTCTTGCTTTAACGAATTGATGGTGAGAGCTATTCAACCGATCTACCCGAAATAAGGCGCGGTCGTGCTGCGCTCCACTCGGGATTAAAGTGACGTCACACCCAGATTAGCAGGTATTTGCAGCTAAAAATTGCATGACTGTATTCTAGAGGAACCAACGAACACAGCCATGCACAGTTTTCAGGTGAATAGAGGTGAATAGGTTGTTAAAAGTTTGATTAAACTAAACTTTTATTTTGGGCTTTTCAGAGGTGTGCATCTTTAGGCAGAGATTTCCTCCATTTTTAAAGAGTTAAATCTTAATGTCAACATACTAAAATGTTACTATAAATACTAAAACTACAAAACACGGGGGATACAAACATTTTCTTCAATTTTTTCTAAAAATTTCTTTTGCAAAGTTACAGTCAGAAAAAGAAATTGTTTCTAACCTCAGAATTTACCAAAATACTCAGAATGCTGAATCCAGGCGCTTCTAAGGCAAGAAAAATGGGATAGATATGACAATTGAAGGTGAAATTTATCAAATATAGATGTTAAAGAGTAACTTTCAGTCATTAAAACAGCGATTTGTGCCAATGACCCATGTCTGGGTTTTAACCCGCTTCGATCCACCGTGCGGCGCAAGACTCATTGAAAATTGAGGCGGTGGCTGCAAAAACAGCACATACCGAAAAACCTGATTTCCAGAAAACGCATTCAAAGTTTTCATTTGCTAATAACGCGTTGATGATTCGGAAATGAGTACAATTTTTTTTTGTTTTATGCTTTGAACCCTTTTTGAAGAGAATCCAAGGACAAATTTAGAAAAAAAAATGGTTTGAGCTCATTCACGGCCAATTTAAAAAAGTGAGTTATGTGCGGTTTTTGCACCCAACAATTAAATTAACGCAAATTTAATAGGATTTGACAGTTAACTGAGAGAATAATAATTTTTTTGCCATAATTTATAGAAACATAAAAATTTAAAGTAAAGTAACAACGCAAATTGAAACAAAAAAGTAAAAACTAAATAATAAATCAGCTATATTTTGCTCGCACTTAAATGTAATGGAAAATGACCTCTCAAAGTACATGGGCATAGCCAGCAATTTGGCAACCATGAATTCTTCCCATTTGAACGCATGAGAAACAATCGACTCTTCAGGAGACCAAGGCTCTTTTACTAATCGATGTTTCTCATGCATTCAAATGGGAATAATACACAGTTACACACAGTTATACGTATAGTGCATGTACTCGTATGTGCTGTTTTTGCACCCATCGACGCGATATCTCCGCGTAGAATCATCGTCACGTCACCAAATTCACAGGGGTGATACTTCTTGAGTATAATTTTTAATTGCGCTGTTGGGCGCAAAAACAGCACATACGCGCATGGGCTGTTAATGCAGGGGCCGCCTCAATTATGGAAATACAATAACAAATATAAAAGAATTTCAGTAAAAGGATGCAAATTAGTGAAGTAAGGAACAAAATGGAATAACTACTGTTCAGTTGTGATTTCCATCCAGCGAATAAAGAGTGGCTCATCAAGTTAGTGGCTTTTCATGTTATTTTTAAAGCCTTTCCTGGCATAGCCAAAACTTTCTAAGGGGAGGGGCCGGAGCGGAGGGGGGGGGATGAGTTCATACAGCATTTAACAAAATTCCCTGAATTCACGAGAAAATGCCCTTCCAGCGGAAAATTTGGAAGTCAAGGGAGGAGGGGGATCTAAATCCCCCGGATACACCACTGGTCATTTGGCAGTTATTGTTACCAGACACAGCATGACAATTTCAGTTCCTGAGTTAGGAAGAGGACCCCTGAGGCATTCTCTAAATACGTACGTGACATAGTTACTCATAAAAGTTGAAAAAAAATGCTATTGCAAGTCCACTACCGTGATGCTGATATTAGGAGACTTTATGGACGGATTTTTTAGGCATGCTCTCAAATTTTCAAATTAAAATATCAAGTCGTTCAAAAGTTATATCCAAAACTAGACTGTAACGCACGTGACAAAAACAGGAACGCGTTTGAGGCACCCTCTGCTATTACATGAAATTTTAGGTCGCCAAGGGAAGAAAAAAAAAATCTGTTGGCAGTCTCTGAGACCTCATACCCAATAGTTTCCTCCCAACTAAAAAGCACTAATTCAAAATTGATTTTTTCATCAAAATTTTAAGCTTACTTAAAAAGCGGTGGTAACGCACGTGACCGTAACGCACGTGACATATTTTCCTCGCGTGATAACGCACGTGACAACGTTTTTAAACATGGCATATCTCATGTTTTTATGGACAAAATTCGATGAAATTTGGTACCTGGAGGTATTTGGTCTGAAAAAAACGAATCCGACGTCAGTTTCTTAAAATTCTTAAATCCAAGATGGCTGCCTTGCGCACATCCACAAATACAAAATAGAGGAGTAGATTAGCTGTACCGGCGGATTTTGATGAAATTTGGTATCCGGGGGTATTCTGGCCCGAGAAAAACGAATCCGATATCGGTTTCTCGGCCGCCTTGCGCACGTCCACAAATACATAACAGAGGACTATTTTAGCTGTTTTGGGTGGATTTCGATGAAATTCGGTATCTGGGGATATCTTGGTCCCAGAACAACGAATCCGATATCGGTTTCTTAATATTCTAAAATCCAAGATGGCTCCCTTACGCACATCTACAAATACGAAACAGAGTGTAGCTCAGTTATTTTGGGATGGATTTTGATGAAATTTGGTAGCATGCGGTAATTTAATCCGAGTAAAATGATTCCATTTTCGGACCAAAATACCCTCGGATACCAACTTTCATCGAAATCCACCCAAAATAGCCAAACCAGCCCTCTGTCATGTATTTTTAGACGTGCGCAAGGCGGCCATCTTGGATTTTAGAATATTAAGAAACCTATATCGGATTCGTTTTTCTCGGGCCAAAATACCCCGGATACCAAATTTCATCAAAATCCGCCGGTAACAGCTAATCTACCTACTCCTCTATTTTGTATTTGTGTATGTGCGCAAGGCAGCCATATTGGATTTAAGAATTTTAAGAAACTGACGTCGGATTAGTTTTTCTCGGACCTAGATACCCCCAGGTACCAAATTTCATCGAAATCCACCCGAAATAGCTAAACCAGCTCTCTGCCATGTATTCGTGAACGTGCACAAGGCGGCCATCTTGGATTTTAGAATACTTACAAACCTATGCTGAATTAATTTTTTCGAGTAAAAGTACCTCTGTTCTCTGTTCATCAAATTTAATTATACTCTGTCGATTTACTCTGTCTATATTGCCTCAGGTGCGAAGTTTATCATTCTATTTTGCGGCAGAATGTCTGAGGCCTTGACCTTCGGTGGAAACAGTAAACAGCAATCTTCGACTTCCGGCGGAAATAGCTAGCTTTCATCTTTGTTTTCATGACTTTTCCTAAAATTACACGAGTTAACAACTGGAGGAATCTCACGAAATTCCTTCGCATTTAAAATGGCTCTAGTTTGGTAATGATCGCACATGGAATGGAAAAGTTATGCCGGATTTTATAGGGATGAAATTGCGTGCAGTAGAGTTTTACAGAAACTGTAACGCACGTGACAGAAATGAAAATAGTCGGAAAATGAATTTCAACTTATTTTAAAGCAAATCAAAGGGGATGTTTCGATAGAGTATCCTCGTATCCTTACTTCTACGAATTATCTTTCATTTTGATCGAACAGATTCGCCGCAAATCAAAATTTCGTACTTTTCCGTAACGCACGTGACACTTTGACCTATCTAGATTAAGTGTTGTTTAAAATAATTATTTGACTTACCAGAAAATTGTTGCTTTCCTGGATGCTTTTAGATTGCAACTGAATGCAGAATATCCGAGTTTCGGAGAAAAATTGATTGAATAACAACAAGAAACAGTGGTGCCAACTTTCGCACAAAATCACACTGACTAACATGCTCACGAATTAGAGCGAAAATACACTAGAAATTACGATAATGTTATCAAACTAGTTCGGATTCGTAAAATTGAGGAGTTATGCCATTCGCTTGAATAATTATTTCTTATTTTAAGTGAACTTGATTTTTTCAACTTTTTCCCTCCTATTTAGAGAATGACTCCCCTACAGACCAGTCCAACGATTATAATTGGAATAGTTTTACCCAAGATCTATTAATACCAGGTCAGTCATGTAGGTGGTCCATCCCAATATTTCCCCGCTACACAAGTAAATTCACTGTTGCATTCCACCTGACGGCTGTCCATTTAGCCGAGTGAACCGCACAACAGAAAAGATGCACTGTGCAGCAGACCAGGGACTTATAGATTTGCAACAAACCAGGGAAGCACTTGGAACGGAACACGTTAACCCCGCTTACTTGATACTGGACTGACCTGGTATCAGTGGCGTAGCGTGGTCCAAAGACTTGGGTGTTGAAAAATTTCCGTCTGCGATTTCCTTACCCTAACCAACCCTTGAAGCACTGTCAACTCAATACAACATGAGGATAGCCTTGACCGACTATTACCGTCATTTGACTGGTCTTTTAACATTTTGCAGTACCTAGTACCACAGAATACTCTAATCAGAACGGAAACTCTAATTCATTTTGAAACATTCTTTACTTCGGGCCGCCATGTTCGAAAGTGAGCATCTTCGGCAATCTTCGGCAGATCTTCGGCAACTGGCCGAGTTGTGATTGGTTGTATAGCCTGAAAAAACCAAAGACTTCTAATACTATCTAGACCTGACATATGACCAGCTCCTTAGGGCAGATTGGGTCTGCAACCCGTTGGTCAGATTGGTGCACCGCGGCCGAGATTTACATTGAAGTAAATGGGAAAATAACGATTTTTAAAAAATCATAAAAAATAGTAAAAAAAAATGTAAACCTATTAAATAGGGTACCGTTCGAAAGCTTATGCTCCGTAGATTGGGCCCCTTTTTTTTAGTTTTTTCAATTTTTACTCCAGAACTTTTCTACAGAGGCTTAAAGCTTACAGGAAATCCGCGTGTGTGTACGTAAGGCAGTGCGAGTGTGTTAGTAAGTGAATGAGAGAGCGAGCGGACCTTTTTCGTTTTTTGTCCTTTTGTACTGTAGCAGCTCGGGTAGGTTGTGAGAGGGATGAGTTGTGCATGTGTTTCAGTAAAGACAGGTAAATGTGCGTATGTGTGGGTGTGTGTCTGGTGCGGCTCCGGTCGGCGCTTCGTTTCGCACGGTCATTGTTGACGGGATCGGCGGGGAAACAATGGGCGAAGGGTCGAACCGTACTCACTCACACACTCGCTTTACCCTATGTACACACACACGGATTTCAAGTAAACTTTAAGCCTCGGTAGAAAAGCTCTGGAGAAAAATTCAAAAAACTAAAAAAAGGCACCCAATCTACACAGCATAAGCTTTCAAACGGTATCCTATACAATAGATTTAATTTTTTTTTTACCATTTTTTATGAATTTTTTAAAATGATTTACCCATTTGCTTCAATGTAAATCTCGGTCGCGGTGCACCAATCTGACTGACGGGTTGCGGCCAACCAGGGACCATTGTCCCTCTACTCAGCCCTAGGTTCCCCGCCATAGTATGAGCCTTTTGTCAGGTCTAGATAGTATTAGAAGTCTTTGGAAAAAACATGTCCGCCATCTTGAGAAGTGAGTAGGCACAGTTGCCAGTTTGTGCCAGTAGATTCCAAATCTTGTTTCCATTGGCTCTTATGGGAGTTTCCGTTCTGATTTGAGTATTCTGTGCTAGTACAGAGCAATTCTAAACAAATAACATAGTACTAGTGGGTCATCATACCTGCCTTTCAGCATAGAATAAAGATGTAATAGAAGCGACACTGTCGCCGAATCTTCTATCAGAACTGGTTGATCTTGAACGATCTCGAAAAGATTATGTTTGGAAGGATGTTTCAAATTCTGTAACCTTTTCATTCAACAACAACATCAGCCACCACCCATCAGCGCTGCGATTGGCTTATTTTGAATTTCGCGGTGGCTGGCTTATTTGAAATCGTGCGGTGGCTGGCTTATTTTAGATCGGTCGTCGGCTGGCTTAGAGTCCCTGTGTATTAATAAATATGCAGGGGATATTAAAAATTAAATAAATTATTAAATATAATATATTACGTACTCGTACACACTTATACAAGGACTCTAGGGTGGCTGGCTTACTTTAAATTGCGCGGTGGCTGGCTTATTTTGAATCGCGCCGTGGCTGGCTTATTTTAAATCGGTCGTTGGGTGGCTTACCGTCCCTGTATCACAGAATAATACAATCAGAACGGAAACTCTGTCGGATTTTGAAGCAAATTCATTTCGCGTCCGCCATGTTGGGATATAGGATGTTTACATCTGGATTCGCGCGTGAAAAAAAAGTATAGGACATGATCCGCAAAATTTTCATTCCGAAATGCCATTAGGATAAAAGTGAGGGCGGAAACTTAGGATTTCTTTCCAGAATTTACAGAAATAAATGAGTTTCAACACAAATCACACACGTCCGCCATGTTGGGATATAGGGCCACAGCGTTGCCTATTGGTGCCATTAAATTCCAAACTTGCTTCCATTGGCTCTTATGGGAGTTTCCGTTCTGATTGTATTATTCTGTGCCTGTATATTGAATAATGAATATATAGGGGATATTAAATACTAAATATACTAAATATAATATATTAAATATATATATATAAAGTTCATTAAATATTCATGCACAGGGACTCTAGGTTGGCTGGCTTATTTTGAATTGCAAGTGGCTGGCTTATTTCGAATCGCGCGGTGGCTGGCTTATTTCGAATCGCGCGGTGGCTGGCTTATTTTGAATCGCGCGGTGGCTGGCTTATTTCAAGGTCAACGATAGGAGTTTATACAGAGCCTTATGGAAGTGACGCTTCTATTACGAAGTAATCTTTATTCTATGCTTTCAGTAGCCAGAGTTGCCTGTTGGTAGCCAGAGCCGTACTAGCTATTCGATTTGAGTGAGAATTTATAGGGATCCCCACATTGCTAACATTCTGAGAATTATCCCCTACGCATTGCTACTAGATTCATCAAAGGCATCTACTCTGTCTGCAATTTTTTCTCCAGCCTCATGGTGGCGGTGCGTGTTTCCTCCATTGTGATGAAATATGTTCGGCCAGTCGTTGTCGATGGATCAACGCTCATCAATATTTCAGATAGAGGCAATGTTAGGACATCTGGTGTTGATGGATACACAAAGGATGGGTTGGGACCATTGGGATAAAGGGAAAAGTTAGTTTAACTTCTGCTTCTACCTCATGAGTTTGTAACACACACGCCAGCCACCACTTCCTATCGTAGACACTGATGACAAAACCTTTAATGTCGTTGATGCTCATAGCTGAGTTTTCTTCCGGCTCGCCAGTGATTGACATTTTTGTTCCCTCGATTGCTTGGGAAAATAACTTCACCTCCAAAGTTGTTTCTGAGATAGGTAGGAAAGCATGATATACTTGGGTTCCTTTCAGAGTTTTGAAAATTTTAAATCTCTCTGCCAATGCGGGGCACTCAGTTTGGTACTGTGCTTCTGTGATGTACTCAAAATTCATGTTGTGAATATTTTCTACGGCCCAGTTGAAAAGCTGTCTTGGAGTCATGATTTGATCATTATAAGGCCGCTGGAGGCTGGCTCTACTGGCTAGTCTTTTTATGGTGCCTCCAACTCCATCACACACATTTTTGCCGTGGGCAGTAGCGAAAAAATTCCACTGAGCTTCCACACCAAATTCAGTTAAATGATAACACAAATTTATAAACATTTTTTTGTTTTTATACTGGGACGCAGCTCCGTCTGAAAAATAATTCAGCTTTTTGACTTGAGAAAATCTGTCCTTCAAAAATGTAATCAACTTTGCTATGTATAAATGTACAGCAACTGAATCGTGCACCAACGAATCGGAAATGATGACAAAGCTTAAATGATGGAGCTCACTCTCAACTTTATAATATACAACAAATGGGTGGATGGTCGCCTGATCGTTGTTCCAGTGGAAACTTTGCACTTCATCCTGGAGGACGAAGCTGTAGTTTTCCGAAAAGTCACACGTCACAACAAATTCACCCTCCCCGAGAGTTTCTTTTTTTTCACTGTAGAATGCCGATTGTTCACGAGCGAGGAAAGAATGTTTCAACAGACCAGTTAAATTGTTTGAAAAAGTTTCTAAAAAATTCTCCGTTGTTTGCGTCACCGTTTCAAGACTAGCCCTGTCTGTAGATATCCATTGTTTGTAAGAAATTTCCTCAATATTTTCATCGTCAAAAAATTTTAGCTAAGGAGGCAGTTAGCTGTTCCACTCCTGGACACTCGGCACACTCTAAAAAATAACAACTAATTCTCGGGGGGTTGCATATTATTTGAGCAATGCATGTTCTATAATTTTTTAAAGGAATCTCAAGAGTGTTGGTCAGTTCAGCGAGACCTCCTCCTGACATCATTAGTTTCATGTTTTGGTGGATGACACATATGCACACGGAGTGTGCTCCTTTTGAGTCAGGCAAGATACAATATAGAGGTCTCAAGGAGCAGAATTTGGAAAACCCTATTTTCAACTCTGAATGTTCACTTTTGAATTTAACATAAGCCTCTTTTAAATTGCCGAGAATTAGTCTCTTTTGAAATTGTTTCTTTTCCCCTTCTACCGTTATAGATTTAAAATCTTTTTTCCCAGGCATTATACGGCTAATGGTGTCTGATTCATAAAAATTATGTATTGCCGCTACTGTCTCCATTGGTAAATTCCGTCCCAGTCTCTTGTTTGGCGATGACATCACACCCTTTTCTACTTGCAGTCTTTTTGCTTGCCGAGCAGCATAATTTGTGGCGTTAAAAACTTGCTGAATTTTGTTAATGGTCCAAGATTTAGGGAGTACCGTTAGTACCATTAGTTTTTCACTTCTAGAGTTTGAGTTACCATACTTGTCTTTCAATTACTGAATAATTTCAGACCCAGTATCATCTTCATCATCGGTCTGATCGCTATCTCTTTCAGAAAGCTTGAAAATTTTTCTTTTCAGAGCCCTACTTAGTTACCTTTTTTTAATTTCGATATTGGATATTTTGTTTGAGTTTCAACTTTTTTCAACGAAATTGGTGATTCTCCAATGCTTTCCAAACTAACATTCACACTATGAATGACTTCTTTCTCCTCTATCTCCTGAACTTCCTCTTCCTCCTTGCGACTAGCTCTAGCCTCCGGTGGATCTATGCTACTCCCATGAGACTCGGACTCTTTTTCATTTTTATCTTTCAAAATTTTTAATTTTCGCCGACAGTTATCACAAATTTTGAAAGTTTCATTCAAATTAGGAGCGGTTTCAATCATCCAATCCTGGACTGGACGTGAATTTTTTTGAGTATTTCGAGTGGTGTGGTTCATCTAGTGGATTACAACAATAAAATTTTGATTTGCTTGATGAAAATTTAGTGCTTTTTTTGTCCAAAAAAAGCACTAAATTTTCATGCAGGGTTGAAACTGCCAAAACAGTAACATGCGGTGTGGTTGTATTAATTCAAGTAGGTGGTCCGGTAGCAGTAGGTGAAATGCAAACCCACTGCCACTCTTCTCTTTCCGGAGATACTTCGGCATATAGCGCGAGGCGTTTATCAGTCTTTACCGAACACAGACCTATGCAAGGAGTCAGACACACGAAGCATTCTTCAGCGGGCACCTCACAACTGCTGCGACAAACGCACCAAGGAGGGAAGTAATTGAGGTATTCTCTGACAGTCACCGAACACCTCGCTGTCCCTGCCGTTTTCGGCCGTACTGTTTCATTCACTCGGTGCGGTGCGTCTCAACTCTCCCTTGCTCCACTGCAGTAATATCCAAATTCCATCCTCTGGTGAGGCGTTCGCCGATTGCCACCGGACACCTCGCACTGTATTTGACAGTGCGCCTTGCTGCTATAACAGCATCATTTTTTCTTTCACTTTGCAGACAAATTTTGACTGATTCAGTGCAAATTTACTAATCCAGTGTGCTTTAATTTACAGTTGCTGTTCCAATAAAAATTTCACCAATTAAGTACTCAGCATTTGAAATTAAATATCACCAAAAATCGTAGGGTGTTCACCGAACACCCAACCTAACCTTGGACACTACGCAACTGCCTGGTATAAATAGATCTTGCTTTTACTTTTTAAGAAAGATAACTATCATATTAGGATACATATGATGAGAACACATACAATTCACTCATGGTATCATGTAAAAACATCCAAGGTAAATGATAGAGTATGAGAGGAATTGAAAATTGAATTGATGAAGTCCTTATGTTCCATGACAGTCCCTAAGATCAGTTTTGCAGTAACAGTGAACGTGGACGAAGATATAACGAAGGACTGCTGACTGCTGTTGGTCCTTTTCAATCCTGGCCGCAGCGCCCAAACAGCGGTTCGAGGAACTACAGCGGTCTCAAAGCAGCATACTTTATACAGCACAATTTCCTCTCGTGCAGGCAAGCGGCGCCGAGTGGTGAGGACACTTAATCGCCACTGCGAAAAGCCAAGTTTAAGTCCGGACCGGGCGGAGACTTTTTGCAAAAGTGTTTGCCACAGTTTCTCACACCACTGCTTGAGGGCGCTGTGCACAGAGCGAAAACCCGCTATCACGTTTTAACACGGGCGGAGATAGAAAGTCGGCAGTCCCAAAGAGTAAACAAGAGTCCCAACAAAATGGTAGGAGAGCATGGCAGGTTAGGTTAGGTTGGCGATATCGAAAAGTCAGCCTCTGATTGGCTGGGATTATGGTGATAATCCCAGGTGATTATGGTGATTTAACATGGGGTTTTCGACTTTGCCTCATTTAAAGTCAAAGTCCGAGAAAATTGTTGCTCCTTACTTTCAGGAAATTTAAATTATATTTCTTTGAGGATATACCGAAGATATTGATGGGTCACACATATCACTTCATTACAAACTTAACAGAAAAGTATGAAATTGAAAATTAAATTACGAGGATTTTTTTCCGCCGTAACGTCCAATTGTGAGCCCCTTAAACTTCGTATTATTTCGCGTTTTTACGCTTAGATCTTCGGGTTGCTTCATGAAATCGGCATATTTCCTTCAATCAATGAATTTTACATGAATTTCAAACCATCGGCACTAAACTAAAACATGAAAAATGGAAAAAACAACTGCTACACCACACACTTGGCCCAACCTGTGCGAAGAGTAGAAAACATGGCTAAAAATTTATCCAGGGGTGCAAAATGTGCCCGATCTGGCGATCCGTGGATCACGTGAAAGTGAGGACATTTCTGGGAAAGTGAGGAAATTTCTGGGAAAGTGAGGAAATTTGTCCAATTTTTTTTTTTTTTTTTTTTTTTTAATAATAGCAACAAGGATTTCCCAGGAATATAGTGTATAAATGGAGAAAATATCGGTCATTTTGCGAACATACGGTATTGAAATGTTAAAATAACCAAAAAAAAAAGTCATCACTTTCAAATCTGTGTGAGGAAATTTTTTAAAATCCTGTGAGGAAATAAGTCATGGATCGCATGAAACTTCCGAAGTTTTGGAACATTTTGCACTCCTGAATTTACCGCAATTTTACTTTCAAATTCATATTGTTAAGTTAAGTTTTCAACGAAGTGATATGTATGACCCATTAATATCTTCGTTATATCCTAAAAAAAATATAATTTAAATTTCCCGAAGGTAAGGAGCAATAATTTTCATGGAATTTAACTTTAGACCAGGCAAAGTCAAAAATCCCCTGTTAAAATTCCATGAGAGCGATTTCACAGGGCCCAGGCTTTCGCCAGCCAATCAGAGGCCAAACAATCAACAGTGACATGCGATAGTAATTCGACTCTGCCACGCTATCTTACCGGTTTGTTGGGACTCTTGTTTACTCTTTGGGCAATCCTCAGTGATATATTCGTCCATGCAGTGAAGACAAAAAGGAAAGCAGCTAAGGGAAACCATTTCAACAATGTTAGCATCCCATCCAATGGACTTCAGAAAAAAATTCTTCAAAAAAATTGAGTTTTCCATTAAATGGATTTCTGAGAAGCAAATCAAGTAAAGCTAATCCCACTCTTGAAGACTTCTCCGAAAAATTCAGAGTCAAGTCTAAATGAAGCAGTAAACAGATTAGAACAAGAGATCAAAATAGATTTAAGTAGAGAAAAAATAATATGTAAACCTGAGATGAGGAATCTTCACCACAGCTGAAGCAGCAGCTAATGTATTTGCATAATGCGTCCATTTCTTATGGTTGTTAAGATAGACTCACTGGAAATCAAAACTTATGACATAGTAAACTTGAGCCTGTGGCTGGGAAAGATTAATTTTTAAAAGGAGTGTCAAGTTGAAAAATGAAATACTTTAAACTTTATATATGATAGAATTTCCTCTCTAACAAGCTTTGCACTGCACTGTTCGGAATATAAATGAAAAATCACTATTAAGTTACTCGAATATATGTAAGAGTGGCGCTGGAGAATGGTACAACTAATGAAACCAGGCGAAAAAGACGTGATAGAAATTTGCTTAAAAAAGTGTGATTTGTGTAAAATTAGTATATTGGTATATTCAAAATGGTATATTCACGATATTTACGAAGATTGAGGTTGTGGTGGTATCAAAGATTACTACATACAGAAGCTACTTGTAGTAAGATTCTGGCTCGAGAGATGGCGCCACTAGTCGCTTTTTAGAAATTCACGTTTATCGGTCAATATTTCGTTTCTGGGAGCGAAAATCAAAAAAAGGGCTTCGATGGAGCCTGCGTAATTTTTTGCTCGATTTTTTGAGCCAACTTTCAACAAAATTGGTTGCAAATTGAGGGAGAAACTATTGAATAATATTTGGCACTCGATTTGCCTCGTGGAGGGGCCTTGTAGAGGGTCATTCCATTTTAAATCAACCAAAATTAATGAAATATGTTGCTGCCTAGTCATGGATTTTGGTAATATTTTGTGGGGTGATTGTAACTACTTTTAGTAGCTCAAAACGTATTTTTTCATATTTTTTTAGCTTACGGCCCCTGAGATATAGGCAACCGGAAATTCAAAAATTGCGATTTTAGGCTTATCTTTGAACGCGTGCCACAGCCTTAATTCTCAACGGAAAGATACGGTTGAGGTCTCATTTTGATGCGTTTTGTGTCTTCTTTTCATTGCTATAGGTCGTTTTTCATTAATTGAAGGTTTAGCAGGTTGCATACCTATTTGAACTTTGGTGACCCTATTGCAATTTTTCCGATCTTTGATAATTTTTTTTAATAGGATAGCGTTGGTAGAAAAAATTCATACTTTCCAAGCTGTAAGTACACTACTAAGAGTACCTGCTCAAAAAGAATTGGATCTCCTGAGCAATTTTTTCTAGTTGAAAAAATTGCTTAAAGTCGGCTGAAATTAAGAAAGACCCAACTTTGAGGTTAAAAAAGTCGATGTGGGGATTCATGAAAAAATCTTAAAAAATAACTAAAATCACTGCTTTTATGTCTACTTTCAATATCTGAACTCGAAAGGTTGTGTATTTGATCGCTACAGTCGGATTTTTTTTTTTCAAAATTGGTAAAAATACAATTTGCTCGAACACACGCGATTGAAGCGAATAGAAGAGCCAACTCTTTGAGGTTTAAAAATCTCGCAAAATCTCTAAAATGATCGCTTTTAAGTCCTTTTTCAACGCCTGAAGTCGAACATTTGATTACTGAAGCGCTTCAGTTGAAAAACAAGTTCGTAAAATCGGTAAAAACACAATTAGCACGGCCACAATCTGAGCTCAGTTCAGGGCATAGGGGCGTCGCGTGAAATTTTACCAATTTTACAAGCTTGTATTTCAACTGAAGCGCTTCAGTAATCAAATGTTCGACTTCAGGCGTTGAAAAAGGACTTAAAAGCGATCATTTTAGAGATTTTGCGAGATTTTTAAACCTCAAAGAGTTGGCTCTTCTATTCGCTTCAATCGCGTGTGTTCGAGCAAATTGTATTTTTACCAATTTTGAAAAAAAAAATCGACTGTAGCGATCAAATACACAAACTTTCGACTTCAGATATTGAAAGTAGACATAAAAGCAGTGATTTTAGTTATTTTTTAAGATTTTTTCATGAATCCCCACTCAGTCATGGGCAAATAACCGAATAACGAATAACCACGAATAATTGACTAAAATTATTCGCATTATTCTTATGTTATTCCTATTAGTAAATCGAAGTTTTGACACTACCAGCATATTCATCTGTCATAAGATGAAGGACTGGTAGCGATAAAACTTTGATTTACTAATAGGAATAACATGAGAATAATGCGAATAATTTTAGTTAATTATTCGTGATTATTCGTTATTCGGTTATTTGCCCATCACTGCCCCACATCGACTTTTTTAACCTCAAAGTTGGGTCTTTCTTAATTTCAGCCGACTTGACTTTAAGCAATTTTTTCAACTAGAAAAAATTGCTCAGGAGATCCAATTCTTTTTGAGCAGGTACTCTTAGTAGTGTACTTACAGCTTGGAAAGTATGAATTTTTTCTACCAACGCTATCCTATTAAAAAAATTATCAAAGATCGGAAAAATTGCAATAGGGTCACCAAAGTTCAAATAGGTATGCAACCTGCTAAACCTTCAATTAATGAAAAACGACCTATAGCAATGAAAAGAAGACACAAAACGCATCAAAATGAGACATCAACCGTATCTTTCCGTTGAGAATTAAGGCTGTGGCACGCGTTTAAGTAATCTTTGCACGCGTTCAAAGATAAGCCTAAAATCGCAATTTTTGAATTTCCGGTTGCCTATATATCAGGGGCCGTAAGCTAAAAAAATATGAATAAATACGTTTTGAGCTACTAAAAGTAGTTACAATCACCCCACAAAATATTACCAAAATCCATGACTAGGCAGCACAGGCATAGAGTCCCTTGATGGAAATATTATAATTCCATCAAGGGACTCTACGATCAGTATGAGAATGAGAAAGTCCCTGGAAAGTTCCAAACGGCCACCCATAGAAATCCAGAAATCCAACTCGTCTTTGTTGTTTGTTGTACCTTGCAGCAGCAGCACTTGCAGTATTGCTTTCAATTCCGTGTTTACCAAAGACTTCTAATACTATCTAGACTGGACATAAAGCCGATTTTAGGGCGGGGAAAGTGAATACCAGGGACCAAATAGTGTTGCGTCCTCACGGTCCCGCACGCAGATGATCGGTGAGCACTTACGGGGGGTATAAACTACACGCAAATCAAAGATATTATACTATACAGATACGCAAATGTGGCATACTTAGGGCGGGGAAAGTGGGCCCTGAACGGGGTACATAATGCGCCTGGGAGGGTATGCTTCTTGTTAGCTTCACGATACAAACAAATGACGATTTGAAGGTTAATCACAGTCCTCATGCGTAATATTAAACGAACGGTTGTGATTTCGCTTTTATCAACTTCTACAAATTTTTTCAGTGTCCTACTTTTCATTTTGTCTCAATTTTGCTTTTTTAATGCCTTACTGAAACTTAATTTTGATATTTGATCATCCAGTGATCTTTTTTTCAAACCTAAAACCTCCTCGCGGAGGAGTTATCCTGAGTTATCCTCACCCTCCAAGTCGCTGGAACTAAACTTTTATCCATGCCTTAAATGTTTAAGTTCTCGACTCCTTGAATAATGAATACTTTCGGAAATCGTTGCTGTTTAAGGTTTAACACTTACTTTCATCATGTTTTCTTGCCATTTGTCAGTGGATATTTGCAGAGTGATAGTCAATCCTTCCTTAGCGGAAACTGCGTCTCCTACATGCATTACTACACGAATGTTTCATTCCTTAACTTAGGTTGCAATTTAGAGACCTGACCTAACTTGAACTTACTGAGTCCTCCTGATTCAATTTGCAATTCAGAAACTTATCTTGAATAAAGGTCTTGAGATTTCTTGAGAAAGTTTGAAGAGTTGTTCAAGTAAGATTCATACGCTAACTTTCTGTTCCGAGCCGCTTCGGTCACGTAAAGTTGTGCACTCAAGGCAATTCTGAAGGAGATAAATTGAAGGTGACTCATTAGAAACCTTCAACTAAACTTAGGATTCCTCAAGAACTGCCGGTTGATTGCAAGCTTTTTGAATTCCTATTTTGCTCACTCTACCTCGACTCAACTCGCTTTTGTTTTGAGTATTTCTCAGGGGATGTCAAGTGCGAAGTATATCTCAAGTAAAGTTTCTGAATGCAGCCTAAGTATTCTTTTGTTTTTTCTCCTTTTCTTGAGTTGCACTGAACACCTTAAGTAATGTTGAAGGTTAAAGGGGCTTGTTTGTCTTAGACTGCAGTTATCATAGTCGTGTCCCCTCCTTGCTTGGAAAGTGAGGGCAGCGGATTTCTTAGCAGGTCAATAATTTCAAGAATAATCCTGTCTACGGCGCAGCAATCAAGATTGTTAATTGCTTTCGTTCATGAGACAATTCCGTTTAAGTAATTCTACGTTACACCATCAAGACTCTTTACTAAATTTCCTCAAAGGCACTTGATTATTTCTCAATTTGCTCATCATCTTCGGGTTAGCAGTGGATTCATTACGTTATTTGTTCTATATCTTTGATTCTGATTCCATTTAAATGCCATCCTTACTGCCAAGATGTCATCTAAACTGATCAGATTAAAGTTAAATTCATCGCAGGATTTTCTCCCTTAACTTCATCAGGTAATTATTTCACTGCATCTTTAAAATTGTTAAATCCACTGACATCTCTTTACTGCTGGTTGTTTTAATATACCGTCATTGTTAGAACTGATCAATACTTGCCTTGCGGATGGTGTCTTCCCTGACTTCATAAAAATAGCTAAAATAACACCTCAATTTAAAATGGGCGAGAAGCAATTACACTCTTTAACTATAGACCCATTTCTGTGCTCTACACTTTTTCAAAAATGTTTGAAAAAGTTATGCATGAGCAGCTGAGCAACTATTTTGAAAACAATAATATTTTAAGCTCTCGGCATGTTCGTTTTAGGAAAAAAAAAATCCACCATTCAAGCAGTGCAATAGATAATGTAAATGAAGTTGTAGAAAAACGCTGCATTGCTCTTAGCATGCATGTTGACCTAACCAAGGCCTTTGATTTAATAAATCATCGACTTCTTCTAAAAAAACTGAGAGTCTATAGATTAAATAACGCTGCTATGAAGCTTTTTGAGTCCTACCTTGTTGGTAGAAAGCAATTGGTAAAAATAAATTTGATGTCTGGTCTGACATTCTCTGATGCTCTTGACCTAACTCAGGGCTCTATTTTAGGTCCTCTTCTGTTTATTAACTTCAAAAACGATTTACCCGATTTTGTAAATTTTCCAACCTATTCATTTGCCGATGATACTATTATGGACATTATTAGGAATAAAGGATGAGACAAGGAATCCGTAATCATATGGCAGCAGCCTCGTATATTCAATCAGTGATAACAAAAGTCCCATTCAGGGTTGACGCCTGGTGAGGGCTAAAGTCCCCCACCTAACAACTCAGTAGTGCCACAACATTCTCCCACACTAAAAAGAGAACAAAGAGTATTTAACATTTTACTCAAAAAGAGAACAAAGAGTATTTAACATTTTACTCAAAAAAGAGAACAAAGTGAAACAAGTGTATTTGACATTTACTTCAGCTCTCCCACACTAAAATGAACAATGACTAGAGTAGATAATTTCGTAAAAAAAAAAAAAAATTATCGGAATAATTCATTAAGAGTGCGAGAGTCAAAAATTAACATCAAGATTTAAGAGTAATGAGATGTGGGAGTTAGGAACGCAACAAAATTACTTGGCACTATTAATTAAATACTAATTTTATTTCAAGATAAAGTCTTGAAGGTGGCGCGGAGCTTGACGCTCCCTGCTTGGTGGTTTTCCAGACACAGGGGGTGAGGTTCCCTGGAAAGAATTTGAGATTATTCTTGCTCGACCCCTACCTATGCTTGGAGTCTTTGACGAGAGGTTCTTGTTCAGAGATTCTGGTTTAGCAGCAATGGATGATTGCGAAGGAACTTCTGAACTGCGAGAGGTTGAAGGTTGGTCAGGAGAAAGCGTGATTAACAATGGTTCGCTTGACACAGGCACCGGACATTGAACCGTTGGTTGGTTAACTGTTGAGTAGTCAGCAATAGTTGGTTCTTCTGCAAAGCGAACTTTCTTCTTTGGTAGTTGATTGGATTCTGATTTCTGATGTGCTTCCGCTTCTTCCGTAATTTCTTGAGCTGGTGCTGGCCGTAACTGGTTAATGTGGCGCTTGAAAATGAATCCATTGTTCAGTTTAACTAGATAATGTAGACGGCCAAATAACTTAAGTATTTTCCCCCTTCTCCAAGTTGGTTTGTTATTTATAAACTTTCGAGCAATGACAGTTTGTCCCACAGACAAACTTCGAACAGGAAATTTAGACGAACATTTAGGAGGTCGAGACGGAAAAATTGCATCGAGACGAATTCGAAATCTTCGATGCAAATACAATTCCCCTGGGCTTAGACCGCCTTCAAGGGGGGTTGCTCTAAATTGTAGCAAGATTCGTTTTACCTTTGTTTCAATTGAACCCGGTTCATTTCCCATCTTTGCGAGTTTTGACTTTAGTGTTTGAACGTAGCGCTCTGCTAGTCCATTTGTGGCCGGGTGGCCTGGTGCTGTAAAGCATTGAAGGATACCTCGGGTCTTACAGAATTGGGCAAAATCTGGGTTTTTAAAAATTGATGCATTGTCTGAAGCCATGGTTTTTGGATACCCATGTGAGACAAAGATATTTTGGAGAAGTTTCATTGTAGTTTCAGAGGTGGGTGCTAATTTTATTGGCTCAATTTCTGGCCACTTAGATTTCGCATCGACTAGAATGAGGAAGTGATGACCAAGATGAGGCCCTGCATAGTCGATGTGCACTCTGTCAAAATTTTCAATTGGTTTTTCCCACTGATGGATTGGTGCTTTTGCTGGAGATTTTTGATTCAACAAACAGCTTTCACAAGAACGAACTAGTCGCTCAATTTCTTTGTCAATTGACGGCCAATAGACGTAGCGTCTGGCTAGTTGCTTCATCTTGGTCATTCCAACGTGCGTTTCATGTAATTCTTGAAGAATTTTGGAGCGAAGCTTACCTGGAACAACAATTCTGTTTCCTTTGAATAAAATATTGCCTTGGACCGTATACTCAAGATTGGTATTGTCTTTTGGATCGTTTTTCAATGATGCTAGGGTTTGCGACAGCTCTGGATCAGCTAGGGTATGTTCTGCGATGTCAACGCTAGTAATCCCAGCTGTTTCAATTTGGAATAGAGATAATTCATGGCAGGCGATGAGCTCGGCATCTAGTTGCATTTGGTTGCATTGATTTTGGTTAGTACTGGGAACTGGAAATCTGGAAAGATAATCAGCATTAGTGTGCAGGTGATTTGGCCGATGTTTGATTTCGTAATCAAAATGTGATAAGTAGGCGGCATATCTCAGTAATCTTGCAGCAGTCATCGGTGGCAGGTGGGCATGCTGGTGAAAGATTCTTGTTAACGGAGCGTTGTCTGTCATAAGGAAAAATTTTCTTCCATAAATATACATGTAAAATTTATCTAATGCAAACATTATTGCCAATGCTTCCCGATCTAGTTGGCTGTAATTGGATTCAGCTGGTGTCAAAGATCTAGAGGCAAATAAAACTGGTCGTTCAACCCCATCCACGATGTGAGATAGAACCGCACCGACACCAAATGGGCTGGCATCGCAAGCAACTGCAACTGGTAGTGAAGGATCAAACGACATAAGGACTTGATCGCTTGCAATTATTGATTTAAGTTTCAGAAATGCAGCTTCACATTTTGCTGACCAGTGAAAAGGAACTGTGTTACGAAGCAGTTTCCTGATTGGGTGAGTGATGGATGATGCATTCCGAATGAATCTGGAGTAATAAGTAACGAGACCTAAAAATTGCTTTACCTCTGATTTATTTTTAGGTTGACGGGTCGCAACAATGGCTTCAACTTTACGAGGATCTTTGTAGATCCGACCATTTTCAATAATGTATCCTAGGTATGATATTTTGGTTTGAAAGAATTTACATTTGGATAAGTTTAGGTGAAGGTTATTTTCTTCAAGCTTTTTTAGACATTTTATCAAATTTGCTCTACACTCAGCTAGCGTTTTACCATGGACAATAATGTCATCGAAATAAAATGTTACACCTGGTAACCCAAACAAAATTGTTTCCATTGCTTTATGAAAAAGACCTGGAGCTACTTTTATACCGAGGCCTAGTCTTTTCATTCTATATGTACCCTTACGGGTGGAGATGGCTTGGATCATACTGCTTTTATCATCGACTTCAAAGTGAAGGTAGGCTTTAAAGAGGTCTAATTTACAATAGTACTTGGAGTTTTTCAATTCACTTAACACCTCATCAATTTTGGGGATTGGGTGATGATTATTAATAAGAAGAGGATTTACAGTGGATTTATAATCAATACAAAGTCTAACCTTACCATTAGGTTTTGGAACCGGAACAATCGGCGACCCCCAGTCGCACTTTTCAATTGGTGCTACGATGTCATCTTTTTCCCATTCGTCAAGTTCTTCATCAACTGCATCCCGAATTGCATAGGGCACGTCTCGGTGTTTTCTGTAACGTGGTGTGTTTTTGCGAAGGTTTAGAGTTAACTTGACATTTGGCACTTTCCCGACACGCTGCTCAAAGATTTGAGGAAAGAGATTAACGATTGATGAATTCGATACAGGTTCCAGTGTTTGAATATTCGCATCTGCTTTGCTGTCAAAATCCAATTCTTCTAATCTGATACATAGGTTCCTGATCCATGCTCTACCTAAGATGGGTGAGAATTTTGATGGAACGATAAAGATAGTTTCGATTGATGATACATCTTTAAAAACAACTTTGACTTGTACAGTACCTAGCGGTACAACTATACCTGCATCATAGGTTTTAAATTGGTATTTAGTAGGACTAGGTTGCATTTGAAGGTTGAGTCTTGAAAATTCACATTCTGGAAGTAGGGTAAATCCGCAACCCGAGTCAACTTCAAATTTGACTGGTTTTCCTTCTATCAACACTGTTGCAAAAAATTTACTAATGTCGGGATTAGGATTCATATTTTCTTGATTACCTGAGATACGCCATAAGTCGAGGGTTTGGTTGAAGTCTTCTGAATCGCTTTCAGCTTCACAATTGAGCGAGACTGTTTTGATGCTGGACCTTTTCTGCTGAGAGAGTGTGGTTATGCATACTTTATCTACATGTCCGTAGCGGTGACAGGAATTGCATTTCAAGGATCTGGGATTGGTGCGACAGTCGGCTTTAAAATGGTTGTTTCTTCCACATTTAGTGCAAAGATCTGCGATACCAAGTTCACGAAGGCTTATTCGAGGACGAGAACTACTTTGAGAGAAGTGGCGTGGAGCGGAAGATTGATGACGTTGGCCATTGGACCTTTGGGGCGATTTAGATTGTGACCTGTAGTACCTGGATGAATTTGAATTAGATCTGCGAGGATTATAAGATGATTTCGAGTTAAACTTGGTGTACTTAGACACTTTATTTACTTCACCAGAAGATGCTTGAATTGAGTTGAGTGATTTTTTAATCTCTTGATTGTTGAGTTGTGACGACTCAAAAGCAAGTGCTTTATCAACTGCCCCTTGAAAATCTAAGGAGGCATCACCTAAAAGTTTCTCACGAATGATTGAACTGTCAAGTCCACGAATGAATTGGGCACGTAAGAATACATCAGCGATTGATTTTCCGCATTCACAAGAAAAGGCGCAGTTTGGTAGGTATTTGCGTAGGGCTGCAACATAATTTCCGATACTCTCAGATTCCCCTTGAACCCTTGATAAGAATCGATGTTGTTCGATTAATAGATTGGGTTTAGGGCTTAAATATTTATCTAATTCATTAGCAATTTGTGCATAGGTTAATTCGTCCAATTTCTTGGGAGCGGTTATCGATTTAACTGTTTCATAAGTTTCGCTGCCTATAGCGTTGAGGAATGTACTTTTTAGAAGCGCTGGATCACTATCAATTTTCTTTAGTTTAGCATAGTTATCGAATCGCTCTCTATACTGAGAAAAACTTTCAGCCTGTTTGTTGAAAGTTTCAAAATTCAAAATCAACGGGGGTACCTGAAGTTTGTCTATAGACTGCTTGAACACACTTAGGAATTCTTGGAACTGTTGCTGGTCCATGATGAAGACTGATGATTACGTACCAATATGTGCTGAAATTGTGCTGAAACCACATGTGACTTGATAACCTGTAGAGCATTGATAGGCTCCATGCGAGAACCATGCGAGCACGCACGTGAAGAACGACACTTCGATTTCGAACTTTTGATCAATCGCGAACTTCGCGAACCTACCGCATTTGACCGAACGCACACGAGATTTTCACGGCCGAAAAGTAAAAAAAGGATTAATCTTCGTCGCCAATTATTATGGACATTATTAGGAATAAAGGATGAGACAAGGAATCCGTAATCATATGGCAGCAGCCTCGTATATTCAATCAGTGATAACAAAAGTCCCATTCAGGGTTGACGCCTGGTGAGGGCTAAAGTCCCCCACCTAACAACTCAGTAGTGCCACAACAGATACCTCAACCATTCTATGTGAAAAAGAAGCTACTTCCCAGTTAGAGGAGGTATTTCACAAGGTAAAATACGGTTTCAATGTATGTATGTTGTATAATTCAGACAGCTCTATTTGTATAAAATTCTAAATAAATAAATAAATAAATATCCACTGTGGGTGCAGCTCTCAAAACAGCTCATGCAGTTGACTTAAAGTGAGTCCTAGAATGAGATGAATATGACGCTAGGTGACTGACTAGACGGAAGGAAGTAGACAGCGGGTTAAAGTATTAAAAGATCCTCACAATTAGTCGTTAGGAAATAAGTCATTTAGGAGCCCTCGCCCTATATCTGGAAAACCTACCAAGCAAACGGTACCCATACCAATTCATGAGCTTCCACCAAGAATTGTCATCAGTACCTTTGGACTCTCTGGGACCAAAACATCATACGTCCTGACGGTCCTACCCGAAAATGATCGGAGAGCACTTAGAGGGTATAAACCACACGCAATAATACTTAAGTACGCACCATCCAACGTCTTTCGGAGGAACGTCAAGCTGTAACATAATTTGGTCCCTGATGAGTAAAGTTTTAAAAAACTGTACAATGGGAAACTTCGACAGAGACCAACAATTATTTATCGTTGAGTTTCGAGTAAAAGAGGGAAATGAAAACACATATTTCGAGGAACAGGGAATTTCTATTATTTAATTTGTGAAAGACAAAACGGAATGAAGGATGATTGTTGTAAAAGTTCAAAGTTTTGGAATTGCTGCGAGATAAATGAAATAGCCAATGTTCTCCGACACAAACAATCACTGTTTATCACGGTAAATACACCGTTCGTCATCTGCCAACTCTCATGAAATGACCTCTATTGACTGTCCAGTATGGCGTGACAAAAATATCTGTGATTGACGCATTTCATCATGATGACCGATGTGAATGCATAGAAGGCACTCCAAATTTCCTCGGAATGGAAGAAATGTGTGTTGAGTTTTTAGCATTGGCATAGACGAACGTTATCGAATCAAAATCACCAGCCCTACACATATTGGTGAGACAAAATGAAAGAGGCTGAATCAGACAAAAGATACAGTTAGGTAATGATCCTTCATAACAGTGAAAGCTGATGACTAAATTGAAGCAAAAGAAACCGAGCTCATTGAAAGGTCCTTAACCTGGGGTCCACACCGGGCCCCAGCGAACACCGTTAATCGTTTTAATATTATTCGTAAATCAAGGTTGTGATTTGAGGTCTGAAGAATGGCTAATAAAGGGGAGGTGAAGCAGAGACTCACAGAAGAAAATCTAACTTTTGAGCAACCAACAAAAAATGGACCTCTAAAATGATATGCCTGCCAGGCACAACTATTTATTGATTGAGAAACAATAAAATTAATTACTAAACTCAGAGAATAATAATCATTTTTAAATAGATTTGCCTTCCGAAACTCAACAAATTATCCGCTTTGAAACCAAACCTAATGAGAAGATAGAACATATCTAAGAAACAATACCATTTAGAAATATAACCTAATTTCATTTCATTTGAAAAATGTCAACAAACAAACTGGATCCCCTCTTACGAACAGCGCGCATGAACGAAGTCGAATCACGTGGATTGAGTTCAATTTCAACTCGGGTTCAATCCTCCGCATAAACACGAGGAACGGATCGAGTCGGATTGAGTTCATGTTCAATCCGGATTGAAATGCTCGCATAACCAGCACTACTATCTTTCCTGCTTCCTACTTCATGGTGTTTTCGGCTTTCGCCGCGGCTCAGTGCATAAGAGAAAAGACCTGATTGACAGCAAAGAGTTCTATGAAAAAGTTTCAAATTTTTCTTATTCATGTAAGTAATTGTATTTATCACTCTTACGTCCCACTTCCAAAATCGTTACTACCGTGAATTCTTCGTATTTAAATCTGGATGTTATACAGATATTGTCTCTATCAGTCAACGTGTAAAAATGGAGTTCAGATTCACATCTAATCACTGAGAAAACTTCGCTGTAGGATTAGGTGGACCACCCTTTCTCATTCTAAACTCAATAGCTAAAAGTCAATTTTTTTTTTAAAACGAAGTCCTATGGGGGCGAAATGGCGCAAAAAATGTTGACCACTTTGACAGGGTCGTCCACTGTTTGCGGCTACTTGTGAGTTGTGGCACATTGAGGTGTATCACCGAATCTTGAGGGCTACGACCTGTTGACTATTTCATGGTGAAAGTCCTGTTTCAGGAATCAAATTGTAGAAGCCTCTTTACTTACATTTTTTAACACAATTTACCGCAAGAAAATTTGAATGTAACTTGTGTTTTGGTAATTATTTACTTGAAGCACTTTTCTCAATTTGATTTCATGTTTTCAAGTATCACTGAAAGGCTCCACTAGAGTATAAATAACAAGAACATAACAGCGGAAACAATTCCTGTGGCATTTCATTTGGTCATTATTTGATTTTTCATTATTTTCCAATCCGTTTGTCTTACTGCAATACCACACTGTTTATTCTTTAGTTAAAGGACTGCTGAATTTGGAGGTTGTTTTTAGCCAGAGACAAGTAGAGACCCAGCACAAAGCTTGCGACAGGTGTCCACTTTTCTGGCTCAATTTTGGTCGGAACTCATCGGAACAACAGCCACCTATTGCCTAGTGTTGACTGATGAGCGTGTGTTTTGCATTCGACAAGCAAAACCTGTTTCCGGGACGGTGAACCAATCACAGCTTTGTTGAGCTTCACCATTCACATTAGGCAATGTTTATCGTTGCAGCTAGTGACTCACGAACAAAACTGTGACTGCTAAACTTGCTTCACTTTTCTAATACGGGGAGCGTACGGTGTGCGGGGTCTCTTATTTGTCTCTGTTTTTAGCAGTCATTACTTTATCTATCAAAAACGGAACCTTACCTAACCTGACCTCTCAGGAGTATTGGTTAAGTAGGGGATGCAGCCAAACGGATAAAGAATCCAAGTTTTTCGCTAAAAATTGAGGTTTGGCGGGGTTAGTGAAACATCCGTGAGGCGGCGACGTGGGTTCCTTGCCTTGGTAATTACATTGCGACTCTGTATATAGGAGCTATGAGTGTTAACATCTTGTTCTAAGGGGTTTATATTAAAATAAAACATGATGTTGGCTTAGAGCTCTAACGTGATTAATTTAAATAGGCTTATTGACATCACGAGCTTGGATGACTTAGAGTAGTAAATTAGAGAGGTCGTGGCAATTGCCGTGCAGCACGCAATATGCAACATCTCCCTTCTATCGAAAGACAGCTTTATTTTAAAACTAAAATTGATCACAAAAATGAAGTTTTTTGAGGAAAGAAAAATAATATATTCAAAGAATATTAGTAACAAAAACAAAATTATACTACCTTTGATTCTGATTCCATTTAAATGCCATCCTTACTGCCAAGATGTCATCTAAACTGATCAGATTAAAGTTAAATTCATCGCAGGATTTCTCCCTTAACTTCATCAGGTAATTATTTCACTGCATCTTTAAATTGTTAAACCACTGACATCTCTTTACTGCTGGTTGTTTTAATATACCGTCATTGTTAGAACTGATCAATACTTGCCTTGCGGATGGTGTCTTCCCTGACTTCATAAAAATAGCTAAAATAACACCTCAATTTAAAATGGGCGAGAAGCAATTACACTCTTTAACTATAGACCCATTTCTGTGCTCTACACTTTTTCAAAAATGTTTGAAAAAGTTATGCATGAGCAGCTGAGCAACTATTTTGAAAACAATAATATTTTAAGCTCTCGGCATGTTCGTTTTGGAAAAAAAAAATCCACCATTCAAGCAGTGCAATAGATAATGTAAATGAAGTTGTAGAAAAACGCTGCATTGCTCTTAGCATGCATGTTGACCTAACCAAGGCCTTTGATTTAATAAATCATCGACTTCTTCTAAAAAAACTGAGAGTCTATAGATTAAATAACGCTGCTATGAAGCTTTTTGAGTCCTACCTTGTTGGTAGAAAGCAATTGGTAAAAAATAAATTGATGTCTGGTCTGACATTCTCTGATGCTCTTGACCTAACTCAGGGCTCTATTTAGGTCCTCTTCTGTTTATTAACTTCAAAAACGATTTACCCGATTTTGTAAATTTTCCAACCTATTCATTTGCCGATGATACTATTATGGACATTATTAGGAATAAAGGATGAGACAAGGAATCCGTAATCATATGGCAGCAGCCTCGTATATTCAATCAGTGATAACAAAAGTCCCATTCAGGGTTGACGCCTGGTGGGGCTAAAGTCCCCCACCTAACAACTCAGTAGTGCCACAACATTCTCCCACACTAAAAGAGAACAAAGAGTATTTAACATTTTACTCAAAAGAGAACAAAGAGTATTTAACATTTTACTCAAAAAAGAGAACAAAGTGAAACAAGTGTATTTGACATTTACTTCAGCTCTCCCACACTAAAATGAACAATGACTAGAGTAGATAATTTCGTAAAAAAAAAAAAAAATTATCGGAATAATTCATTAAGAGTGCGAGAGTCAAAAATTAACATCAAGATTTAAGAGTAATGAGATGTGGGAGTTAGGAACGCAACAAAATTACTTGGCACTATTAATTAAATACTAATTTTATTTCAAGATAAAGTCTTGAAGGTGGCGCGGAGCTTGACGCTCCCTGCTTGGTGGTTTTCCAGACACAGGGGTGAGGTTCCCTGGAAAGAATTTGAGATTATTCTTGCTCGACCCTACCTATGCTTGGAGTCTTTGACGAGAGGTTCTTGTTCAGAGATTCTGGTTTAGCAGCAATGGATGATTGCGAAGGAACTTCTGAACTGCGAGAGGTTGAAGGTTGGTCAGGAGAAAGCGTGATTAACAATGGTTCGCTTGACACAGGCACCGGACATTGAACCGTTGGTTGGTTAACTGTTGAGTAGTCAGCAATAGTTGGTTCTTCTGCAAAGCGAACTTTCTTCTTTGGTAGTTGATTGGATTCTGATTTCTGATGTGCTTCCGCTTCTTCCGTAATTTCTTGAGCTGGTGCTGGCCGTAACTGGTTAATGTGGCGCTTGAAAATGAATCCATTGTTCAGTTTAACTAGATAATGTAGACGGCCAAATAACTTAAGTATTTTCCCCTTCTCCAAGTTGGTTTGTTATTTATAAACTTTCGAGCAATGACAGTTTGTCCCACAGACAAACTTCGAACAGGAAATTTAGACGAACATTTAGGAGGTCGAGACGGAAAAATTGCATCGAGACGAATTCGAAATCTTCGATGCAAATACAATTCCCCTGGGCTTAGACCGCCTTCAAGGGGGGTGCTCTAAATTGTAGCAAGATTCGTTTTACCTTTGTTTCAATTGAACCCGGTTCATTTCCCATCTTTGCGAGTTTTGACTTTAGTGTTGAACGTAGCGCTCTGCTAGTCCATTTGTGGCCGGGTGGCCTGGTGCTGTAAAGCATTGAAGGATACCTCGGGTCTTACAGAATTGGGCAAAATCTGGGTTTTTAAAAATTGATGCATTGTCTGAAGCCATGGTTTTTGGATACCCATGTGAGACAAAGATATTTTGGAGAAGTTTCATTGTAGTTTCAGAGGTGGGTGCTAATTTTATTGGCTCAATTTCTGGCCACTTAGATTTCGCATCGACTAGAATGAGGAAGTGATGACCAAGATGAGGCCTGCATAGTCGATGTGCACTCTGTCAAAATTTTCAATTGGTTTTTCCCACTGATGGATTGGTGCTTTTGCTGGAGATTTTTGATTCAACAAACAGCTTTCACAAGAACGAACTAGTCGCTCAATTTCTTTGTCAATTGACGGCCAATAGACGTAGCGTCTGGCTAGTTGCTTCATCTTGGTCATTCCAACGTGCGTTTCATGTAATTCTTGAAGAATTTTGGAGCGAAGCTTACCTGGAACAACAATTCTGTTTCCTTTGAATAAAATATTGCCTTGGACCGTATACTCAAGATTGGTATTGTCTTTGGATCGTTTTTCAATGATGCTAGGGTTTGCGACAGCTCTGGATCAGCTAGGGTATGTTCTGCGATGTCAACGCTAGTAATCCCAGCTGTTTCAATTTGGAATAGAGATAATTCATGGCAGGCGATGAGCTCGGCATCTAGTTGCATTTGGTTGCATTGATTTTGGTTAGTACTGGGAACTGGAAATCTGGAAAGATAATCAGCATTAGTGTGCAGGTGATTTGGCCGATGTTTGATTTCGTAATCAAAATGTGATAAGTAGGCGGCATATCTCAGTAATCTTGCAGCAGTCATCGTGGCAGGTGGGCATGCTGGTGAAAGATTCTTGTTAACGGAGCGTTGTCTGTCATAAGGAAAAATTTTCTTCCATAAATATACATGTAAAATTTATCTAATGCAAACATTATTGCCAATGCTTCCCGATCTAGTTGGCTGTAATTGGATTCAGCTGGTGTCAAAGATCTAGAGGCAAATAAAACTGGTCGTTCACCCCATCCACGATGTGAGATAGAACCGCACCGACACCAAATGGGCTGGCATCGCAAGCAACTGCAACTGGTAGTGAAGGATCAAACGACATAAGGACTTGATCGCTTGCAATTATTGATTTAAGTTTCAGAAATGCAGCTTCACATTTTGCTGACCAGTGAAAAGGAACTGTGTTACGAAGCAGTTTCCTGATTGGGTGAGTGATGGATGATGCATTCCGAATGAATCTGGAGTAATAAGTAACGAGACCTAAAAATTGCTTTACCTCTGATTTATTTTAGGTTGACGGGTCGCAACAATGGCTTCAACTTTACGAGGATCTTTGTAGATCCGACCATTTTCAATAATGTATCCTAGGTATGATATTTTGGTTTGAAAGAATTTACATTTGGATAAGTTTAGGTGAAGGTTATTTTCTTCAAGCTTTTTTAGACATTTATCAAATTTGCTCTACACTCAGCTAGCGTTTTACCATGGACAATAATGTCATCGAAATAAAATGTTACACCTGGTAACCCAAACAAAATGTTTCCATTGCTTTATGAAAAAGACCTGGAGCTACTTTATACCGAGGCCTAGTCTTTTCATTCTATATGTACCCTTACGGGTGGAGATGGCTTGGATCATACTGCTTTTATCATCGACTTCAAAGTGAAGGTAGGCTTTAAAGAGGTCTAATTTACAATAGTACTTGGAGTTTTTCAATTCACTTAACACCTCATCAATTTTGGGGATTGGGTGATGATTATTAATAAGAAGAGGATTTACAGTGGATTTATAATCAATACAAAGTCTAACCTTACCATTAGGTTTTGGAACCGGAACAATCGGCGACCCCCAGTCGCACTTTTCAATTGGTGCTACGATGTCATCTTTTTCCCATTCGTCAAGTTCTTCATCAACTGCATCCCGAATTGCATAGGGCACGTCTCGGTGTTTTCTGTAACGTGGTGTGTTTTTGCGAAGGTTTAGAGTTAACTTGACATTTGGCACTTTCCCGACACGCTGCTCAAAGATTTGAGGAAAGAGATTAACGATTGATGAATTCGATACAGGTTCCAGTGTTTGAATATTCGCATCTGCTTTGCTGTCAAAATCCAATTCTTCTAATCTGATACATAGGTTCCTGATCCATGCTCTACCTAAGATGGGTGAGAATTTTGATGGAACGATAAAGATAGTTTCGATTGATGATACATCTTTAAAAACAACTTTGACTTGTACAGTACCTAGCGGTACAACTATACCTGCATCATAGGTTTTAAATTGGTATTTAGTAGGACTAGGTTGCATTTGAAGGTTGAGTCTTGAAAATTCACATTCTGGAAGTAGGGTAAATCCGCAACCGAGTCAACTTCAAATTTGACTGGTTTTCCTTCTATCAACACTGTTGCAAAAAATTTACTAATGTCGGGATTAGGATTCATATTTTCTTGATTACCTGAGATACGCCATAAGTCGAGGGTTTGGTTGAAGTCTTCTGAATCGCTTTCAGCTTCACAATTGAGCGAGACTGTTTTGATGCTGGACCTTTTCTGCTGAGAGAGTGTGGTTATGCATACTTTATCTACATGTCCGTAGCGGTGACAGGAATTGCATTTCAAGGATCTGGGATTGGTGCGACAGTCGGCTTTAAAATGGTTGTTTCTTCCACATTTAGTGCAAAGATCTGCGATACCAAGTTCACGAAGGCTTATTCGAGGACGAGAACTACTTTGAGAGAAGTGGCGTGGAGCGGAAGATTGATGACGTTGGCCATTGGACCTTTGGGGCGATTTAGATTGTGACCTGTAGTACCTGGAGAATTTGAATTAGATCTGCGAGGATTATAAGATGATTTCGAGTTAAACTTGGTGTACTTAGACACTTTATTTACTTCACCAGAAGATGCTTGAATTGAGTTGAGTGATTTTTTAATCTCTTGATTGTTGAGTTGTGACGACTCAAAAGCAAGTGCTTTATCAACTGCCCCTTGAAAATCTAAGGAGGCATCACCTAAAAGTTTCTCACGAATGATTGAACTGTCAAGTCCACGAATGAATTGGGCACGTAAGAATACATCAGCGATTGATTTTCCGCATTCACAAGAAAAGGCGCAGTTTGGTAGGTATTTGCGTAGGGCTGCAACATAATTTCCGATACTCTCAGATTCCCCTTGAACCTTGATAAGAATCGATGTGTTCGATTAATAGATTGGGTTTAGGGCTTAAATATTTATCTAATTCATTAGCAATTTGTGCATAGGTTAATTCGTCCAATTTCTTGGGAGCGGTTATCGATTAACTGTTTCATAAGTTTCGCTGCCTATAGCGTTGAGGAATGTACTTTTTAGAAGCGCTGGATCACTATCAATTTTCTTTAGTTTAGCATAGTTATCGAATCGCTCTCTATACTGAGAAAAACTTTCAGCCTGTTTGTTGAAAGTTTCAAAATTCAAAATCAACGGGGGTACCTGAAGTTTGTCTATAGACTGCTTGAAACACACTTAGGAATTCTTGGAACTGTTGCTGGTCCATGATGAAGACTGATGATTACGTACCAATATGTGCTGAAATTGTGCTGAAACCACATGTGACTTGATAACCTGTAGAGCATTGATAGGCTCCATGCGAGAACCATGCGAGCACGCACGTGAAGAACGACACTTCGATTTCGAACTTTTGATCAATCGCGAACTTCGCGAACCTACCGCATTTGACCGAACGCACACGAGATTTTCACGGCCGAAAAGTAAAAAAAGGATTAATCTTCGTCGCCAATTATTATGGACATTATTAGGAATAAAGGATGAGACAAGGAATCCGTAATCATATGGCAGCAGCCTCGTATATTCAATCAGTGATAACAAAAGTCCATTCAGGGTTGACGCCTGGTGAGGGCTAAAGTCCCCCACCTAACAACTCAGTAGTGCCACAACAGATACCTCAACCATTCTATGTGAAAAAGAAGCTACTTCCCAGTTAGAGGAGGTATTTCACAAGGTAAAATACGGTTTCAATGTATGTATGTTGTATAATTCAGACAGCTCTCTATTTGTATAAAATTCTAAATAAATAAATAAATAAATATCCACTGTGGGTGCAGCTCTCAAAACAGCTCATGCAGTTGACTTAAAGTGAGTCCTAGAATGAGATGAATATGACGCTAGGTGACTGACTAGACGGAAGGAAGTAGACAGCGGGTTAAAGTATTAAAGATCCTCACAATTAGTCGTTAGGAAATAAGTCATTTAGGAGCCCTCGCCCTATATCTGGAAAACCTACCAAGCAAACGGTACCCATACCAATTCATGAGCTTCCACCAAGAATTGTCATCAGTACCTTTGGACTCTCTGGGACCAAAACATCATACGTCCTGACGGTCCTACCCGAAAATGATCGGAGAGCACTTAGAGGGTATAAACCACACGCAATAATACTTAAGTACGCACCATCCAACGTCTTTCGGAGGAACGTCAAGCTGTAACATAATTTGGTCCCTGATGAGTAAAGTTTTAAAAAACTGTACAATGGGAAACTTCGACAGAGACCAACAATTATTATCGTTGAGTTTCGAGTAAAAGAGGGAAATGAAAACACATATTTCGAGGAACAGGGAATTTCTATTATTTAATTTGTGAAAGACAAAACGGAATGAAGGATGATTGTTGTAAAAGTTCAAAGTTTTGGAATTGCTGCGAGATAAATGAAATAGCCAATGTTCTCCGACACAAACAATCACTGTTTATCAAGGTAGATTTTAACTGTTTATAACCTCCAAATCTACAACTGCTGATATTTGTTTGTATCGTGAAGCTAACAGGTTGCCTACCCTGCCCCTGATTTTTGAGCCCATTTTACATTCACATTTGCGTATCTGTATAGTATAATATCTTTGACGCAAATATACTTACGTGCGCACCATCCAACGTCTTTCGGAGGACCGTCAAGCCGTAACACTATTTGGTCCCAGGGGTGGGACAAAAATCGCATGTTGCGCCTGGCTACGCCGCATCCACGATTACAGTATGTGCTAAGATTTTCAGATATACATTGATTTAACTGGGAAAATGACTTTTTTGAAAAATTAATTAAAAATACTAAAAAAAATATTTTTCCATAAAACTTGGTACCGTTTGAAAGCTCATGATATGCAGATTTCGGTTCGGGCCGGTTTTATGTGTGATTTTTGAACGAGGAACATTCTACAGGGGCTTAAAGTTGGGTACCGATTTCTACGTGGTGTTTCATAAAATTGTTTTCTTTGTACTTTTTTTGAATGGTTACAGCTCAAAAAAATAAAATTTATGCGATAAATTATTGAGACACACAAAACAAATAACTTTAATCATAACATAGATTACGTAAAATTGAGTATATACAGCTATGTAGGTTGTCTCAGCGGGGTACCGAAACGGTGGAACACCCCGTAGAATCGAGGAAAATTGACCAAACTTTGAGCCTCTGTAGAATGTTTACGATTGAAAAAACGGTATAAAAACCGGCCCGAACCGAAATCTACATATCATGAGCTTTCAAACGGTACCAAGTTTTATGGAAAAATATTTTTTTAGTATTTTAATTAATTTTTCAAAAAAGTCATTTTCCCATTTAAATCAATGTATTTCCGAAAATCTTAGCACATACTGTAATCGTGGTTGCATACCGATCGGTTTCAATGGGCAGGCGTTATGTCCAGTCTAGATAGTATTAGAAGTCTTTGGTGTTTACCATTAGTGCTGGGACCAAATAGTGTTACGGCTTGACGGTCCTCCGAAAGACGTTGGATGGTGCGCACGTAAGTATATTTGCGTGTAGTTTATACCCCCCGTAAGTGCTAACCGATCATCTGCGTGCGGGACCGTGAGGACGCAACACTATTTGGTCCCAGGTTATTATGCGAGCATTTCAATCCGGATTGAACTAGGATCGAGGGATCGGACCGGACTGGATCGGGTCGCATAAACGCTGCGGATTCAACTCGATCCATGTTCGACTCGATCCCGCTAATAAAACTACGGGATCGGACCGAGGAATCCGGATTGGAAAACTTGTATAAACGATTCTTTGAGATTGGATTGAGTTGGATTGGATTCAAATCGCTGTTCGTAAACAAACCCGCGCCATTTTCTCATCATGTGTTCCTTCTTTCTACTACTAATTTGTCAACTATTGTTCGGTTTTTCACTTCTAGCTAATTTTTGCGTTTAGAATTTACTGTACCCGGTGTTATAATTATGTGAAGAACCATGTTTAGTTTAGTTTATTTATTTATCGAGAAACAATTTCACAAAAGAGTAGAGCTTACATAAATATTTCATACCTCCCACTAAGCTGGCTTGTGTTGGGAGGTACAGCCAAAATGATTAATACAATTACAAGGTAGCTAACAATAAATGAATTAATTAAAGCAATTTAAGCAAGCAGGAAAAGAAAAATAAAAATACAATACATTAACAGTAATGGTAAAATAGATGCAATAATAAAAAATTTAAATTTAGTAAAGATCATAGAAAAATATATACTAAGATTTGAAATTTAATATAAAAGATTTAAAGATTTAAAATTAAAATTTAAAATTTAAGAAATCACAACAGTTCACAACAATTCACAACAGTTGACTAGAAGTTAAAATGGAACAAATCACTTTTAAATACTTAACAATTTTACTTTTGTATATACTAAAACTTTCAATATTTCTGAGCTCTCTAGGTAGGTTGTTAAATAATTTAGGCGCAATTGCCAGCTCTGAACGCTTTAATTTGGTCGTTTTACTAGGTCTAGTTTTGAATTTTCCATCCATGTAAGGTCTTAATTCTTTGGAAGCCATCAGCAATTACTCGTTCCGTTTAAAATTACGTGTGTCGGAAGTACGTTTTCTTGCAGCCGATTTAATTTTAAATGCGTAAATTTGTAAGTTTGCTGTCAGAATGTGACTCCTATTTGCCATAATTTTTTTCCTGGCGAGCTCTCGTTCACTCTAAGTTCGGTCTGTATATGTGACCTGCGTAAATTTGTAAGTTTGCTGTCAGAATGCGACTCCTATTTGCCATAATTTTTTTCCTGGCGAGCTCTCGTTCACTCTAAGTTTGGTGTATATGTGACTGACCTCTTCTCCGATTAGAATTTTACATGACTTTGATAAGTGATTCTGGCTGCAAGTTTAGTAAGCAACCTCTCAGTTTTGGTGTTAACTCCCACTACAGATGTCATTTGAGGGTTTAAAGTATGCATTTTGACATGATATTCAAGTACACTTCAGGATTTACGATCTACTTTTGTTCAGAGCTGCAGTAAGCTAAGTAAACATGATGGGTAGAGACTGCTGTGCATCATTGATCGTCCGCTCGATTGATTCATTACTTATCTGAGACCTCATAGCGTTAATTGTAAGATTTTATTATGCTCAGTCTGGACATCATTTTGAGTATTTAACTGTGACTGGGCCCTACTGTTACGGTCCATGTGATTATGCAACAGGAGAGCAGGTTTCTTGAAAGATGACAGATTACGCCTGGTTATAATCTACACCGCAGGTGCGTTTGCACTTAGCATCTCATTCATGGCAGTGCTCAGAAACTTAGACTTTCCACTGCAAAGTAAGCAAATTGAGCTGACACTAACCATCTTTCATGAAATGAGCTCTTCTGTCGCTCACAGCTCCGACAGTTATCATCAGTGTTCGCTGACCAGCTAAAGACGGCTCCACACTACTCGGAGTTTGCAAGTCCCGAGCCGAGTGGCGAATGTTCGTCACTCGTCGAATAATGTCTCTGCGAGTGCGAGTCTACTATCTAGATTCTCGGCATGCGCTGAATGTCAAGAGCCACATTCGCATCTGGCATTTATCCTGTCTAACGTTGGTGGTAGTTCAAGAACAACTATTATCAGCCTTCGCACACCAAGGATTACCTGTTGTTGTTACACTGTGACACATTAGTTTTGATCCACTAACTATTGAATGATTTTTAATCATCTTCAATATTAGGGCTCAAGACTAAAGATAATCATCTCTTATCTTCTAATCTTTTTGCCGTCAGAGGTAAGTATAAATCTCATCCTCTGCAACTTTTGCCCTTGTCCTGGTAAGATCACTGGCGGATCTAGAAATTTTTCCTTCTCCCTTCTCCTACTTAAACTCATGAGTTAGAGGAGGATAGAGACAAAAGGGGGACAACTCATATCAAAACAAATCTGCCTTTACCTGACGAATGCGTTCAAATGGGCGGTGAGAGAGAGATGATAGGTGAAAATGTCCAATCATAATTGTCCAATACAAAAATGTCCAAGCGTACAAAAAGTCCAACGTACGTAAATGTTCAAATGTAAAAAAAAGTCCTATGTTTGTCCGGCGTAGGGGTACATGGAGATTTGCTCCTGCGATTCCTCCAAGATTTGCTCCTACACTTTGGAGTGTCTATGATCTCACTCTAGCTGGCATCAATCGTACGAGCAATGTGGTAGAAAGCTTTCATTCCAAATTTCAAAAACTCGTCGTCACTCATCATCTTAGTTTTGGACATTTTTGAATTACACATACAGGGTGTCCCAGACCACCCGTGAAGGTACTTTTTCTCAAAAACAGCTGGGAGTAGAGAGCTGAAACAAAAAAGTCAGATAGGGAATTGACCCCAAAGAATTCAATGAAAATATTTTCAAAGCCCCCGAGGCCCCCCTGGGGGGTTTTGGGGGGGTCGAAACACATTTTTCCATTTTGGCGGGGAAAAGCCTCTGAAAGGTACAAAAATAAGTTCAGATTCTGAAAGAGCAACTCATTGCCGACATTTTTACTCCTTTAACTTTTTCCAGAAAACCCAATTTTTGGGGTTATGGGCCCTTTTGGGGGAAATTTTCATTCGGCCACTGTGACCACACTATTCAATATTTTTCAAAAAACTGAAATCCATCTGAAAGAAGAGATCAAGACCTTTCGATTGATGTGCCACATAATACCTAAAAGAGAAAAATTAAGGCCCCCGCGAAGATTCCAAAATTTGGGGGTCTTTGGGCCCCCACGTAAAAAAAGTCAAATAGCAAGGTATAGCTTGTGATACATCGATCGAAAGCTCTCAAAGAGTAGAATAAGATGACGCAATTAAAAATCGTCTACAATCATTACTTTCAAAATGGCGGCCATTTGAAAATTACAGGTGTTCAAAGGAAAGTCCTGGGAAAAGAGTCCAAAGATGAACGATACATAAATTAAAAGGCCTTAAAAAAAGCAAACGAATGGCGCAAACCGCAAATCAATCCGCCTCTTCAATCAAAAGTTATGACCGATTGAAACTTAAAGGGCTCAATAAGGCCTATTTAAGGCTGCTTAAATTTCAATCGGTCATAACTTTGATTGAAGAGGCGGATTGATTTGCGGTTTGCGCCATTCGTTTGCTTTTTTTAAGGCCTTTTAATTTATGTATCGTTCATCTTTGGACTCTTTTCCCAGGACTTTCCTTTGAACACCCAAAATTTCAAATGGCCGCCATTTTGAGAGTAATGATTGTAGACGATTTTTAATTGCGTCATCTTATTCTACTCTTTGAGAGCTTTCGATCGATGTATCACAAGCTATACCTTGCTATTTGACTTTTTTTACGTGGGGGGGCCCAAAGACCCCCAAATTTTGGAATCTTCGCGGGGGCCTTAATTTTTCTCTTTTAGGTATTATGTGGCACATCAATCGAAAGGTCTTGATCTTCTTTCAGATGGATTTCAGTTTTTTGAAAAATATTGAATAGTTTGGTCACAGTGGCCGAATGAAAATTTCCCCCCAAAGGGCCCATACCCCAAAAATTGGGGTTTTCTGGAAAAAGTTAAAGGAGTAAAAATGTCGGCAATGAGTTGCTCTTTCAGAATCTGAACTTATTTTTGTACCTCTTAGAGGCTTTTTCCCGCCAAAATGGAAAAATGTGTTTCGAACCCCCCCAAAACCCCCCTGGGGGGCCTCGGGGGGCTTTGAAAATATTTTCATTGAATTCTTGGGGTCAATTCCCTATCTGACTTTTTTGTTTCAGCTCTCTACTCCCAGCCGTTTTTGAGTAAAAGTACCTACACGGGTGGTCTGGGACACCCTGTATACGGGCAGCGCAACGTGATAATGAAATTTTTTGCCTCCAGCTGGTGAAGCAAGACACAGAAATTGAAAACAACAAATGAAGGGCAAGCTTGCAAAATGAATAGAGAGTAGAGGACATTGTGAGTCATAACGAAGAATACCGCCAAAACGACGATATCCCAACGTCAACGTATCTAAGAGCTATATCGCGAATCATTTGAAAGCGCCCCAAGTAGGAGGCGAATGTGAACCAGAAAATTAGGTGTGGATTGTATAGTTAAGGTACAGGTACCTATTCCCATTTGAAATTTCTGTTCATTAACAAAGAAGACGAGACAAAAGCAGAAAAAAACCAGGGCCCAAAATTTATGGTACAAACGGCACTTGTTCTCAACCTCAAGTAGCGAATCCTTGCCTCTGCTCTGTAAGGAACCCATCTACCGTTGAAGAACAAGGACCGTCTGTCTGTCCCGAACATTTATTGGGCCCTGGACCTAAATTACGTTAGATATCATGAGTGTATTTGGACATTTTTGTCATAGTATGCTTTCAAGGTTTATAATTGGGCATTTTCTAAAAAAAAAAAATAGGTTTATTATGTTCGTTGGGCGATTGGAAATATTTCAATTAGACATTAATGTACATTGGACATTTTTTACGCTTGGACATTTTGTATTGGACAATTATGATTGGACATTTTCACCTATCACCGAGAGAGAAGCACAAATTCATGGATCCACTAGAGTCTCTTGGGAAAAATTTCTACAGCACAAGTACAAACATGACGCTTTATTTGTTCAAAAGAAGTTGACCTCATGATCAAATTTGAAGATTAGGTTCAACGTTCTTAGGTTCGTTCTTCTACCCCTTTTCTCCCTTCTTTTGTGTATAACCTTCAATGTGTTCGATTCCTTCTTGCCTCCGATAGAGCCTACTACCGACAACCAAGGAATGCTCGATACTGTACCCTTGAAAGTCGATCAAATTTTTAGGGTCAATAGTAAGGATCTATTAGACACAGGATTTGTCGTTTTTGTGAATGAGCCTTAAAAAAAGAAAAATGACGCAGCACATAAGATTCATTAGTTGCTACTGGCCATCTTCTAATACCGATCAACAGCTGAAGGGTTAGCGGTGTTGCCCTTCGACCCTGAGAATGTAGGTTCTAATCCTGCTTCGCTACCGATTCTTGGAACTGTGTAATTTCCTTCAATGACCAATTTAGAGTGAAATTTTTTTCCTCTGATCTGAGGCCCATTCACGAAACCTACGTAGCACGTGTGACATATAGATTCTTATGAACTATCGATCCTAAAAGTTAATCAACTATGAAGCGACAGGGCTCAAGCACTCCTCCTGCAAGTGTTCTACATTAACTGAAATGAAAGAATAATTTGAAACAATGGTCTGTGCATTGTAACCAAAGATTTGGCAAATCAGATAGATTTGTATTCTGTGGCTATGCTGACAGTCTTCCCTTACCCTCGATAGTTTTACGAGATATTAGCAACTCAACACCCCGACGACCTGCACGCAAAGCTATCGTTGCATTAAACACCAGTTCACGGAGAATGTAAGTACACTCAATTTTGAAGAACCCTGGTTGAGCTCGATTCATGATAGACGGCAGATGATAGCTCTTTCAGCTTCTGTGTCTTACGTTCATTCGAGTGTCTGCGCATTGAAGTCAGTGGGCAGAAACACTAGCTCCCTATTGCACGGTAAATACACCGTTCGTCATCTGCCAACTCTCATGAAATGACCTCTATTGACTGTCCAGTATGGCGTGACAAAAATATCTGTGATTGACGCATTTCATCATGATGACCGATGTGAATGCATAGAAGGCACTCCAAATTTCCTCGGAATGGAAGAAATGTGTGTTGAGTTTTTAGCATTGGCATAGACGAACGTTATCGAATCAAAATCACCAGCCCTACACATATTGGTGAGACAAAATGAAAGAGGCTGAATCAGACAAAAGATACAGTTAGGTAATGATCCTTCATAACAGTGAAAGCTGATGACTAAATTGAAGCAAAAGAAACCGAGCTCATTGAAAGGTCCTTAACCTGGGGTCCACACCGGGCCCCAGCGAACACCGTTAATCGTTTTAATATTATTCGTAAATCAAGGTTGTGATTTGAGGTCTGAAGAATGGCTAATAAAGGGGAGGTGAAGCAGAGACTCACAGAAGAAAATCTAACTTTTGAGCAACCAACAAAAAATGGACCTCTAAAATGATATGCCTGCCAGGCACAACTATTTATTGATTGAGAAACAATAAAATTAATTACTAAACTCAGAGAATAATAATCATTTTTAAATAGATTTGCCTTCCGAAACTCAACAAATTATCCGCTTTGAAACCAAACCTAATGAGAAGATAGAACATATCTAAGAAACAATACCATTTAGAAATATAACCTAATTTCATTTCATTTGAAAAATGTCAACAAACAAACTGGATCCCCTCTTACGAACAGCGCGCATGAACGAAGTCGAATCACGTGGATTGAGTTCAATTTCAACTCGGGTTCAATCCTCCGCATAAACACGAGGAACGGATCGAGTCGGATTGAGTTCATGTTCAATCCGGATTGAAATGCTCGCATAACCAGCACTACTATCTTTCCTGCTTCCTCACTTCATGGTGTTTTCGGCTTTCGCCGCGGCTCAGTGCATAAGAGAAAAGACCTGATTGACAGCAAAGAGTTCTATGAAAAAGTTTCAAATTTTTCTTATTCATGTAAGTAATTGTATTTATCACTCTTACGTCCCACTTCCAAAATCGTTACTACCGTGAATTCTTCGTATTTAAATCTGGATGTTATACAGATATTGTCTCTATCAGTCAACGTGTAAAAATGGAGTTCAGATTCACATCTAATCACTGAGAAAACTTCGCTGTAGGATTAGGTGGACCACCCTTTCTCATTCTAAACTCAATAGCTAAAAGTCAATTTTTTTTTTAAAACGAAGTCCTATGGGGGCGAAATGGCGCAAAAAATGTTGACCACTTTGACAGGGTCGTCCACTGTTTGCGGCTACTTGTGAGTTGTGGCACATTGAGGTGTATCACCGAATCTTGAGGGCTACGACCTGTTGACTATTTCATGGTGAAAGTCCTGTTTCAGGAATCAAATTGTAGAAGCCTCTTTACTTACATTTTTTAACACAATTTACCGCAAGAAAATTTGAATGTAACTTGTGTTTTGGTAATTATTTACTTGAAGCACTTTTCTCAATTTGATTTCATGTTTTCAAGTATCACTGAAAGGCTCCACTAGAGTATAAATAACAAGAACATAACAGCGGAAACAATTCCTGTGGCATTTCATTTGGTCATTATTTGATTTTTCATTATTTTCCAATCCGTTTGTCTTACTGCAATACCACACTGTTTATTCTTTAGTTAAAGGACTGCTGAATTTGGAGGTTGTTTTTAGCCAGAGACAAGTAGAGACCCAGCACAAAGCTTGCGACAGGTGTCCACTTTTCTGGCTCAATTTTGGTCGGAACTCATCGGAACAACAGCCACCTATTGCCTAGTGTTGACTGATGAGCGTGTGTTTTGCATTCGACAAGCAAAACCTGTTTCCGGGACGGTGAACCAATCACAGCTTTGTTGAGCTTCACCATTCACATTAGGCAATGTTTATCGTTGCAGCTAGTGACTCACGAACAAAACTGTGACTGCTAAACTTGCTTCACTTTTCTAATACGGGGAGCGTACGGTGTGCGGGGTCTCTTATTTGTCTCTGTTTTTAGCAGTCATTACTTTATCTATCAAAAACGGAACCTTACCTAACCTGACCTCTCAGGAGTATTGGTTAAGTAGGGGATGCAGCCAAACGGATAAAGAATCCAAGTTTTTCGCTAAAAATTGAGGTTTGGCGGGGTTAGTGAAACATCCGTGAGGCGGCGACGTGGGTTCCTTGCCTTGGTAATTACATTGCGACTCTGTATATAGGAGCTATGAGTGTTAACATCTTGTTCTAAGGGGTTTATATTAAAATAAAACATGATGTTGGCTTAGAGCTCTAACGTGATTAATTTAAATAGGCTTATTGACATCACGAGCTTGGATGACTTAGAGTAGTAAATTAGAGAGGTCGTGGCAATTGCCGTGCAGCACGCAATATGCAACATCTCCCTTCTATCGAAAGACAGCTTTATTTTAAAACTAAAATTGATCACAAAAATGAAGTTTTTTGAGGAAAGAAAATAATATATTCAAAGAATATTAGTAACAAAAACAAAATTATACTACAAAGTGATAGTAAAAAAAAACATACGTTAGAATATACATTGATTTACGATTCAATCAGTCGCTTTGGAGGGCGACTAGTTCTCCCTTATCTGGTTACTATTGTGGGTGCATCATCCCTATTATCAGCATTAAGTATAGGTGGCTCATTTATAGCCATATTTGACCCTGCCTTAGCAATAGGTATTCTCCAGTGTCACATTGGGATCTTTCTCTTTATCACTTTGGAACTCATCATCACCATTTAATTCCCTGGACGGGGCATTACTGGAGGGTCGGAGATGATAAGAATTTCTACAGAAAATATTCCCTTCTTCATTCTTGTTATAATCAGATCTGGGTTGAGTAACAGATTTGCTCATCAACTCAGCGGGTTTCCAAATTTTACCGTCTTTGTCTGCAACAAATGAACCTTTCAAATCAGGCCTTTCTTTAGATGTTTTATCGTACTGGGCTGCTGATTGTTGGTTGGATGCCAGAAGGGCAGCTTTGACTTCCTCTTGAAACCTATAGGTTTTAATATTTCTTCCGAAATTGGAATTTTAGTTTTCAAATTCTGCTCATTAAAGCTTGAGAGGGAGCTAATTTAGTTCCTTTAATGGGAGTTGACCTGTATTTCAGAAGACCTGACGACACATCTTCAGGAATTATAGCTTTTTTTTCAAGATGTTTTTTGCAATTTCGCAACATCTTAACATCTTGATTTGAGGGGTTTATATTAAAATAAAACATGATGTTGGCTTAAGAGCTATAACATGTTTTATTAAAATAGACTTATTGACATCACGAGCTTGGATGACTTCAAGTAGTACTTACATTAGAAAGGTTGTGGCAATTGCCATGCAACACACAATATGCAACAATGAAGAGGTTTTTAGGGTGGTGCATTTCGCTGGCTGCAGCTTCCGTCAGGTTGCTCTTCAATCGTTCGTCACTGTATCGTTCTCATCTCTCGGCTGTTTTGTCTCTGGTTGTTTACGTTTGTGGCTTTGTGCGTGTACTTACTCTTGTGGTGTTCTCGTACTTACAATTATTAGTGAATCAAAGTCAACAAGTCTTAATAATATCTGAATGGCAATTAAAATTGAGCTACTTTCTGCAAGAACTGTCAGAGTTCTTCTCTTTTGCTTGCTGAGAGAATTTTGATCGCATTTTTGGTGCGACAGGAATCGCAACCCAAGCTCGGATACTCAAATTTATAACTTGCACTTACTTACAATGTTTACATTTTGTTTCCCCACTCGTTTGGATAGAGTCAAGCTGAGCCTTTTTTTAAGTATGTCAAAATCCCAGGTTGCCTCAAGGTCTCAAAAATTCTGGAGTTCCGAAAGTTTGAAGATTTCCATCAGATCAGTGAATTTCCAGGATTGTTGGTCTTTCCATTCACTTCCTTCGAATAGTTCTATCCTCTGCTCATAATTTTTACTTTCTCACTCTAATGAAATTAGAAAAATTGAGAAAGCATTGCGATGGCGCAGAGATTTTCAAGGTATTTTGTTGCGATAGTTGGCCTCTCACGACAAAGTCAATCATGATTTAGTCAAAGTAATGGCCTCTCATCATGTCTAATACCATCCATAAGAACATCCTTCCATCACATTTTCATATTACTTAACCCTTTCTGACTTAGAGAGATTTATGCAAAAAAATTCTGTGGCGTCTGTCCGTCGCCTCGCCTCGCCAGTCGTCGAAGTCAGTCCGTTTACCAACCCAACTTTTGAACCATTGATCCAAATGCATTGAAATTTTGCGCAGATGTTGCTTTCTAAAATCTCCAGAATGTTTATCTTTTGTTTTTTTTTTAAAAATTTTCAATTAGCTTAGTTATGGGGAAAAAAATGTTTCCTTTAAAATCAATGGTAAAATGGGTATAAATGGGTCAATGAGCAAATATAAAACATACATAATACAATCTTTGGAGGGGGGGTTAGTTTATTAAACAAACAAAAAACTATTTTGAAGATCCACAAATTGAAAGAAAGAAACCAAACATTGTACTCAATGGAGAAAATTGCAAGAATTAGTACATTTCGACCTCCTATAAAAACTAGGGGAAAAAGGAACTCCCAAAAATAGAACAAAGAGCAAATATAATGAATGCAGCTCAAAGACTAAAAACTTATCGGAATCTGGAATTACTCTAAACCTTGTTATAAGCAACATCAGATTAAGGCTCTCAATTAGCCTTCAAATAACAAAATAGGCAACTATTCCTACAGCTTCTCTACAAAATTGCAAACTCTTCGGATTGAAGGCAGAATTATGTCCGGAGGTGAAAATATTTGAAATTTTAGGGGGTTTAGGGGTCTCCCGCAGAATTCTAAAGGGGGGTCTGGGGGTATCCCCCAGCATTTTAAAGGGGGGTTGGGGTCTCTCCTAGCATTCTAAAGGGGGTCTGGGGGTCCCCCCCCAGAATTCCTTAGGAGGTTAGGGGGTCTCCTCCAGAATTCTTTAGGGGGGGGGTCTGGGGGTCTACATCAGATAAAAATGGTGTGAGAAAGTGTTTTAGGGTATTCCCTACAGTTTATTTTTTATAGTAGCGCCATTCCTTGTTGATCATATGCATGAAAGAATCTCCAATACTTCCACTAGAATATTCTTTAGCTCCAAGTAACCTAACCTAACCATCCTTTCAAAGACCATCGATTGAACTCCGCCTCCACTTTGATAATGAGCTCAATGGCTTTGATTTGATACAATTGTTGAAACTGATCGTGATAAGTGGCAATAATGTCTCCGCTCAATTTGAATCTATGTGCAACGATCAATTGCTTTTCAAGCGCTGCTTCAATTTCGAATTGATTGTTTTACATACGATTGCTGCCAAATTGCACTAGCCCATCTAGCTCTTAATTGAGTCCATATGAACTAGGAGAGTTGCGGCATGTCATCTTTTCTTCAAAATGAAGAAAAGAAGTGGATCAATGGAGCCCCCAAGAGACAAAATGCAACTCTGCGCTGTTGCCACCACTTCTTACAGGATAGGTTCCGACTTAGGCAATAACAACAATAATTACAGTGGTCAGCGGTGCTATGAATGAGTAATAAAAGCGAGTGCGCCAACAGTAAACAAGCCCTCCGACATTTACCTCTTGGGACTTCTGTGCCAACCGAAATCTGAGAGCCAATCAGGAATGGATTCCGACAAGGCGTAACTATCAGTATACAGGGACTCTAGCTCGTAAGGCTGTTGGGATGAAAACCGTAGCAGTTAATTAGTTAATTTATTTCAATTAGACATACTAGATAATAGAGAGAGAAACGGTTGAAGTTGTCATGCGATGTGTCCGTTTAACTAGTAAAAAAAACCGAGCACTCCTTATGCGCAGTGCTTCGGTAAAGATACCTGGTACATGCTTAACTGTTTTGGTTTGCGTTCTCCAAAAGACCTTACGTGTTCAAACTTTCACAAAACACGGGTAAGTAATGATAAGCCCAACTGCCGATGAATATTCATGGCGCCAAGTTTAGCTCAGCTAACAGTCGGAGACTAAGATTTCCGCTGACTTGGAGCTAAAGAATATTCTAGTGGAAGTATTGGAGATTCTTTCATGCATATGATCAACAAGGAATGGCGCTACTATAAAAAATAAACTGTAGGGAATACCCTAAAACACTTTCTCACACCATTTTTATCTGATGTAGACCCCCAGACCCCCCCCCTAAAGAATTCTGGAGGATACCCCCTAACCTCCTAAGGAATTCTGGGGGGGGACCCCCAGACCCCCTTTAGAATGCTAGGAGAGCCCCCCAAACCCCCCCTTTAAAATGCTGGGGGATACCCCCAGACCCCCCTTTAGAATTCTGCGGGAGACCCCTAAACCCCCCTAAAATTTCAAATATTTTCACCTCCGGACATAATTCTGCCTTCAATCCGAAGAGTTTGCAATTTTGTAGAGAAGCTGTAGGAATAGTTGCCTATTTTGTTATTTGAAGGCTAATTGAGAGCCTTAATCTGATGTTGCTTATAACAAGGTTTAGAGTAATTCCAGATTCCGATAAGTTTTTAGTCTTTGAGCTGCATTCATTATATTTGCTCTTTGTTCTATTTTTGGGAGTTCCTTTTTCCCCTAGTTTTTATAGGAGGTCGAAATGTACTAATTCTTGCAATTTTCTCCATTGAGTACAATGTTTGGTTTCTTTCTTTCAATTTGTGGATCTTCAAAATAGTTTTTTGTTTGTTTAATAAACTAACCCCCCCTCCAAAGATTGTATTATGTATGTTTTATATTTGCTCATTGACCCATTTTTACCCATTTTACCATTGATTTTAAAGGAAACATTTTTTTCCCCATAACTAAGCTAATTGAAAATTTTTAAAAAAAAAACAAAAGATAAACATTCTGGAGATTTTAGAAAGCAACATCTGCGCAAAATTTCAATGCATTTGGATCAATGGTTCAAAAGTTGGGTTGGTAAACGGACTGACTTCGACGACTGGCGAGGCGAGGCGACGGACAGACGCCACAGAATTTTTTTGCATAAATCTCTCTAAGTCAGAAAGGGTTAAGTAATATGAAAATGTGATGGAAGGATGTTCTTATGGATGGTATTAGACATGATGAGAGGCCATTACTTTGACTAAATCATGATTGACTTTGTCGTGAGAGGCCAACTATCGCAACAAAATACCTTGAAAATCTCTGCGCCATCGCAATGCTTTCTCAATTTTTCTAATTTCATTAGAGTGAGAAAGTAAAAATTATGAGCAGAGGATAGAACTATTCGAAGGAAGTGAATGGAAAGACCAACAATCCTGGAAATTCACTGATCTGATGGAAATCTTCAAACTTTCGGAACTCCAGAATTTTTGAGACCTTGAGGCAACCTGGGATTTTGACATACTTAAAAAAAGGCTCAGCTTGACTCTATCCAAACGAGTGGGGAAACAAAATGTAAACATTGTAAGTAAGTGCAAGTTATAAATTTGAGTATCCGAGCTTGGGTTGCGATTCCTGTCGCACCAAAAATGCGATCAAAATTCTCTCAGCAAGCAAAAGAGAAGAACTCTGACAGTTCTTGCAGAAAGTAGCTCAATTTTAATTGCCATTCAGATATTATTAAGACTTGTTGACTTTGATTCACTAATAATTGTAAGTACGAGAACACCACAAGAGTAAGTACACGCACAAAGCCACAAACGTAAACAACCAGAGACAAAACAGCCGAGAGATGAGAACGATACAGTGACGAACGATTGAAGAGCAACCTGACGGAAGCTGCAGCCAGCGAAATGCACCACCCTAAAAACCTCTTCATTGTTGCATATTGTGTGTTGCATGGCAATTGCCACAACCTTTCTAATGTAAGTACTACTTGAAGTCATCCAAGCTCGTGATGTCAATAAGTCTATTTTAATAAAACATGTTATAGCTCTTAAGCCAACATCATGTTTTATTTTAATATAAACCCCTCAAATCAAGATGTTAAGATGTTGCGCAAACCGTAAACTGAAGGCAAGAATCCTGGTTGCCTTTGTTAGGGAAGAAAATCGGTGAAGAATTGAATCACGAATTTTGCAGACCAGAGAGCACACAATTGTTTCAGGTTTCGTTTCTGGAATACAATCTAAAGCACTGTATGGAGGTCTAGGCCATTGTGACGGATTACTTTTTAACCATGACGGTCCTTCCCAACACAACGACGATGATGGAAATTTTTCAGAGGTTTTAGTAGCCTGCTCCAATCTTGCATGGTAAAATCGGAGACTTGTGTGTCCCAATGGTTCTTCTGGTGCAGATTGTGATGATGGAAGGATCAGGGGGAATTGATTTGAAAGTGAACATCATCCCTCCCTGTCGTCTTAAAAACTCGTATATTGGGGGAAGTTGGAATCGTTTTCATTGGAACACTTCTTTCCCATTCTAAAAGTGTCATCATATCAAATTTGGAAGAGGTAATTTGGACAAGGAGCAGTGTCCAAGATTTTGTTTTGACATTTAATGCATTTAGAGTGCTTGTTTTAGAGTGGTTAACATTTGTTCTAAATCACTGGATGTTAATTTGGCTGGGTTAGCACTTACAGAATCTGTAAGTCCCACCGAAAGAATCGATTTACAGTGATTCATAATAACTATTTTTCTATTTTCAAACACTTCTGGAAGTAAAGAGGTTGATCCAGCTCCCATAAGGAATGGGCTATCGGCAAAAAAATTTCATATTTTCAGAGTCGATAGAACTCGTCAAGATGCGTTCAACGATGGCCAGTTTTTTAATTTTGGTCAACTGGTAAGGGGGGAAGGGGGGTCCAAAGTCAAAACCTTCAAAGTCCCATAACTTTCGCCCACATAGATATTTTCACATGTACTTTGCGCCAAAAGATTTGTCTTTAAAAGAGCTTTCGATTGATGTGTATGAAAATTAAATTATTCAAATTTTAAACCAATTTTTTTCAATTTCTACAATTTTTCCAACTTGAAATTTTTGGTTTTTTGAGCCTGAAAAATACGCGCAACGGGTTGAGGAGAATAAAAAACTGTAAGAATAAAAGTCAAGGCTACGTTCTTTTGAATGGCACAAACCGCGATCCGGGGAAATGCTCCGTTCAAAAGTTATAAGCGCCTAAAGTTGCGCACCTCCGAAATCACGGTGCGTTCAGTGCATGTTTTCAATGGCGCGCGTCACCCTCGCTCACCCGAGATCGGTACGCGCCACTGAAACCATGCACTGAACGCACCGTGATTTCGGAGGTGCGCAACTTTAGGCGCTTATAACTTTTGAACGGAGCATTTCCCCGGATCGCGGTTTGTGCCATTCAAAAGAACATAGCCTTGACTTTTATTCTTACAGTTTTTTATTCTCCTCAACCCGTTGCGCGTATTTTTCAGGCTCAAAAAACCAAAAATTTCAAGTTGGAAAAATTGTAGAAATTGAAAAAAATTGGTTTAAAATTTGTATAATTTAATTTTCATACACATCAATCGAAAGCTCTTTTAAAGACAAATCTTTTGGCGCAAAGTACATGTGAAAATATCTATGTGGGCGAAAGTTATGGGACTTTGAAGGTTTTGACTTTGGACCCCCCTCCCCCCCTTACCAGTTGACCAAAATTAAAAAACTGGCCATCGTTGAACGCATCTTGACGAGTTCTATCGACTCTGAAAATATGAAATTTTTTTGCCGATAGCCCATTCCTTATGGGAGCTGGATCAACCTCTTTTATGCATGTTGGTAATTTTCTTCCGTGAAATATATATTAGTTATGACTTTCGCTGCCTTTCCCCTCAAGGCTGACCTTAAATAATGATACTTCAGTATAGAGAGTGTGCCTGAGTTGAGATGTACCAAGGAGTGAAACATTTGATTAAATGGCTGCCATTTCTCGTACTGTCCACCGAAGGTTGGCAATTCCGGAGGCCGAGGGTATGACGTTGATGCAAGTGTGACGCGTTCCTCCATCGCTGGTATGACATCATTGGCCGTAGAAGACGTGGATGGTGAAGAAAGATTGACATTATTGTTTTTTGAGCGTTTTGTACCGGCTGCGCTGTGCTTGCCTCTTCGTTTCATTTTAATTGAGTTGACCTTTTTTTTTTTTTTTTTTTTTTTTTTTTTTTTTCACTATGCGATCACTACACTAAAACACTGTTATACTATTTTTTCTAAGAAGCTATTTCGATTCGTCAATTGGCATTTGGTTCAGATTATTTGTTTTTTACTCTTCTCTTTAGCACATAGTAAATGTATTGTTTAAAGAAGGGGGGGGGGGGCGAATCGCCACTATTTATTGAGGAGGCGAAGCGCCACTGCTCATTGAGATTTGAGGAGGCGAAGCGCCACTGCTCATTGCACTAAGTTTATTTGATTGGAGGTAAAATGCCACTGCAACCTTATAGTAACCTTTGCGGTTACTTGTGATGATCGGAGGCGAAATGCCACTGCGATCTTAAGGTAACCTCTGGGGTTATTTGTGTTGATCGGAGGCGAAATGCCACTGCAATCTTAAGGTAACCTCTGCGGTTATTTGTGTTGATCGGAGGCGAAATGCCACTGCGATCTTAAGGAAACCTCTGCGGTTATTTTTTTTTGATCGGAGGCGAAATGCCACTGCGATCTTAAGGAAACCTCTGCGGTTATTTTTGATTGATTGGAGGCGTAACGCCACTGCAATCTTTCATAATCTTCTTTGTCTCAATTTATTCGGAAACATAGCATGTTAGAAGCTTTTAATGTGGAGGCGTAACGCCACTGCACATAATACATTTTCACTGACACTGCAATGAATGATGTTTGGAGGCGTAACGCCACTGCAAACAATAGAAACATGGAGGCGTAACGCCACTGCATGTTAAAAGCTTTTAATGTGGAGGCGTAACGCCACTGCACATAATAAATTTTCACTGATATAGATAAGGAGGCGAATCGCCACTGCATAATCTATAGTTAATAATTCTGTAAATCGATAAATGTATCGATTTGATTTTATGAAAAGATAATATAGGGTATAGGGCTTTTATTATTTTTGAAATGTTGGTAGAGGCCAATTGACTTATCGAAAAAGCGAGAAGCGAGATGCGATTGCGATTTTACTTAAAAGGACATGGCACAATCCTTATGGGAAATGGCTTACCCCTAAATTTTTTTTAAATATGATAAATCGACAGATTATCACTTAAAAAGAAAAAGTTCTCACGGCACCAAAGTGATCCCATGTCCAATTTTTTAGCTATTAAAGCTCAAAGACGGGAACTACTTCTCTCGTGCGTAGGCGCGCAATGATGAAGTAGTGCCGGCCGCCTCACCATTCGGCTCAACGTAGAGTGTGGTCGGCCCATTTCCATTCATTCATTCACCCGCTCGACTACCGGCAGAAGTCTCTCTTTCTATTCCACTGCTCGTCTCTCTCTCCCTCTCCCTCACCCGCACCCCGCACGCTATTCTTTCCCCACCCGAGTACGATTAGATTCCAAGAGACGAGCAAAGACAATTCGTCCGTTTTTGTGTTTATACATTTCTCGGCTTTTCTTTTTCTTGCTTCTTCCGAATTCTTTCGGTCACATTAGTTTACTGTCATCTCTCTCGTAAAGAGTAGTCGCGCGTGGCGCCTCGGACGCTTTAAGATACCGAAGTTGTTGATACTCCAGCTTCAACCTCCCCTCTCCCCTGAGGATACCGATTACGGAATATAAACAGAAACACTTTTCCGATCGCATTGAGGGAGAGGGAGAGAGAGACGAGCAGTGGAATAGAAAGAGAGACTTCGGCAGGTAGTCGAGCGGGTGAATGAATGAATGGAAATTGGCCGACCACACTCTACGTTGAGCCGAGTGGTGAGGCGGCCGGCACTACTTCATCATTGCGCGCCTACGCACGAGAGAAGTAGTTCCCGTCTTTGAGCTTTAATAGCTAAAAAACTGGACATGGGATCACTTTGGTGCCGTGAGAACTTTTTCGTTTTAAGTGATAATCTGTCGATATATCATATTTAAAAAAAAATTAGGGGTAAGCCATTTCCCATAAGGATTGTGCCATGTCCTTTGACGCACTGCACTATGTTGCATTTAGATGCGTAAGTTTGGAGGCGTAACGCCACTGCATGCATTTTAAAAAGTGGAGGCGTAACGCCACTGCACTTGTCACCCTTAAATGCGGAGGCGTAACGCCACTACACATTAAGGGCCGATGACTTGTTGAAGAATTCGTCAATAACGCAGTGAAGATTTACAGCCATTTTCTTTTGAGGTTATGAAAATCTTGAGTTTCATTTTTCTTCAATTTTGAATCACGTCGAGGTCACCATTTTGTTACGTAATAATGTAACAACAATTAAGCATGAATATAATACATTTATTTAATATATTTGACGGATATTTATCCATTATTACCAAGAATTAAGCTCATTTAGAGCAATTGTTTCAAAAGCAAGTCTGCCTTATTTGGAGGTTGGAATGAATGAAAGAATAAATTTTACCGTTGTCATGGAAGGAGTTGTGCACATATGATTGTTAAATAAAAGATTTAACAACATCCTTCACATCACTCGTTCTTTGGACCGCTCCGCAAGTCGCTACGGGTTTTGAATAGAGCGCTAAGAGACGATGAAAGTAACTCGGTTCGTTGTGGTTAGGGAAGGCAGCCGAAGAGCGCCAAGCTTCAATTGATTTGGGTTTGACTGTAGGTGATTTCATTCATCATGAAATTCTAAAAAATTCACTGAAAATCAGGGATTTTAATAGTTAAACATTGCTGAACACTCTGTAATTTTTTGGGCAATTAGTCAAAAAAAATCAAAGGAAATTAATTCAAATCCATTTTTTCCTTACTCGACCTTCATTTTGAGTTTTGTTTCTTGTTTTTTTTTTTTTTTTTTTTTTTTTTAAATTTAAAATGCTCTCATTATTTTTGAGAATATTTTAAAAATTCAAGAAGTATTTGGTAAAAAAAGAAACAATATCTGGGGGGGGGCGTATAGGAATCGAAGGAAGTTTCAACTAGCATATAGGTAATTTATAGAGACACCAGGATTTCGCGGGCGCGAATCGCGCGAAATTTTGAAATTTCATCGGATCGAGACGGGACCCAAACAGCCGGCACCCTGGCAACCAGCTGATTCTAAATCTGAAACGCGACAAAACGCGAAATTCGACTCAAATCGCGAAATTGCCCGCGAATTTGGCTATATTTCACGCGAAATACCGCGATTTCACGGAAACTCAGGACTTGCCATTTTTCCGTTTTTTTTTTTTACTTTCCACGCCCATGATTTCGAATAAGTTCGATGGATTTTGCCTCTGGTAAGCGATGTTTACATTCTTCGCGGCACGGCCGGCAACTTCGGGTACTCTCGGTCGTCATCGGCATTTTCCGTCGACGCGGCACAACCGGCGACTTCGGGTACTCTCGGTTGTCGTCGGCATTTTCCGTCAATCGTGTTGATCTTGAGTCTCGATCGCGACGTTCTCTGGACCCTGATTGGTGGAAACGATTTTTCGAATATTCGTTTCCGTCGGCATTCATCAAAGAGTTTGTTTGAATCATTTCTGCTCTCTGCGAAGCGATTTCTTTGCGACCCGCGTTTGTTTTCACCGAAGACGCTACCATCAAATCGTGATATAGTGAATTTAAATCGATATTTGTCCGTGTTAATCAGTATAAAAATGCGAAGTAGTGTGGAAAGTTTAAATAATGAAGTTTTCAGGAGTGTCATTATCTTTTTTGTTGTTTTTTTTACGACGCCGAAATTCAAGGTTTCCGCTTTTGGGCGTGCGGATCCCCCGCGTCCTATATCCCCCCAGTGAGGGCTTCTATGCTACTGATAGTGAGACCGTGTATGGAGTGTCATTTGTGCTTTTTATTTTTGATACAATGCCGAAATTAAAGGTTTCCGCTTTTAGTCGTACGGACCAATTCCTCATTGAGGGCTTCTATGCAACTGAAAGTCAGACCATGTTTTGCAAATACAGCAATAGGAAAATTGGTCATGAGAGGAAAGACACAGCAACAAAACATGTTGGAAGTGACAGTCATTTAGAAAAAAAATCAAAGTTTTTAGCAAAACAAAAGCAAGCGCAGGCCAAACAGGTGGTTGTCTTAGATGGTGGTGAAGGATCATCAAAGCAAACTTCAATCAAGACCATCGTTTCGGCTCAAACTAGGAGACAAGCAACTACCGATGCTTTTGCCGGTGATGTTGTGAAGCTGTTCCTCCAAACTAATGTTCCGTTGGAAAAGTTGGAATCACCAATATGGAGAGACTTCTTTAATAAATACATCGAAGGTAAGTCCATACCATGCTATTTCTCATCATTTTCAATTCACTATTCTTCCAAATCTTATTGAAACTTTTTACTTGCAGTTGTTGGATGCAGCAAGTGTGCGTTTGAAGTTTTTAACCATCTATAGCTGGCACGTTCTTGGCAGATGTTAGTGCAAAGTTTGATATTTTTTAAGGCTGCTGTTCCATTATCTGTGCTGTCTATTCTATGTTTTCTTTTCTTTAAATGTTGCAGGAGCTGGCAGTTTACCGAACGTAGATCTACTCAGGACAGCGTATGTTAAAGCTACTGCCGACGAGCTTGAGGCAGAAATTAAGATTGCAGTTAAGGAGAGGCCAGTAGCAATTCATTGTGATGAGACGACGGACCGCAGAGGTGAATGCATCTTGAATGTACTGCTGAAAATTATTGAGCCTACAGTAACGGTACAAATTTACTCGGATGTGCACGTTTTAAAAGCAGCCAATGCCAAAACTTGCTCCCAGGCCATTCTGGCCACAACAAAAAAGTTCAACGTCAAGTACAAGGATATTATGGCATTAATGTCGGATAATGCTAGGTACATGGTGAGTTGTTTCGAGAGTCTGCGAGTCATAATTGGTCCACACGTTTTGATTCTACATTGTTGGGCTCATAAATTTAATATCGTAAGCAATTGTATTATGAAAGAATTGAAAGAGTTAAATGATGCTCTGGTAAATACAGGGTGTGAGGAAAGTCTCCCCCCCCCCCCCCCTGTCTAACTTTTGAACGGTTGAAGATAAAAAAACGAAACTTGGGGGATGTTTATAACTTAATGGGAACTACTTTTTGGCGTATCCAAAATTTTCGGGGGCGCCCCTAAGGGGGGGGGGGTTTCGCCCCTAACTCAAAATTTTCAAATGGCAACCCCTATCTTGTGATACCTCATTTTAAAGGGCAAAAAATTCTAAGACTTTTGGCGCAAACCGGAAGTCGATATCGTTTTCCGTCATCGATATATCGATAGTCAAAGTTCGATTTTGACCCATTTTCAAAAAATCAGAACTCCCATTTGAAATGTCAGAATTTAAAAAAACTAAGTGTCAAAAATACTCTAAAAAGCAAGTACTTTTCAGAAAAAAATACAGTTTTGATATTAGTCTAGTCTTAGAGCCCCCAAAAATTATTTAAAAAAATGACCCCTCAGGGGGGCTTTCTCAAAAATTCCGAGCCGCGACCCCTATCGAGTGATACATCGCTTGAAAGGGCACACAAAACTGAGCATTTTGGCGCAAACCGCAGGTCGATATCGTTTTTGGTTTTCGAGATATCGAATGACAAAGTTGCATTTTTACCCATTGGCAAATCCAACTTTGTCATTCGATATCTCGAAAACCAAAAACGATATCGACCTGCGGTTTGCGCCAAAATGCTCAGTTTTGTGTGCCCTTTTAAGCGATGTATCACTCGATAGGGGTCGCGGCTCGGAATTTTTGAGATAGCCCCCCTGAGGGGTCATTTTTTTAAATAATTTTTGGGGGCTCTAAGACTAGACTAATATCAAAACTGTATTTTTTTCTGAAAAGTACTTGCTTTTTAGAGTATTTTTGACACTTAGTTTTTTAAATTCCGACATTTCAAATGGGAGTTCTGATTTTTTGAAAATGGGTCAAAATCGAACTTTGACTATCGATGTATCGATGACGGAAAACGATATCGACTTCCGGTTTGCGCCAAAAGTCTTAGAATTTTTTGCCCTTTAAAATGAGGTATCACAAGATAGGGGTTGCCATTTGAAAATTTTGAGTTAGGTGGCGAAACCCCCCCCCCCCCTTAGGGGCGCCCCGGAAATTTTGGATACGCCAAAAAGTAGTTCCCATTAAGTTATAAACATCCCCCAAGTTTCGTTTTCTTATCTTCAACCGTTCAAAAGTTAGACAGGGGGGGGGGGAGACTTTCCTCACACCCTGTATAAAATCTGCTTTTAAAAACACTAGGAAGTGAACCCGTTTATATAAAACGCTTCTTAAAGAAAAATACCCCAATGTAAGCCCTGAGTTGTTTCCGAAACCTGTCCTCACGCGATGGTCATCGTGGTTTCATTCTGCGTTCTACTTAGTCGATCATCTAGATCCCATTGTTGATTTTCTTACATCTGAAGATGTAGCAAACAATATCAATGCAGGTATCAGTTTCATCAAAAATTTATCTCTTCAAGAGGTATGGACTATCAAGGTTCAAGCTATCTTCGCTCAAGAGCATTGTCAAGACTGAGTGTCCGTAATCAAAGACCTGGAAGGTACGCTTTATCCCACCTCTGATACGTTGATCAATAAAGTAGACTCGGTAGAAAACAACCTTTTTGCTCGGCAACACAGATTTATGCAAAGAACTTGTGAAGCTCTCTCAGCATGCAGAAATATGACACTGAAAGCCAAAGTTGAATTAACTTGTGCAACAGCTGCAGCGCAAGGACTTATGAAATTGAGTGATCTGAGAACCAAAGACAAAAACATGCCTTTCTACAAGACACTCTGAATTAGACCCCTTAAACATTATTAATGCTGATATTTCTCTTGAAAGTTGCAAGGCCTTTCAAACCCTACCTTTTCTTAAAGATGTTGAAGTTAATGCTATTGTAAAAAGACTCGCAGCCTATCAAAAAGAAGTCTCCAATAATCTTAGAAACATTAACTCGCTTAATATCATTAAAACACTCATCAGTATTTCAGGAAACCACAAAAATTTTGCATCAAACGCAATCAAGCTTTTGTGGATACCTTGCTCCAACGTAGATAGTGAGAGATTTTTCTCTCAATATGGCTCTGTGCTTTCTGACAGGAGTTTTAATTTAAGCAATAAAGATCTTGCGTTGATGTCAAGCGTTTACTTTGAAACTCATAATTTTAAGTAAAACTAATCTGAGACTTTTAATCAAAATGTATGCAGAGCTAACAAGTCAAACTGTTTGGTACCTCTTTCATGTTCTGTTCTAAATCCATCTGAATGGGGCAGTTGCAAGGGTCTGTAATGTTGTGTTTTTTATCAAGAAAATGAAAGTACTTGATGAGCTGAGCACAAAGGTGCCTTTGGTTTCTAATTAAGTCCTATTGCTCCGAAGATGAGAGTTTGGTCCAAAATACATTGTTTTAAATGGGCATTCCGCGTAGTGACGTCAATACACACACGATTTTTTACAACTTTACTCGTGTGTATCTCCAAAACTGGGACACTTGGGAAAAAACCAAAGGCACCATTGTTTTCAGCTCATCAAAAACTACCATTTTCTTTATTAAAAACACAATTTCAGACCCTTGCAACTGCCCCATTATGCACTCTGCTTAATGACATTGTAAAAAAATTTAATTTCAAACTTCAATTCCATAAGGCCTTTATGAGCTTAAATGTATCTATTTTTTCACATTCCCATCTACTTTTACAGTTCCTTGCTCCTTTTCATTGTACAAACTAAATGCACTCCAGGATGCAATTGTAAAAAAGAATGTAAATAACAAAAAAAGTAAAGAAATAAACACAAATCTTTGTTCAATTTTCCTTTCATTTACTTATTTTTTATCTCGATCTCCTCTCATAGAGTTACAGAGGCTCAATTCAAAAATAGAAAATTGATGAACTGACCCATTCTTGTGCTTACCTTTGTTTCTCAAACTGTTTTCACGGGGTAAGGCTTCAAAGCCATATTAAAAAAAAAAAAAACAAAAAACAAAAAACTGAAGAAAAATAAAGGGTAAATAAAAATTTATTCAAAAGATGGATTCATATTCACATTTTCTGTAATAAGAGTCTGAAAAAAATCATTTCTAGAAGCACTAGTATCCTAAATTATAATCATGGTGATAAAATACAGCATGCACAGCACTTAACAATCAAAATAGAGCTTAAACCGCTGTTATAAAGCTAAAAACCCGCGAAAAATAACGACGAAAACTCGATTTTGAAGTGACGAAAAAGGGCATTTCAATATGACGATAAAATGGTGTCTCTAGTAATTTAGTCTATAATTAATTCTGTTCTCTCTTTTCTAGGAGCAGTTTTCAATGGATCCAGTTGTCATTGATCTGTGCTCTTCCGATGAGGAATCAAAGAACTTTCAAGATCTTCAAAGATCTGCCCTTAATGAGGCACAGTACCGAAACTCAAATTTTGTGGCTGACTGCAACCTCTGTGGCAGTACGTTTTCAGTAGAAGCATTTATGGACCACATGAGATCATACCACCGCCTTAACAACCTCTATGATTGCCCGGTATGTCACCAAATATTTTTTAGTGAGATTGGTTTAAAGCAGCACCACCATGTCACCTTGCACGCCACTGCTCCTTCTGTCTTGCCGAAGCAAGTGATGCCTCACACTACTGCTCCTACTGTCCCGCCTGCTACGCCGAAGCAAATTATGCCTCAAAAGTTGTCTTTCTCATGCGAGCTGTGTGGTGACAAGTTTATGTACAAAGAGGCTCTAGAAGCGCACAAAGATGTCCACACTGTAGAAAAAAAATTCGCAATCAACGAATGTCTTAATATAGAGGAATTGAAAAAATATAGTTGTCCAATTTGTTTAAAAAAATTTTTTGTTGAGAAAGCTCTTAACCTCCATAAAAAAAATAAACATGGAAACAGAAAAATAATACTTACACACGTTTGTGATTTGTGTCAAAAACACCATCGCTCAAGGAAAGCTTTGTCAATGCACCGAAGTTGGCATTTTCGAAGGAGATCGAAAGCATGTAGTCCTGAAGTAACTGAAGATTCTGAAACAACCGATCTCACTGCAGACTTCCCCAGAAGTCGTGGAAAGACAGACTCCAAATCTTGCCTAGAACCAAAGCCTGGTTCAGAGCAGAGAGGAGATCAAACTGTTGCCAGTTCTAAGGAATCCAGTCAAAGTAGAATTGGTGATCAGGAACAGTATCTCTTGAAAACTGTTACTAATACTGTAAAATTCAAATGCAAGATCTGCCCAGCTGTATTTGACTTTGCTTATCCACTGCAGGTACATCTTGAAGAACATTGTTCAGATAAATTTTATCTTTGCCAGTTATGTCCTGACAAATTTGGCCTGGAACATAATTTGGAAACCCATGAATTGACTCACTCTCCTAAGCACGTAATTTGTTCTTTGTGCGAAGAACCATTTGCCAATAAAGTCACTCTTAAGGAGCACAATCTTTTAAATTGTAGCATTTCAACTACTTGTCAGTTTTGTCCAAAAAGTTTCCGCTCTCTAAAAAAACTGAATGAGCATGTTCGGGTGAAACATTCCAAAAAAATTGGTTGGAAAGTTGTTCCAGACAAGAACAAATTGAAACTAAAAATCAGCAATAAGCTTTTTTCCAAGATGGACAATCGTTTTCAACAGTTGAAAATTAAGAGAAATAAAAAAAAAATAAACCCCAGAGAGGTCAACAGAAGTCCTGTAAACCCAAAGATTTACAAATGTGACTTTTGTGAGAAACATTTTACTTACTTCTATTGTTTCACTCAACACATGGAAACACATTCTATCCCAAAAAAATATCCGTGTCGCCAATGTAGTCAAGTTTTTGGATATAATTCTAGTTTAAGAGCTCACATTCTAATTTTACACAGTAAATCTACTTCACTACATTTTTGCACCAATTGTACGAAACCTTATTCTTCTAAAGTTAGTCTGAAAGCACATAGTTCGTACTGCCGTCGTATTGAAGTAAAAGGATTTTCTATTGGTGAATTTCAGCCCACTCCAACGCCACCATTGCCAGGAAGTTACTATTCATGTAGAATTTGTCAAAGACTTTTTACTTATGAACGCCGTTTATTGCATCATGTCATTATAGATCATCCGTGGCAAAATTTTCACACGAATCCCGTAGAAAATGCTTTGCAGCAATGTCAGGATCCCCCATTCTTTAATCCAAACGGTGATTTGGTCAGTTTAATTGGTCATTTTCAAGATGAGAAATTGTCTGAACCACCTTGTGATACTGACTCTCCAAAAGAAAGCAATCCTGTCAGTTTTAATCAGTTGGAATTTATGTCTAAGATGCACGATTCACATTTTGCGAAAAATAGCATTGAGGACTCAGCTCTTGCTGAGGGCCACAAAATAGCGAACGTTCCAGATGAGCCGGATCAAAGCAGTTCTTTTAAAACCGATCGTTTGGGCATCCCATCTCAGAACAAGAGTTCAACTACTTCTAGTTATCGCAGAATTGTCAGGGCTTTTGATGCATCTTCATCACCTGATTCTTCAGATCATTCATCCGGTTAGGACGATCCATCAAGTATCCACAGCGCTACAGCTATTTTGACATCAATTATCATGACATCAATTAAATGGATCTGTTGCGCACCTTTTTTTCATTTCATTTCTTTGAAGTCGTAGATGAAAGGAACTCACAGTATTTTTTTTTTTTTTGTCACGGGATAGTGAACTAAAACCCTTCTAAAGTTGCAAAAATTTCGAGTGGTTCGAAAAGGTTTCGTTTCAGCGCAAAATTTGATGACGTCATAGTCTAGGTCCAGCGGAGCGGTCCAACTGAAATCAAAGCACTGCCAATAGTACGCGTGTTTACTCTTCTGACAAAAACGCCTTCAAATAAGTGTGTATGTGACTATTCATGCTTTTAGTCGAATTATTGGATCGGATGAGAGGGATCATTTTTAAGGGATTTTTACTAGACTTTATTTTCCATACTTATTTAGCTGACAGCAGTGATTTGATTTCAGTTGGTCCGCGGCGCCGGACCTATACTATGACGTCATCGAGTTTTGCGCCATTACTGTCATTTTGAGAGTTGTTTTTCAACGAGCCGCAACAAATAGTTACTTTTTCTCTATTACAGAGGAAATTTTATGAGTTTCTGTTGCTTTTTTCTTCAGTTTTCTTGTAACATTTTACTGTAGAGTCAAGTATTTCTGGCTTTATAGGAAAAGTGCGCAACAGACCCATTTTGGTCTATCTTGCCTTCACATCTGAAACAAGCTCTATCTGTGGCATGGCTCACGATACTGCAGGGTAAAAAATAGCAGCCCTTGAAGAAATTCTTTTTTTCCAAAATTGTTCCACAAACTAAAGATTCCATCTACGAATCGGTTTGAGATGGTACTAGGAATTTTTGTCATGTTTGCTGTTATTTGAAACCCATTTGCTTTCATTGTATTTTTAATTGCTTTGTTTCTGCAAGACTTTTCAACCCAAGTTATGCCAGCCTTGGTTTGCCCAATTTGCATAAACTGTCTGGTTTCCATTTATTTAATGAACGGGAAAATATATTCTATTTTCTTTTTCTCTCATTTTTTGTTGAAAATGGCAGAATTTATTTCAGTTCTATCGTCAGATTTTACATTTGTTTTGTCCACTTGGTTTTGGAGACATGAATCCCGTGTCAACTCGACTTCTGAGTTTCACGATGTTAATGCAACAAATCCTGACCTAATTTTGCGTACTCCCAACTTTGTTGAAGTGAGCATTTTAACTTAGATTTGACCCAATGCAAGGTTACTAAGTTTGGTTGAGGAATATCGTAGAAAAGTAGCTAATATCTTCTTTAATGGGTCTGTCGCGAACTTTTTTTTTTTTTTTTTTTTTTTTTTTTTTTTTTTTTGTTTCATTTCCTTGAAGTACTAGATGAAAGGAACTCACAGTATTTTTTATAATTATTTTTGAGCTTGGGGTCGTTTCAAAGTTGCGTAAAGAGGTTGATCCAGCTCCCATAAGGAATCTAGGCTATCGTCAAAAAAATTTCATAGTTTCAAGGTCGATAGAGCTCGTCGAGAAGCGTTCAAAAATGTCCAGTTTTTTAAGTTTGGTCAACTTTGAAGGGGGGAGAGGGGCTCAAAGTCAAAATTTCAAAGTCCCTTAACTTTCGCCCAAATTATTGTTTTGACTTGTACTTTACGCGAAAAGATCCTCTTTAAAAGAGCTTTCGATTAATGTGTATGAAAGTCCAATTAAAAAATTATTATATCAATTTTTTCCATTTTTTAATTTTTTCAACAAAAAAAATTTGGTTTTTTGAGTCTAAAAAATACGCGCAACGCACGTAGGAGAATAAAAAACTACGGATATAAAATTCAAAGTTATGTTCTTTCAAATAGCGCAAACCACGATCTGGGAGCCATTGAAAATATGCACTGACCGCATCGTAATTTCGGAGGTGCGCAAATTTAAGCGCTTTTAACTTTTGAACAAATCATTTCCCCGAATCGCGGTTTACGCCTTTCGAAAGAACATAACTTTGACTTTTATATCCATAGTTTTTTATTCTCCTACGTGCGTTGCGCGTATTTTGTAGACTCAAAAAACCAAACTTTTTTTGTTCAAAAAATTAAAAAAATGGAAAAAAATTGACTTAATATTTTTTTAATTGGACTTTCATGCACATTAATCGAAAGCTCTTTTAAAGAGAAATATTTTCGCGTAAAGTACAAGTCAAAATAATAATTTGGGCGAAAGTTAAGGGACTTTGAAATTTTGACTTTGAGCCCCTCTCCCCCCTTCAAAGTTGACCGAACTTAAAAAACTGGACATTTTTGAACGCGTCTCGACGAGCTCTATCGAGCCTGAAATGGGGCTATTGCACACTTTTGCTATAAGCGATTTAATAGTCGATTATGGCGTAAAAACCTCAAAAAATAACGATGGCGGCACTAAAAACTTCCAAAATCCACTCCTAAACTCAATAAACGCAGTTATTTGCGCGAACGTAATGGTGGCCGAAGGCACTAACAATGGGAGATTCCTATCTTAATTTCGTCACTCTTTCTATGCTGACAAGGATGATTCACAGAGTAATTAGTTATCAGAGTGATGATCCACATCCGATGAATGGTACCGCAACACCAAGTGACACCGGTGTCAAATGAAAGTAGTCTCTTATTGGTCACTTCTTGATGGAGTTTCAGCATTGTTAGATGGGAATCTCCCATTGTTAGTGCCTTCGGCGACCATTACGCTCCCGCAAATAACTGCGTTTATTGAGTTTAGGAGTGGATTTTGGAAGTTTTTAGTGCCGCCATCGTTATTTTTTGAGGTTTTTACGCCATAATCGACTATGAAATCGCTTATAAAAAAAGTGTGCAATTATGAATATTTTTGATGATAGCCTATTCCTAATGGGAGCCGAATCAACCTCTTTAGAGCGATTTGAATAGGTCTCGTTTCGACGCGAAACTCGATGACGTAATGGTCTTAGGTCCAGTGGAGCGGTCCAACTGAAATCAAATCACTGCCAATAGTACCTACCCGTGTTTCCTCTTCTGACACAAACGCATTCTTTAACTGTGTGTGTGACTATTCGTGCCTCTTGTCGAATGATTGGATCGGATGGATGACGGACTTTGACGGATTTTTACTGGACACCGGTTTGCATACGTATTTAGCTGACAGCAATGATTTGATTTTAGTTGGTCCGCTCCGCCGCGGCGCCGGACCTTTTCTATGATGTTATCGAGTTTTGCGCCATTACTGTCATTTTCAAATTCGTTTTTCAACGAGCTTCAACTGATAGTTACCTTTTCTCTATGTCATAGGAAATTGTATGAGTTTTTGTTGTTTTCATCGGTTTTCTCGTAACATTTTACTGTAGAATCAGGTATTTCTAGCTTTATAGCAAAAGTGCGCCACAGACCCTTTGGATGGAGAATGCAGTTCAGTGGCTTTATGAAAAAAATCTCCTTGAGTTGGCCTTGACTTGAGAAAAAAAAATTATCTTGTCAGCTTAATCCTGCCAATCTTTGTAACTCGTCTTTAAGCAAAATAATTGCAATGTATTTTCTACCTCCTTTTAACTCTCTCAAACTCTTAATCTTGTTAATCTTGTAACAGGTCTGTTAGCAAAGTCAATGTAATCCATTTGCCGCTCTCTTTTTTATATTTATTTTTGTCTTCGTAAAATTAAAGGGTCCATTTAGTGGAATTATAAATAGGGTTTGGGAAATCTGCTTTTGCTCTTCCTACTTTAAGTCAGAGCTATAGACAGCAATTTGTCTTTCTTTCTCTTAGCTCATCTAAACACATGTGTCAGAAGAGGGCAGAAATAGGGACTGGAGTCAAGTGGCAGTTCCTCTTTCCACCCTTTTCTATCACACCCGTTCAAATGGGAAGAGACAAAAAGAGAAGTTACTGGCTACGACCATGTTTTAAGTTGCCTAACTTTTATTCACGGTGGTACGATCTGTGATTTCAGTGTCTTTCCCTTTTTTGAAACTTCTGAACTTATTTCCATTGAGCTATCATAATAATGTTCATTTCACATTGACTATGTTGGAAAACCGTAATAAATCTTAAACTTCGTTAAGAATGCTGTGAAATTGTATCTAATTTTGGATTTGTGAAGGATTTTTAATATTTCTCAGCTATTTACCGTGCCTTAGTAAACTTAAATCAACGTTTGCTGTGTGGCTTTTCAGAAAATTCACCACTGTTTTCGTCCTTCATTACTCAGTTGTAAAATTGATGTTATTGAGTTTAAAAAGTGCGACCTGAAAGATCTAGAACAGTGAGGGAAATATTTTTGCATAAATTGTGTAGCCACCTTCCTAGTAAGCAAGTAAGGTTTTCTTGTTTCCTCACCCATCTATTCTCTTGATATCATTTTGCTCACATACAGTGTTAATGTTTCCGCGTAACTTTTCCTAGGAAGTCAGCCCTGACTGCTGAGTGAACTCTGTATTGCTCTATTTACAATCTCACCATGACTGCCTCTGCTCCTGTTTCTGAAGCTGATAGATGAAGTGCCATATTTACCCATGTGCCAACACGCACTATTTTTCCTGAAATTATTTTATGCCAAATGAGGTGCGCATTATACAGGAGCATCGCCCATGATGCAATAGTGTACCGTGCCGAGGATGCGCTCCCTGCAAGTTAGGATTTGATGCCCCATTTAGTCCACCTCCAACCCCTCCCCACGTCATTGATAATATTGATTCCATGAGACCTCCTCCGTGAAAGCTCCTCCATGAGACCTTCCACTTAGCAAGCCTGGCAAAAG
>VMOF01000111.1:36106180-36168244 GCA_011764245.1 Trialeurodes vaporariorum | reverse complement strand
TTTTCTATGACATTGATCTGTGAGCAAGAAAAAATTGTGCCCTCCTCCATCCTTCACCAAATGCTCATAAGAATGTGTTCATAACTTATTTGTTTTACTTTTTTGTATTTTTCCTTACCTTTCGCCCAGTCTTTAATCTGTTTTTCACCTCATGAGACCACGCAGAGAAGTAGATTAAAGTTCCTGCCCCCCACCCCCAACTTAATGTTAGGAAAGGACTTGCATAGTGTTTGTCACCAAATGCTCATAAGAATGTGTTCATAACTTATTTGTTTTACTTTTTTGTATTTTTCCTTACCTTTCGCCCAGTCTTTAATCTGTTTTTCACCTCATGAGACCACGCAGAGAAGTAGATTAAAGTTCCTGCCCCCCACCCTTATTTTCTTTTTTCTCGTGTATTTCTAATTTATTGCTCATAATGCTTTTTTATTTCAATACCTATGTTGATTATCTTAAAAATGAATTGTTTTTAGACTATGGAAAAAAGGACAGCTCCAAAAGCATTGAAAATTCAGATAATAAGTCATATTTTTAACTGTGAATAAATTTCTGTGGTGATACTCAGGTTCTTTTAATCCAAACTTTTGGAAGCTATTTCTCCAGTTTCTTGACAAGGTTGGTTCTTATTAATCCTTATGAAGGATCATATCGTATCCTTATCAATCTATATTTTGTTTTTCATTTTCTTTCGTACAAATTAGTAAATCAATTTCTACATTGTTTTATTATTTACGTTTTTATATTATTTCACATTTTCTCCAATTTTTCTAACATGCAGTAAATCTGCTGTTAAGCGTGCCTATACTACGTAAAACTATGCTTCTTCCGATCGCTCACCCGTAGTATACTAGCACAGAATACTCTAATCAGAACGGAAACTCCCATAAGAGCTAATGGAAACAAGATTTGGAATTTATCAGCACCAACTGGCAACTGTGCCTGCTCACTTCTCAAGATGGCGGACGTGCTTTTACAGGTTATATTTACAATCAGAGTTGAAGCACAACCAATCACAACTCGGCGAGTGCTCACTTCCCAACATGGCGGCCCGAAGTAAAGAATGTTTCAAAATGAATTAGAGTTTCCGTTCTGATTAGAGTATTCTGTGATACTAGTTTACTACGGCCCCTAGTGGACAATGCTAAAAACTCGCGATAGATCGTGCGATATGAGGCCTTGAGTGAGTCCCTGTAAAAGAAAGAGTCTCGCCACACGGAGTTTAGATTCAGATTGGCTGCTAGATTTTAGCCTGTCACGGAGCTCAAGGAGGCGTTCTGTGCCATTCTCCATAAGATGATCGTTGGAACACCCCTACGAGGAGATGCACACGCCTCCTCGGTGAACCCAACTAATCAGAGTGGACGCCTCCTTCGCCTTCTTCAAGTGTCGAGACTCTTTAATATACAGGACTCCAATGAGGCCGAAATATTTGCTCTGAGAAAAATCCCTGCAGTTAATTTCCGATTTCAAAGTATTTTTCGAAAATTATTTGCACAACGGAAGTTTAGAATATTACGCGTCCAAAATTGAAAATCTCTTAGTTTGATACAGGGTGACATCACTCTGTTTTGTTCAAGGTCAGCTCTCGCCAATCGATCTTTTTTCGTTGGAAAGATGGAAGATTGCGAGCGACTGTTTTCTTGCAAATGAAGGCAGTAACATTTGTTTCGTCAAACGATCATTTACCCGCACTCAAAGCTGGATACATTTGTTTCATTATACTTGTACTTACGTATTATGTACTATCAGTCAATTAAAGATTGGGACTAAAATATGCGGCTCAAAATGAGCGCGCCCGCTTATCTGACTCGATTTGCTCAGAATCTAGAGCGGTGTTGCCATTCCCAAATAAATGTGCGAAAAAGCCGAATCAATTGAGGTGGGCTATATCTGAACAGTTACAGGGGGAGATAACAACACACCGCACACCTTCTCGCATGAGGAGCCAATTCTCCGCCGCTCGCCGCCGCGCCGTCCGCAGCCGTGTCAATTCACTAAAATCTTACTCTCTCACAATCAATTCGTCGAGATTCGGTGGTCGCTCTCACAAGGGGAAGGCAAAGGTGGGCCCGCTCCATATGGAACGGGACTTGCGCGAAAACATAGTCCTTGGGGTCCTAATGAAGGGACTTACAGCACTTTTTGTGAATGGACCCCTGAATTTGCAAAATTTTGATTTTAAAATGAGCCCCAGGGACGGCGGATGGTTTTGTAGCCGAGAATCAAATTCCCAATCTCAACCGAAGTCGTGGCGCAACGACAGCGTAGTGGACTCCGGTTTGCAAGGCCCCGAGTTCAATTCATGCTGGCGGCCGTAAATTTTTTCACGACAGTTGTGCTCATCTTTCTTTGCCATGTTTTTATATTTCTTTCTTGTTGCTTGTTTGTATTTTAGTTATGTTTTGCTTTTTGTTTTGTTTTGTTTTGTTTTTTTCAAGACCGTTTGAATCGAATTATTCCACCTCTTTTCATCCTGCATTCATCAGGTATTACTACACTATGCTTGCATATAAAAGTTAAAAAAATATTGGAAAAGAAGAACAACAGCACTTGAAAAAACACACGGAAAAAAAAGTTTCGTTGATCAATTTCCATTCGTCTTTTTGATTTTCTTCTATTTTCTTAACTTTTACATACAAGCACAGTGATGTAACTGCGTATACAGCACGAAAAGATGTGGATTAATTCGATTCAAACAGTATTTAAAAAAAAAAACAAAAACAAAAAAAAAAAAAAACAAAAAAACAAAATCAAATAGCAAACAAGCAACAAGAAAGAAATATAAAAACATGGCAAAGAAAGATGAGCACAACTGTCGTGAAAAAATTAACTCCGCCAGCATGAATCGAACTCGGGACCATGCTAACCGGAGTCCACTACGCTATCGTTGCGCCACGACTTCGGTTGAGAGTGTGAGTCTGATTCTCGGCTACATAACTATCCGCCGTCCCTGGGGCTCATTTTAAAATCAAAATTTTGCAAATTCAGGGGCCCATTCACAAAAAGTGCTGTAAGTCCCTTCATAGTCCAGTCAAATGGTAGTTTCACCTGGAAAAAAATGGTGGAAAGCGGGAGTTGACGTTTTTCGGTACAGTTAGGTGTCCTTTTTAACATACTGATTTTTCACCCCTGTGAGGCCTGTGCTAAAGCCGCTATCTTGAAAATAAGAAGCCTAAAAACGGTTTTTTGCCAATATCTCGATTTCTATGCATTTTACGAGAAAAATACTTCAGTACTAAAATGTTGTACGCAAAATTTCCCACAAAAAAGATTCTATACACTTTTTACGTGCAGCGCATAGTTTAGGAGCCAGGAGCGTCAGTAGGTTTACCCTTTTTTCGGTACCCCCGCGCGAGCTGCGAAACGCGCCCTAGGCACTCGGTGCATCACACCGCGCTTGTCTCCTCTCTATCTCAACGCACCGCATGCTTTATTTAGGGAAGAGGGGGTAACATTGGCACCCCAGGGTGTCCTTAAAGTACCCTCTAGTGCCCCCCTGAGTCCCCTCCCCTCCGTTGAGAGTTAAAACAGCCTATGTGCGCACGGGAATTGAGGGGTCCATTTTCCCACTTTTTTACCCGATTTTCGACGAAACTTTTTGCTTTCCCGCTTAAGATATGAAATTTCGTGCAAAATTCCAAATTGTAGACCAACTAAGTTACCCCCCCCTTCCTCCCACCCACGTTCCTTCCCAAAACACCCCCCTCTCCCCATAATTGCCGCGTTATCATCGTTTTGATAGCGGTTATAGAAAGAATTGGAACCGTTTTGTTTTGTTTGTGTTTTGTCCCCTTTGGAATTTTTTTTTTCCCCCTTAGCATAGAGGCAAATATAATGACAAAGTTATGCAGTTCCTCTTTTTGAGCAAGATATATGTTACTGCGTAGATACTGAGGGATGGAGGGGGATCAACTTTATTTATCAAACATTTCTTTTAAGTTTAGAATATATAAAGAATTTTCTGTGAGAAAAACTCTCTTCAAATATTATATAATTAAACTCAGAACTGTCTGAATGTTTTTGCTCTTAATTTAAACACGATCGAAAGTCAAAATGTTTACAATATCAAGTATCAAGAGCCGTTTGATTTGTATTTGGCGCGTATTTTATTTTCTTTCCTAGTTGTGTAAATGAAGCATAATTTTATACATTGGCGGCTCCTGACATTCGGCAACCGTGTCGTTAGCCATTTGAATCTATGTGAAAGAATCGATTTCTCTGGGATGCAAAACGATTATTTTACGTAGGTTCAAATGGAGCGACTCTGTTACTGCCTCATGGCACGAGCCGTCACTGATTTTTTGTTTAATGAGATTGATTTTCTTACCAGACTTGCCCTCATTTAGAACTATACACTGAGAAAAATTTCTTGTTGCCGTAACCGGACGTCTTTTCAATACTTACTTAATCAGAATTCCTATTATTTTAACAAGGAATTCCTTTTATTTCAACAGGAACCCCTGTTACTACACCAGGAATTCTGGTCAAGTAACAGGAAATCCTTTTGAAATAATAGTGGTTTCTGTTGGAACAGCAGGAATTCCAGTTAAATATAAGTATTAAACAGACGTCCGGATGAATTAACAGGAAAATTTTTCTCGTTGTATTATTCTTGTTCCAATAAAGAAACTGCATTTATAAAATTGTCCATGCAACGATGTAAAGATCATAGCATAAGCATAATACTACTTTACACTTTGACCTACATGTGTTTAAATGTAAAACGAAGATATTTCTACCCAATAATGCATAATTTTTTAGTCGCTTTTTTTGAGTCGCTCCATTTGAACCTACGTAAAATAATCGTTTTGCATCCCAGAGAAATCGATTCTTTCACATAGATTCAAATGGCTAACGACACGGTTGCCGAATGTCAGGAGCCGCCAATGTATAAAATTATGCTTCATTTACACAACTAGGAAAGAAAATAAAATACGCGCCAAATACAAATCAAACGGCTCTTGATACTTGATATTGTAAACATTTTGACTTTCGATCGTGTTTAAATTAAGAGCAAAAACATTCAGACAGTTCTGAGTTTAATTATATAATATTTGAAGAGAGTTTTTCTCACAGAAAATTCTTTATATATTCTAAACTTAAAAGAAATGTTTGATAAATAAAGTTGATCCCCCTCCATCCCTCAGTATCTACGCAGTAACATATATCTTGCTCAAAAAGAGGAACTGCATAACTTTGTCATTATATTTGCCTCTATGCAAAGGGGGGAAAAAAAAAAATTCCAAAGGGGACAAAACACAAACAAAACAAAACGGTTCCAATTCTTTCTATAACCGCTATCAAAACGATGATAACGCGGCAATTATGGGGAGAGGGGGGTGTTTTGGGAAGGAACGTGGGTGGGAGGAAGGGGGGGGGGTAACTTAGTTGGTCTACAATTTGGAATTTTGCATGAAATTTCATATCTTAAGCGGGAAAGCAAAAAGTTTCGTCGAAAATCGGGTAAAAAAGTGGGAAAATGGACCCCTCAATTCCCGTGCGCACATAGGCTGTTTTAACTCTCAACGGAGGGGAGGGGACTCAGGGGGGCACTAGAGGGTACTTTAAGGACACCCTGGGGTGCCAATGTTACCCCCTCTTCCCTAAATAAAGCATGCGGTGCGTTGAGATAGAGAGGAGACAAGCGCGGTGTGATGCACCGAGTGCCTAGGGCGCGTTTCGCAGCTCGCGCGGGGGTACCGAAAAAAGGGTAAACCTACTGACGCTCCTAGCTCCTAAACTATGCGCTGCACGTAAAAAGTGTATAGAATCTTTTTTGTGGGAAATTTTGCGTACAACATTTTAGTACTGAAGTATTTTTCTCGTAAAATGCATAGAAATCGAGATATTGGCAAAAAACCGTTTTTAGGCTTCTTATTTTCAAGATGGCGGCTTTAGCACAGGCCTCACAGGGGTGAAAAATCAGTATGTTAAAAAGGACACCTAACTGTACCGAAAAACGTCAACTCCCGCTTTCCACCATTTTTTTCCAGGTGAAGCCATTATTTTCGACCATTTGACTGGACTATCATTAGAACCCCAAGGACTATGATTTCGCGCAAGTCCCGTTCCATTTGGAGCGGGCCCACCTTTGCCTTCCCCCTGTCAGTTAACTTCTTCCCCCTCCCTATTGGCCCTATCTCACTCGATCGCTCATGCCACTCTTCGTTCGACACTCGACATTTTAAACGTTTTCCTCCGGACCATGTTTCGTTCACCATTTGCCTACGAATGAATGTAGCTTCCCGAATAGGAGCATATTGTAAAAATCTTTGATTTAGGCGTCTGGCCGTCTGCAGAAGAAATTTCCCTCTAGCGGGAGGGGGGATTTAAATGCACTTTCCAGCTGATTTTCTCTAGACTCCCTCATATCAGAGCTGCCGCTTTGCGTATAATTATTTGTATTTTTCAATTCACTTATGATTCCACCGGTCGAAAAAAGATTACACAGTTCAGTTTAGGGAATGAGGCGGTAAGGCACGAATATACTCGCATCTGTAATCTTTCCTCGACTGGTGGGGTCGTCGATGACTTTAAAAAACTTGGGGATATTTTAATTAATTTACGGCGTTTCCACCGATTGAAAAAATATTACAGATCCAAGTATTTTTGTGCAGTGCAGTCATACACTGAACTGAACTGTGTAATACTTTCTCAACAGGTGGAATCATCGGTGAATTGAAAAATGTCATTAATTATACGCGAAAAGGCAGATATGCCTCATTAACAGGGACTCTAATTTTCTCCTAATTCGATTTACTCTCAATTTTTTATATGCAAAAGAGGGGTGGGGTGTGTGTGTTTCACGGACTCTCTTTGGACTTCCATGATCTTGAATAATGCAGATTCTCATTTCTTCAGAGGGTAATGAAAGAGGGGTGGAATAAAGATTGCCATTAATTATTGTAAAGTAACAATTTTCGTCATTGGTGGATCCAGCCCGCACGCGAACGGGGGGGGCGGCGATCTGGGGAATTTCGCCCCTGGTACGATCCCATTTTCCTTTCTCTTTCTCTTTTCCCTTTCACTTCCTGCTCCCTCTTTTCCTCCTTTTTGGCTGAACGGAGGGGGGGGGGGTCGCCCCCCTATCCCCCGGTATTCGCCAATGATTGTCGTCGTAAGCGCCGAAACGTTTCCTCTTTTAAATGATTTAACTCATTTGAGACTAATAATAAAGCTTATACTTGCAGAAGCAGCTTGTGAGGGGGGGGAGTCTTACCTCGGGCGGCATTATGGTATGATCTATAATCTTTAACAAACTGGGTTTCTCGCTTTCTTCATCGATCACTTTTCAAAAGTAATCGAGGTGGATATCAGCCTTAATCAGGTGTTCCGATTTCATTGAACTTATGATGTAATTCAATATACAATCAATGTAATTCATTAAAACACGATTAGTTCCATACAATTCGGTACCCCTAACCCCCCCCAACCCAAATCTAAGAGGTTTGAAAATCAACCCAGCAGTGAGGAAGCTATTACCATTTACCTTGCCCATCTCTGCTTTAAACCCCTCCCCCTCCCTAAGTTGATTTAATGGGTTCTGGTGAATATTTATGCAAGTTGGAGAGAGAAATGCTTCGTTAGAGGGGCGAATACGATCTATAAGAAGACGAGACTTTCCTGTCCACAATTGACAGTTAAAATCAAAGGAGAAAACTAAACTGGGTCATGAATTTGAGACGGGAAAAAATTATGTCCTGATAAAACTGCTACCATAAAAATTGAAAAATATTCTCCATGAAAAATTTGAGTCAAAGTTTTACGAAAGGCAATGATAATTTCTATTTCATAGTCCACATGCCTGTTAATTACGTTTGTTTTAATTATTTATGACCCAAAATGTCCTACGGTGACATGTCTTAGAGTTTTTGATATTGAATGTAAGCTCTTGACTTACTTAAAAACTCAAATGAGCTTTGAAACCCATGCATCAGAACAAAAAAAAAAAAAAAATGGATAAACTTCCTTTTCCGCTGAAATCACTTTTCCCTTCCATGCTTCAAAACGTGACAACTTGTTGCTGTCCCTTTGCAGAAATTCTATTTCATTGTTAATTTGCCTTCAGTAGCATCATTTGGGGGGGGGGGGGCAAACACCCCCCCCCCCCCCCCCCCCCCCGGGTCAGCCAAAAGTGAAAAAGTGATGTTTTTTTTTTTTTTTTTTTTTTTTTTTTTTTTTAAGGAGAAGAAAAAAGTTTTGAACTAAAATTTGGTGGTCATTAACGAGTTCTGTTGGAATTTAGGTCCGTAAATATGCAGGGCTGTAGAGTGTCTAAAATAATATTGATGAGCAAAAAAAAAAAAAGTGTCATCACATTTTTGCCCCCCCCCCCCCAAGCCGAACCCGAAATGGCGCCCCTGTTTGCCTTCGGTCCTGATGATCAACTGCCCTAAAAGAAGATATCAAAAGCTAAACCCTCCGGTAAAAGTTTACATTTGGTAGTACTGATGAGGCTAATGTTTTAATCGGAACATACTGGAATTTTTTAATCGGAACAACGGAACACTCCCGTCTTTTTAGTGCGGTTAGCCAATGCGGTTCGAGTGTTCTATCAAAACGGAACGGAACACTAACCGCACGCCAACGAGTCGATCCACCGATCAAGCGCAGTTATTTGCGTTCTACTAATTGTGAGATATAACTTTAAACCCGTAAATTTCGCTGTAATTCTGGGTTTCTTGACCTGGTGTTTTTTAGCGAGTCCCAAAACGATGATTAAAGTCCAGTATTTTGTCGCTAAGATAGTATTTTTTTCCGTGATGATGTCGGGGACACTGAAGAGGGAACCAACGAGAGGGGAGAGGGGTGGCGGCGAGTGTGTCTCCTCCAGAAACCCTTAAAAGTCGTCCTTACTTGATAGAAAATTATCAAAATATTCTTTCAAAGACATACTACAAATTTCAAAATTCAGAGGGGTGCAGGGTGCTCTCCCCCCTCCCCCAGGAAATTTAAAATTCTGAATGATACTTTGATCGTCTCTGATAATTAAAAAAGTTTCCCGGGCAACAGATCATAGTGTGAGTCATCAGCCTAATGGAAGATCCACATAATTTTTCTGAAGGGGGAGGGGGGCACGTTCTAGAGATTGAAATTTTTAGCGTCCAAAAAAGCATTTCAAGATCATTATACGATGAAAAAGGGCAATTTTCAACGCTTTTTGAGAATGGGGAGGGGGGAAGGACATGCCCTCATGCCTCCTGGATCCACCCAACATCATCATCAACGGAAGCGCAACCCAAAAAAATCTCTCTAGTTTTTAGGGAGGATTGGTCCCAACAATGGAGCTGTTGCAAACTTTTGCTACAGGCTTATTAATAGTTGATGAAGGGGTAATACCCTGTAAAAATAACGATTAGCGCACTAAAAAATCACGAAATCCACTCCTAAACTCACAAAATGCTTTTAAATGCGAGACCGTAATGGCGGCCGAGGACGCGGTTTTCTTATGGCAATTGTATGCTTCTTCTTCTTCTTATGTGGTGATGCGAGAACACCTCGTGTAGATGGCGCTGATTGAAGATAGGGAACCCAAATGAAAACTACGGCCCCGGCCGCCATTACGGTCTCGCGTTTAAAAGCACTTTGTGAGTTTAGGAGTGGATTTTGTGAATTTCTAGTGCGCTTATCGTCATTTTTACTGGGTGTGGTATCCGAAGTGCAAGTTGGCAACACTGTACAACCAGCTGTGAAGCTGGGGTTTGTCTCAGCTAGGTTATGTAATCTTCTGTCATTCTCAACTGCTCAGATACACGTTTTCGGAAGCTCATATTCTACGCCTTTCATTATTATTATTCTACTTCAATCCTAAATACCTTATCCTTTCTAATCATGTCAATCCACAACCCGATCAATCTATAAAAGTGGCGACGAGGATGAAACTTAATTGATCGATTCGCGCGTCCGATTTTTACGTATTCGCCGTTCATATGTGTCGGTCAAGTGCTTTCGCGACTCGTTCTCGCTTTTACCGGTTACATCTTTATTTCGGAAATGGCTGCCGACAAATCGGATATCGAAATACTAACGGCAAGTTAAACGCGTTTCTACAAAAAGTTACTCAACCTCCAGCACCTGGTCAAGAAAATCCAACGGTATCACAGCTCAATCTACTTTCGACTCAGAACCTTCAATTCGAACCATTCGATGCAACAGTCGAGCCTTTCTCTACGTATCTACAACGCCTAGAAAATTACTTCGCACTCAGAAACCTAACAAGTGAATCGGAGGCAGATCAACTATCTAAAACGAGAATCCTGCTCAATAGTATTGGATCTAAGTACTTCCAACTACTAACTTCTCTAACAGCTCCGCAACTTCCTTCTACGCTATCGTATGTACAGCTAAGTAAATTACTATCTGAACATTTAAGCCCCACTCCTAACATCTACATCCAGCAACATAAATTCTTAAGCCGTTCTCAAGCTAAAACAGAATCAATCGCCCAATTTGTGGCTGCTTTACGCCAGCTGTCAATTTGTTGTGCCTTTACGTGTCCACACACCGATTGTAAAAAATCTGTTGGTGATATTTTCCTCAGAGCACAATTTATTAGAGGCCTATACGACCCTCTTATCAGAGAGAAAATTCTTCAAAGCTCTATCAACTCGTTAGAAATTCTAACGTTCGAAAAAGTAGTAGAACTTGCTCTTGCTTTAGGAACATCTAGATTGGGTAATCAAGAAATAAGCAACAATCATTCTAATCATGAGGTCAACAAACTCATTTCAAAAATGCCCCAACGTCAAAGAACAAATAGTTCTAATAGAAGTAGGAAAACATCCTTTACGAAGTTTAACTCCAACCGCTCGAGATCTAAGTCAAATAGTACAAGAGTTAACCTGAAAAAACTAGGGTTAGATGGCTTATGTCTCCACTGTGGTAAGAAAGATCATCGTGCACCTGATTGTAAAACACCCCCTAAAAATCTTGTCTGTTCTAATTGCAATAAAACAGGACACATCTCTAAAGTGTGTATCTACAGTGCAACTCAACGCAAGGCTAGAAGCTCCAACGTCCAAAACCTAAGCACGCTGGATTCTGCGAACAGTGAATACTTTACGGATTCTGGAATTTACGACCCGGATAACTGTTCCGACAACATAGGGATCAACAACGTTATGGATATCAAAACGACATCCTGGATGCTGCCAAATTCCTAATTGATGTTCAACTGGATGGGAAGCATCAAACCTTCGAAATCGACACAGGTAGTCCGGTTACACTTTTACCTATTTCATCTTTTAAGAAATTAAACCTTAACCGACAACTAGAGTCCACCAACATAAAATTAAAATCTTATACAGGTGAAATTTTTATGCCGCTTGGAGTTGTAAATGTTAATGCTTACTTTGATAATCAAACATCTGCGGAAAAAATTTTCATCGTAGATGATAACAGATCAGCTTTACTTGGTAGGATGTGGATTAGACGCCTTAACATTGATTTGAATAAAGCGAAAAAATTAATCGCTTAAGTTCTGCGGAAGAAATTCTTTCCATAGAATCTATCGACAACTTAGTCGCTAAAATTAAAATTGATTACAGTGATCTTTTTACACCAAAAGTAGGTACTCTTCCCAACTATAAATGTTCCCTGCAACTTAAACCAAAATCTAAACCAGTTTTCATTAAAGCTCGACCAGTGCCTTACGCTTTACAACCGAAAGTTGAACAAGAATTAGAAGACCTTGAAAGTCAAAAGATTATCACTAAAGTCGACGTCTCCGAATGGGGATCTCCACTTGTTGTTATTTCAAAGCCAGACGGAAACGTCAGACTTTGCGTCGACTATAAATCCTCCGTAAATCCACAACTTAGTGACGCTAGGTATCCAATTCCTCGAATTGATGAAACAATCAATAATTTACGTAATGCTCAATATTATTGTGTCTTAGACGTTCACAAAGCATACATGCACCTTCAAATGGACGATGAAAGTGCAAAAATCCAAACCATTTCGACCCATAAGGGTACTTTCAAAATGAATAGACTAGCTTATGGCATCAAAATTGCACCAAATGAATTCCATAGAATTTTTGACCAGCTTTTACAAAACTTAACAGGTTTCGTTAAATATTTTGATGATACTGTCATTTACGGCAAAACCTTGGAAGAATGTAAACAACGCTTAATCTCTTGCCTAGAAACTTTGCGCAAATACGATATTCATCTTAACTGGAATAAATGCCAATGGTTTACCACTTCAATTGACTACCTTGGTTTTAGAATTAGTGCCAAAGGTATCGGCAAATGCCCGAATAAAGTAGAAAGTATTTTGAATGCTCCTAGACCCAAGTCATGTGATGAGGTGCGTCAGTTCTTAGGGCTGATTACATATTACGCTAAATTTATCCCTGAGGCATCCGACTTAACGCAACCTCTCAGAGACCTATTACGCAAAAATCAAAAATTTCGTTGGACAATTCAATGTGAAAAAGCCTTTTTGAGATTAAAAAAAGAAGTTACAAGCGACAGGGTACTTGTTCCATTCAACCCCGACTTGCCATTATGCATTGCTTCCGATGCAAGCCCAGTAGGAGTGTCAGGAGTTTTGTCTCATATCATCAACGGAGTAGAACATCCAATTGCATTTGCCTCTCGATCCTTAACTGACACAGAAAAGAACTACTCGCAGCTTGATAAAGAAGCCCTTGCTATTTATTGGTCTTTCAACAAATTCTTTATGTATCTCTACGGTCGAAAATTCCAACTTATTACGGACAATAAACCTCTAACGCACATTTTTCAGCATGATAAGCAACTTCCTGGAATCTCTTCTGCTAGACTACTTCGTTACGCAGCTTTTCTCAGTGGGTTTGATTACACCGTGAAGCATCGTAAAGCAGAAGATCATGCGAATGCAGATTATTTATCTCGTGCACCTTGGAAGCCGACAGAAGACAAATACGACAAAGATGATGACCTAAATGAATGCACCATCAACAGCATCACCAACGATGTCATTACGTTTGAAACTATCGAGTCAGAAACAGGTAAAGACCCTGAATTATCTCAATTACGAAAAGATTTGCTCGAAGGAAAAACTTTAGACCCTAGCTTAACTCTTCATCAAGGGGTGATCCTTAAAAATCAACGTGTTTTCGTTACAGAAAAATTGCGACCTGAAATTTTGAAAGAATTGCACAAAACGCACGTGGGGATCACAAAAATGAAAAGTCTAGGGAGAAAATACATCTACTGGAAAGGTCTCGACCATGAAATTGAAAGCCTCGTGCGATCTTGCGAAGCTTGCAGCAAGATTAAGAAGCTTAATGCTCCTGTACCGCTGCATCACTGGGATGAACCAACAAGAAATTTTCAACGGATACATATTGATTATGCGGGTCCCTTCATGGGCCATATGTTTTTCATTCTGGTGGATGCAAAATCCAAATGGCCGGAGGTAACAATTCAAACAACAGCTCCAACTTCAACATCAACTATTCGAATTCTTCGAAGCATCTTCGCTCGACATGGCTTACCCGAAACTATGGTTAGTGACAATGCCAAAATTTGCACTAGCGCTGAATTCGAAGAATTTTTAGAAAGTAAAGGAATCCAACATAAATTAATTGCACCAGGTCACCCGGCTACAAACGGCCTTGCTGAACGCTACGTCCAAATCATTTAAAATAAATTGAAATCAATGTCTGCTGAAGAAGGATCAGTTCAAGATAAATTAAATGATATTTTGCTACGTTTCCGTGCTATGCCCTTGAAAAATGGCAAATCACCATCAGAATTGTACCTAAACCGACAAATGCGGATAGAGTTAGATTTGTTAAATCCAACGCGCTCGGAAACCCTCAAAAAGCGACAGCCCTTGTTGAAAACATGCTTTTCAACTGGAGATAGAGTCCTTGCACGCAATTATCAAGGAAAGGAACTTTGGAGATTGGGAACTGTACAGTCAGTACTTGGTAAGGTCCATTATCGAATTTTACTGGATGATGGCTACGCAATTAAACGTCACGCAGACCAACTAAAACTTACCGAAGTTGCTCCAAAATCGCCAGAGGTTCAACGTTCAAGCTCAATGGAAAACCCTGCTCCTCGGAAAAAAGTATCTTTTCTTTTACCAAAAGAACTTTCATCAAACATTCCGGCGACTTATACAGCCCCGAACCGCGAACTTCAACTTCAAAATACTACGGTGCCGACTTCATCTTCCATCCCCAAACACACCCTTCAAGATGCAAACTCAACGCAACAAAATCAGCAATCCTTTTGTCAAGCCATGGAAAAGAATGTCTTGATGCCATCAACGTCAAGCGCGCCTTTATTTTGCCAACAAGGATCCTCTATCAGTACTCATGGTGACACAGCACCTAGTACTTCACGTCTGCCTTCATGTCCTCCTCGAACTCCTTCCATTGTAAGCCCAAGGCTTTCTTCTCCGGAACTCTTTCTCACTCCAGAAGGCCAACCAACAGCTACAGTTATCAGGAGCCCTTCTCCGGACATAATAATTTTAAGTCCTGAAAATCAACCTCAAGCCAGAGGGACTACATCTTCACGCTCAGCTCCAAGAATCAACATTAGCCAAGCAGCAGATAATGCAAGAGGTCGAGGACAAAGGTCAGCCCGTGGGGTTCAGCGCCCTACACCTACAACAATTACTCGTTCAGGACGTCAGGTTCAGCAGCCTCAAAAATTCGATATTTGAAGTATTGTAAGTTAGAAGCTAAATTCTCTCCTCAATTCTCCAAAATTTTTTTAAAAGGGATCTTTATTCAACTTTTGCTATGTTGTATTGTAAATAGTAATCAAATTTAAGACAGAGTTAAAGACTGATTAATTTCCAAATTTAAGACAGAGTTAAAGACTGATTAAAATTAATTCAATTTTCATTTTTTTCTAATTCCGTAAAATGGGATAATGTAACGCAGATTCTCCCCTCGCTCTACTCAGGTTAATTGATTTTATAGGAGCGAATCCTCTTCTTTTTTTTTTTTGTTGTTCATTTTAACATATCGTTATTGTAAATACATTTTAAATTGCCTAGACTCAAATTAGCGTGGGAGAATCTGTGGTATCCGAAGTGCAAGTTGGCAACACTGTACAACCAGCTGTGAAGCTGGGGTTTGTCTCAGCTAGGTTATGTAATCTTCTGTCATTCTCAACTGCTCAGATACACGTTTTCGGAAGCTCATATTCTACGCCTTTCATTATTATTATTCTACTTCAATCCTAAATACCTTATCCTTTCTAATCATGTCAATCCACAACCCGATCAATCTATAAAACTGGGTATTACCCCAATTACAACTATAAATAAGCCTGTAGAAAAAGTTTGCTACAGCTCCATTGTCGGCACTGACTCAATGATATTGTGTTGTGGAGGGAGGGGCATCATCGCTGGAAACCAATTTTACTACAAACGAGTCACTGAAACTTGAAAGTCTATTGAATGAAAAGAAGAAGTAATGCGTTGAACTGACAATGAGAGTTGAAGCAGTGCGCAGTGTCGAAGGAGTGGGGTGGGGGGGGGGGGGGGGTTGACGACAGTGGGACAGTGTGTTCGGACACTATGGCCAGCTTTTAGGTGAAACTGCACTGGTCGGAAAAGAGATGCAGATCGGAAACGAATAGCCGCTCGCTCTCGACAAGGCACGCTTCTTATCTGCTTGCTCACATTCGTTATGAGTATGAGTGAAGACCCTGCGGTTGATCTTCACCTCTCCACGCTACCCCGCCCCTATAGCTCACTGTTAGCACAAGCTGGCAACACTGCTGCGAATTTCCGAGAGTTTCTCCCCTTATCGCTAATTCCTCAAACGCCGAGTGTCCGAGCACAAATAGTTTAGTCCCAATCTTTAATTGACTGATAGTACTTCCTGTATGTGGTCCGTTAATCTTCGCATGGACTAAGCTATAACTAAGGACTGCGGACTCTTGTGAGTCCTTTTTAATCCAAACCTCAGCGCTCTTCCAGCAGTTTCCGGAACTGCAGCGGTCTCTGAGCAGCATGATTTATACAGCACAATTTTCGGATGTGCAGGCATGCGGCGCACTATGGAACAAAAGATAGAATAACAGTGGACATCGCGTAATACCTATGCTATTTCGCAGAGATATGACATGATACACATCAATTTATATAAATTTTTGACGGGGAATTCAAATTTGGCATTATTTTTTCACTATAACCAAAATATTAAAACAATTACAAACTTAATGGCCAAAAATACATCACAGACAAAATGAGGATTAAAATGGTGCTGTGAGTGCACTGAAACGTCTCGAAAGTTTTTATTTATTGTTCGCCTGGTTCCCATTTTAATCCTTATTTTGTCAATAAGAAAATCTGAACTTGTAAAACTGTTTTCTTGACTTTTTCCTGCAGGTTTGTCCTCATGAGTAATTTTTTTACGTTTCATTTACTGTACAGGAGCCTATCAATATACAGGGTGTTGATTAAAATAGTTTCCACTCAGGTTTTTTCGAAAACGGCCGCGAATTTCAAAAATCGCTGAAACAAATGTAAAATATTTTTGAGGGGGACATCTTTTTAGGGGGCCGCCAATTTTGTGGCCCCCCTGGAGGCCCCCCAGGGGGGGGCCCACGACTCTAAATCCCATACTTCAAATGGGGACCCCCAAGTTTTATTTGATATTTGGAAAAAAATAAAATTCTAATACTTGGTGCAAACCGGAAGTCGATATCGTTTTTCGTTTCCGATATATCGAAGGTCAAAGTTCGATTTGGACACATCTTCAAAAATCTGTAACTCCCCTTAGAATGGTCCGAATTGAAAAAAACGTTGGGTCTAAATTGCTCTACAGAGCAAGGTTTTTTGAAAAAACCACGCATTTTCCAAAAAAATTATTTTAATGGGGTTTTTGAGCCCCTATATTTTGTTGAAAATTTGAACATTTTAAGAGGCTGTAAAAAAGAAACAACTTCAAATTTCAAAAAACGCTGAAATGTGGGTCCCATTATTTCGAAGGATACCCCTTTTGCTTGGGATCGGCAATTTTCAGAACCAACGGGGGGGTGGGGGTCACATTCCTCAAAATTTGAAAATTTTAAATGATAACGCCCCAGATCCCGGCTTTGTGATATATCGTTAGGAAGATCGTTACTAGCCAAACAGTTTGGTGCAAACCGCGGCTCGGTATCGTTTTTCGTTCTCGAAATGTGAACCCCCCCCCCCCCCCCCTGTAGGGTCTGAAAATTGCCGATCCCAAGAAAAGGGGTATCCTTCGAAATAATGGGACCCATGTTTCAGCGTTTTTTTTGAAATTTGAAGTTGTTTCTTTTTTACAGCCTCTTAAAATTGTCAAATTTTTAAAAAAAATTTAGGGGCCCAAGAGCCCCCTTAAAATATTTTTTTTTGGAAATTGCGTGTTTTTTTTTTTTTTTTTTAAATCTTGCTCTATAGAGCAATTTAGACCCAAAGTTTTTTCAATTTTTTCAATTCGGACCATTCAAAGGGGAGTTACAGATTTTTGAAGATATGTCCAAATCGAACTTTGACCTTCGATATATCGGAAACGAAAAACGATATCGACTTCCGGTTTGCACCAAAAGTCTTAGAATTTTATTTTTTTTCCCAATTATCAAATAAAAATTGGGGGTCCCCATTTGCAGTATGGGATTTAGGGTCGTGGGGGCCTCCCAGGGGGGCCACAAAATCGGTGGCCCCCTAAAAAGATGTCCCCCTCAAAAATACTTTACGTGTGTTTCAGCGATTTTTGAAATTCGCGGCCGTTTTCAAAAAAAAACCCGAGTGGAAACTATTTTAGTCAACACCCTGTATGTATCGTGGGTTTTGACTCTTACCATAATTTTTGCACTCTCGTGTGCTCTAAGTGGGTCACCCGGTCACCTGCTGCATGTAGTGTTCAATTTCTCACTTATAAAGTGGACTGTAAAAACAACTAAAGATAGAATAGCGCAAGCAGAAACGAAGCGAAAAATTCAAAAAGAATCTTCTTATATAAAAAAAGGCGACCGCTGAGAATCGCCGAAAATCGCGTTTTACTATGATCTCGAGAACGGAGGCACGCGGGACCTCGAAATTTCGCGAACGGGCTCTGCGCCACCAAGCGGTGTGCACATCGTGCTTCTTTTCCCCGTTTTTTTGTTTCATCCCTTCCCGAAGGTGGATTTTATCTCGGTGTTTTACCCCATTTTTGGCCGTATGGTATCTGAGACCTCGAAATTCCGGCCCCCGATACTACTCGGTCCTCGAAAGCGATCCAGTTCATTCGGATCGACCCAACCCTAAAAGCAACCCCTCACGGGGGATCTACCCTTCGAGATGGGTTGTTTTGGATCGCGGAAACGGGGGCGAAGACGTTGTCCAGGTGATCGACACTTCGCAAGAGGGTAGCCCCGGGCTCCGCGCGTGGACTTTTTCACTCGAATTCGCGCGCCGCGAATATCATCCCCCTTTCAGGGTGGTTTTCTGAAAGGAGCTATTTTACCGATTATTTCGGGCACCGGATCACTTTGGGCGCCGAAATTTTCCGTGAGGATCGTGCTCCGGTCGGGGGTGTCCGTGAGACTTCGCTCATCTCCCCGATTCACATTCTACCCCCTGTTGGGGTGAGTTTTCTTATAGGGCGGAATCTTATCTCGGATTCTACGGCTTCGCTGACAACTTAATACGACAACCGGAGTCACGATGATATGCTTTTCCGGTCCTCGAGAACGACCGCGCTCATCCGGACCGACCCGATCTTAAAAGCAACCTCTCACGGGCGATTTACCTTCCGGGATGGGTTGTTTTGGATCGCGGAACCGGTGGTCGGAGACGGTGTCCATGGTGATCGAGACTTCGCACGAGGGTGTAGCCTCGGACTCCGCGAGTGGAGGTTTTCACTCGAATTCGCGCGGCTCGAATATCATCCCCCGCTATGGGTAGTTTTCTGAAAGCATCGGTTTTACCGATTATTTCGGGCACGGGATCACTTGGGACTCACTTGCCGTAAACTGCAGCCCCTTTCTCTCGAATATCTGATGGGAGGCCTGCCGGGGCCACGCGTCAACCCTTCGCGCCCCTTCACTCATGTTGGAGTCGATTTTTGTGGAGCCTTTTTCATCAAGGAAAAAAAGGAAAGGAATCGAAATAAAGTGAAAGTATATGTGTCTGTCTTTGTCTGTCTCGTTACTAAGGCAGTCCATTTGGAGTTGGTGAGTGATTTAACATCGGACTCATTCATCGGTGCTCTAAAGCGATTTGTTTCTCGTCGAGGTTTTTGTTCAATAATCTACTCCGATAAGGCAACGAACTTCACTGGAGCAAACAACCAACTTCTTGAATTAAAACACTTATTTGAAGATCCGGACCATTTGACTAAATTAAATGCTTTTGCGACAAGCCGCAATATACAATGGAAATTCATTCCTGCGCGAGCGCCGAATTTCGGTGGACTTTGGGAGGCAGCGGTGAAATCGTTTAAACACCATCTCATCAGAGTTACCGGTCTTACTCTATTCACTTACGAAGAATTTTACACTTTATGTACTGAAATTGAGGCTATTCTAAACTCCCGTCCTTTGTCTCCTATGTCCTCAGATCCCAACGATCTCCTAGTCCTTACCCCCGGTCATTTTTTGATTGGCGATTCGTTGAATTGTCTTCCCAATGTTGAGTTGAGAGATGTTCCTTGTTGATCGGGAGGATATTGAAAGCTATGACTACGCCTTTGGGACCGTGAAGAATATATGATATTTATTATCGGATCGCCTTGCCCGACAACCCCGGACGGCTAGGTCGACAGTGCTGCCTCAAGTGGCAGGAGCACTAAGCTACACTACCAACATCCTTCCTTTTTAATAGAAAAAACAGTAAAAAAAAATATTTGCGCCTATTTACAAAGCTAAAGATTTATCACAATTACAAAGCTAAAGATTTATCACAATTACAAAGCTAAAGATTTATCACAATTTTGTAAGATTATTTAAAATTAGACACGACAAAACATTTGAGAGAATCTACCACAGAGGGCAAGATAAAACATTAAGAATTGTTTCAACAAATTACATTAAATAAAAGAAAATCAGATACCTGAGAATTATTATGTATTTATGCATATCACAATGAGCAATTTAATTATTTCACTAAAAGATACAATTAAGGCGAATACCTGTTGGGTGCTTTCACTCTTCGTTTGGAAGGTGACTTTAATGTTTCGGTTATCCTCCTACCTCTTCCTCTGACGGAGGAACTAGAGGCACTAGATAATGGCGTAGTTTTACCTACTTCTCGACCTTTGGTTTTAATCGAATGACTAGATTGAGGGGGTGGTATAGAATAAGCACAGTTGGAACTAGATTTATTTGTGAGAGGGGTGGAATATTCAGAATCAGACAAGTCAATAAGTTCAGGACTTGAAACTGCTGAGGGAGGATTAATTGATATTTTATCATCCACTTTAGATGTTGATGGCTTCAGGTCAATTTTAAGCCTAATTGTGCTCTCCTTATTATTCTGATTGAAATCATCAGATGATGGTTGGAATTTAAATGTTCCTTTTTCAACTGTACTATCTTCTTTATCTTGCTTTTCGTCGAAGCTAAATGAGACACTTTTAGGATGAGACTTTATGTGGATCTAGTACGTCTGTAGATTTTTCCATTTGGCGCAGTTATTTCATATGAATTAGGTTCGTTGCAAACTCGTGATATAAAACCGGGTGACCACACATCCTTAGGTGTCTTTTTAAAATAAATCCTATCATTTACTCCAAGTGAACCTAGGGGTTTTAGGTGGGATGTTCTTTTGACCATTTTTTCTGAGCGTTTTGCTAGGGTTTGCTCATATTCAGTACGGTCAATATTCTTAGGATACAACTGTTCTTCAGTGCATGGTAAGGTGGATCGCAGTTTACGAGACATTAATAATTCACTAGGTGAAGGAGCATCACTTTTAGGAGTGTTCCGGAAATGTAGAAGAGCAAGATGGAAATCTTCATTATTTTCAAGGCATTTAATCATAAGTTTTTTTGACAGATTGTATTGTACGTTCCACCATACCATTTGACTGCGGATAGTGAGGTGATGAAAAATCATGTTGGATATCCCAAGATTCACAGAATTTTTTTAAAGAATCTGCATTAAAAGGAGGACCGTTATCACTAACGAGATTCTTTGGAATACCAAATCTCGCGAAAACCGATTTGAGAGCTGGAATTACATATTTATCACTAGTCGCTTGACCCATTGAAATGACCTCAGGATACTTAGAATAATAGTCCACTACAATCAAAGATTTTTGATTCTTAACTTCTATGAAATCAGCGCCAATTTTTTGCCATGGAATGAGTGGAATTTCATGAGGTGTTATGGGTTGTTTCGGATTTGCGTTAGAATGTTTAATACAGACTGAACAGTTGTCAGTTAAATTTTTAAGATCGGACTTTAGAAAGGGCCAGTAGACTACTCCTTTGGCTCGGCGGCTAGATGATTCGAAACCCATGTGACCTTCATGAATTATTTTTAGAACATTTGATTGTAGTGATCTAGGTACAATGATAGCATTAATTTTAAAAAGCAAATTGTCTTTGACAAAAATTTCATGTCTTACATTGAAAAATGGTTTGGCAAGATTATGACACTTAGATTTTGTGCCAGGCCATCCATTAAAATAATAATCTTTTAAGATATTTAAAGTTTCGTCTTTGAACGTTTCAGCTTTAAACTCATTCAGTTTATTTTCACTGAAAGACAGAGCGATGGTTTGATCTAGAGCAGCAATCTAGCAATCTAACTCACACTGTAATTCGTCTGAACGTCCAACATTATCTTTAAGGGGTGCTCGACTAAGAGCATCTGCTATAGCAAGTTTTTTCCCTGGAACCCACTTGACTTGAATGTTATAGCGTTCAAGTTTTAGCATTACTCTTTGTAACCGGATAGGAACATCTTTATATTGTTTTTTGAATAATGTTTCTAATGGTTTGTGGTCTGTTTCTACATGTACAATTTGTCCAAACATATATTGATGAAATTTAGTACAACCGAAAAAAATTCCAAGGAGCTCTTTTTCTATTTGTCCCCAAGTTTGTTGGGCATTGTTAAGAGTTGTAGAGGCAAAAGCAATGGGTTTAGATTCTTGCATGATAGTAGCACCTAATGCATCCTTAGAGGCATCAACTGACAATAGGATAGGTAAGTTGATATCAAAGTTCGTTAATACGGGGGCATTGGTAATTTCAATTTTAAGATTTTCAAACTCTTCGTTATGAGTGGGCGTCCATTCCCATAGATTTTGTTTTTTCAAAAGCTGACGTAGGTTATGTGTTTTAGCAGACAAATTGTGAATGAAAGAACGAAGAAAGTTCACAATACCTAAAAATCTTTGTAATTCCGTTACATTTTTGGGCGGATTCATTTTTTGAATAGCAATAACTCTTTCGGGGTCAATTTTGATTTTATTAAGAGAGTATACCTTACCTAAGAACTCAATTTCTAGTTGAAAAAATTTACATTTTGGACGATTAAATTTAATACCAAGTTCTGCGGCTCTTTGCAGAACCTGTTTCAGAATCCTATCATGTTCTTCTCTGTTTTTAGCGTAGATCAAAAAATCATCAACGTAGATAATGAGACCAGGAATATCTTTAAATTGTTCCACCATTTCAGCCTGAAAAATATCATTGGCTGAAGAAATACCAAAGGGTAACCTCAAGAATTTAAACCTACCATATGGAGAGTTGAAGGTACACAGCTCAGAACTTTCTTTGTTAAGTTTCAAATTCCAAAAACCATTTTTTATATCAAGTTTGGTAAAATATTTAGCATTTTGCAACTCAGATCTGATGAAATCAGTATCTGGAAGACAATGTATAGGACGTTTAATGGCTTTGTTTAAGTTTCTTGGATCAAGACATAAACGGATAGAGTTGTCTTTACGATGAACGATAACAAGAGAATTAGTCCACGGAGTGTAACCTTTCACGGGCTCTATGATGTTAAGTTTGACAAGTTCCTCAAGATGCTTTTTTAGAGCAATTCTAGATTTCAGGGGAATCTTCCTGGGGGGATCATTTACAGGTTTAACAGTAGGATCTATCTCAAGGTGAACCTCTCTATCACTAATACAGCCAATGCTGTCCTTAGTGTTAAAAACAGCTTTATATTCTTTCAGAATGGATTGGTAATTTGTTTCCGAGTCTTTATTGACTTGATTAACAATGCTAACTAGTCCCAATTCTTCAGCAAGGGTAAGACCAATTATAGGAGTACATGCTAGTTTGGTAACATGAAAAATATTGTTGATATTTCTATTTTTATAACAAATATTTAAATTTATCTCACCAAGAATATCGATGGGTTGACGCGTGAAGGTGTTGATTTGAACGCGAGTTGGTTGCAGCGCACATTCCTTTTGTAGATTTAAATTATTGAACAACGTTTCTGAGATTAGATTTGTTTCAGCACCCGTATCGACTCTCGCTTCGATTTGCTGGTTATTAATAAAGATGGGGATGAACCATTTTTTCTTAGCTTTAGGAGCTTTATTAATTTCACCGACGAAGAGAATATCGGAATCATTAAGATCACTTACGCGAATACTATTCACTGCTTTATTAGAACACATTCTAGAATAATGACCATATTTTTTACACGCACGGCACTCAACATCTCTGGCAGGACATCTGTATCGATGATGTTGACCGCAGTTGGGGCACAGTTGTCGATTCGGACTTCTTGAGTGACGAGGTGAAGAGTGTCTGTATGGTGAAGAACGGTGATGTGGCGATGGACTTCGGTAAGGAGACGATCTTTGGTGATGTGACGATCTTCTATGGGGCGATGATTGACGATGTTGATAAGATCGGCGAGGATGAGGTGATCCTTGACGATAGGGTGATGAATGGCGAATTCTAGGTGATGGAGATCGGCTGAAACTACGGCGTTGAGACATGTGATTTGGACCTGATTTAGAAGATGAAGCAATTGAGTTGACACTGGATTGGCTTAGTTTTTCCGAGTTTTCTTTGGACAGTTGCAAAGTTTGTGCAAGGTTAAAAATTGTAGTTAAATCTGTTTCAGAGGAACTGAGAAGCTCTATTTTGATTTTTCATTAGAGGAATTCATGCCTCCGATGAAAAGGTCTTTGATGATGCTTTCTCGCAGAGTGTCTAGTTGACAGTGTTTGCTTAGGTTTCTTAATGCTGTCAAGAACTCTTCAAAAGTCTCATTGGTTTTCTGTCTGCGGCTGAATAGAGTCAGTCGTTCCACGGTGACATTCACTTTAGGTGAAAAATGTTTTTCAAATTTATCAATTAGGTCTTTGTGTTTTATAGTTAAGACATCCACATCGAAAGATTTGAAGACGGGAGTGCATTGTTGACCCATGCAGCTAATTAGTAATGCATTTTTACGTGCATCATTTTCTTCATCGAGTCCTGCGGCTAACAGAAAGATTGTGAAACTGGATTTGAAATCTTTCCAATTAACAGCAAGGTCTCCTTTGAACGACATTGGAATGCACATTGATAAGTCAAAATTTGACTTACGAGAGTTGTTAGGAGTAGGGTTGGTTGTATCTTCATCTTGGTTATTGGGCATTTTGATTTGCAATGATACTGCTTCGATAGGTGACAAGAAGTTACGAAACAGCTAGATAGAGTAGCTTGACAATTTAAACGAGACAGACAGACTTAGAGATAGACTGATTTGTTGGTTAAAGGCAGTAAGTAAACTCGGTTGACGTGACGAGACAATATGACTGTGACTCGATGAGACGTGACAGGATGGTTTAGACTTGACGTGACTGAAAGGCTTGGACTTGACGTGATTGAAAGACTTGGACTTGACGTGACTGGAAGACTTACATTTGACGAGATTGGATGACTTGCACTGGGGATGACTGATTCATCATTAGCGACTCATTTGAGTTGACAGGAGGAGATAAGATGACTATGACTAGACAGACAGACGTTGAATTGGCGAGAACTCATGGACAGACATGAACTTGACGGCTTAGAACCACAGACTTGGACATGATGAGACAGACTAGATAGATATCTTTGACTTGAAGAATACGACGACTGCGGACTGGGTCATGGATGAGGTATAGGCTGCTGACTGAACGAGCTAAGTTTGACGTGACTCCGACGAATACCGTGACTTCGAGACGACTTTTGACGGCATTTAGGAAAAAGCGATTTTAAAATGAGGATGTATGGGCGAGACCGATCACTGACTAGATTTAACAAGAAATATCGACATTGTAGGCCACACGTGGTTCGGCGACGAAATTGAGGTTAAGGATTTAAAAGTTAAGGATTTAAAATAGACATAATCAAGACATAATGAAAGAACTAAAAGAAAAGAACGAAAGCTAAAACGAGGCGGGCGAGTTCACCGCACGTATACTCGCAAAAGAAAAAGATTTGACGATTTACCGCACACCTGACACCATGTTGATCGGGAGGATATTGAAAGCTATGACTACGCCATTGGGACCGTGAAGAATATATGATATTTATTATCGGATCGCCTTGCCCGACAACCCCGGACGGCTAGGTCGACAGTGCTGCCTCAAGTGGCAGGAGCACTAAGCTACACTACCAACATTCCTGTCAATCGGCTATCAAGTTGGCAACATCTTCAACAACTCAAACAACATTTCTGGGCACGCTGGAGTAAGGAATATCTCAACGAATTAACTGTCCGCCACAAATGGACTAAAACGGTTCCTAACATTCAGGAAGGGACACTAGTACTTCTCAAAGAAGCCAATTTGCCTCCTCAAAAATGGGTCATGGGCCGCATCATCCGATGCAATCCTGGGTCAGATGGCGTCACTCGAGTGGTCACAGTGAAAACACCCAACAACACTCTCGAAAGAAATGTTCCCAACGTTGCTCCGTTGCCATTTTATGAAGACACCAAAACTCCAAATGAATTTTAAAATCTTTTTATTTCGATTGAAATTCGAATTTAAGAGCAATTTTCTTATTTTAATTTTATTATTCTTGTGTTTATTGAATTTTCTTGTGTATCCATATTAGCGATTCACGTTTCATGTTTTAATCTTTCAAATTCGTTAATTTTATTTTGAAAATTGACAATGTTTTTTGTTTGCTTGATCAGCTACCTCTGATCAACGGGGGGAGTCTGTTTCGTCGCACATCGACTTTTTCAGCTATTTTATTTATTTTCTCTTTTTTTTTGGTAAACGTTAAAATCGTCCCTTCTTCGAGGCTAACACAACTCCCTCTTTCACTGCAAAGAGAGAGTTACGTCGGTCATCCCCCTCCTTTTCTTCTTGGGTCCCGTTAAAGGGTACCGTTGTTTCAACCCTTTCAACGGGCCCAACGCCACTGGTCTAAAACTAGGGCAAAGCCAGTCGCAAACTAACATCTACCGAATCCCGACCTCGGTCAACGCGACGAAGCAGACTCGCATCTTTGCTCCATATTATGTAATCTTTGTTCGATTTTCACTCCGATTAATCATTTATCTATTTTTTATAATACAGTTATATTTATCACCCTGAATACTCTTATTCAATCTTTTAAAACCACCTGACACCCCTTAATTGGCAGTGCCAGGACGAAACAGGTCGAATGCGGTGGTGTTAGCCGAACAACCAACACTCCTAATTTTTTCACAAATTTGAATAGAAGAGCTGCAACGTTGCTAAATTGCACGCTACACCACTGACAGGATAAAAAAAAAAATAAAAAATATAAAAAAAAAAAAATTGGAACAATAAAGCAGAAAAGAAAAGAGCAAAAGGAGGATTAATAAAAACGAGAAAAAAAAAAAACAAAAAACAAAACCATTGAAAACACCACAAGAAAAAAGAAACGACAAAAAACGAGTAAAACAAAAAAAGAAACCAGAGTACCCGACGGGCAATATGCTAGTCTTATATAATAAAAGGCAAATTTCGCGAACGGGTCCCGCGCCACCAAACGGTGTGCACATCGTGCTTCTTTTCCCCGTTTTTTTTTCATCCCTTCCCGAGGGTGGATTTTATCGCGGTGTTTTACCACATTTTTGGCCCTATGGTATCTGAGACGTCGAAATACCGGCCCCCGATACTGCTCGGTCCTCGAAAGCGATCCAGCTCATCCGGATCGACCCAACCCTACAAGCAACCCCTCACGGGGGATCTACCCTTCGAGATGGGTTGTTTTGGATCGCGGAAATGGGGGTCGAAGTCGTTGTCCAGGTGATCGAGACTTCGCACGAGGGTAGTCCCGGGCTCCGCGCGTGGACTTTTCCACTCGAATTCGCGCGCCGCGAATATCATCCCCCTTCCAGGGTGGTTTTCTGAAAGAAGCGATTTTGCCGATTATTTCGGGCACCGGCTCACTTTGGGCGGCGAAATTTTCCGTGAGGATCGTGCTCCGGTCGGGGGTGTCCGTGAGACTTCGCTCATCCTCCCGATTCACATTCTACCCCTGTTGGGGTGGGTTTTCTTATAGGGCGGAATCTTATCTCGGATTCTACGGCTTCGCTGACAACTTAATACGACAACCGGAGTCACGATGATATGCTTTTCCGGTCCTCGAAAACGATCGCGCTCATCCGGACCGACCCGATCTTAAAAGCAACCCCTCACGGGCGATTTACCATCCGAGATGGGTTGTTTTGGATCGCGGAATCGTTGGTCGGAGACGGTGTCCATGGTGATCGAGACTTCGCACGAGGGTGTAGCCTCGGACTCCGCGCGTGGAGTTTTCCTCTTCGAATTCGCGCGGCTCGAATATCATCCCCCGCTAAGGGTGGTTTTTTGGAAGCATCGGTTATACCGATTATTTCGGGCACGGGATCACTTGGGGTGGCGAAATTTTGATTGATGATCGTGCTCCGGTCGGGGGTGATCGTGCGACTTCGCTCTTCGCCCCCGATTCTTTTTCTACCCCCTGTTAGGGTGGGTTTTTTCATCGGACGAATCTTATCTAGGAATCTACGACTTTGCTGACTACTTAATAACGCAACCGGAGTCACTCTGATATGCACGAATTGATCTTTGCACATCTGAACCTGTCCCATCGTTAAAACTACCCCTCGCGGGGGGTTCAATCCCAAAATCAGGTCGGTGAGCTTCTCGAAAAAAATCGGCGACAGCCGCGTTGAAATTGAGTTCGTGCAGAACTCTTCAGTAGGCGTAGCAGAACGAATCCACGTGCAGCGCTTCAAATTTTGAACTACCCTTTATACTGGGGCTGTTCGATTCTTGCGGAGTGGCTTCGGAGCCTAGAAAGTGCGAAGGCCGAAAGTTCTGGTTTTTCGCGTGTTGTTTCTCCTAGACGATGCGGGTGGAGGTTTTTTTCAAGCAGTTTGAACATAGGCGGACCGTATCAGGGGCTAGGGGGAGCTGTAGTCCCCCCACTTTTTTTTGGGTGGAGGGGCTAAAAATCGGGAAAAAGTCATCATTTGAGACTTGAAAAGCAAAAAAAAAAAAAAAAAAGGGTCATCACTTTTTAGCCCCCCTCAATTTTTTTTGGTCACGGTCCGCCTATGGGTTTGAATAACATCCCCTCTTGAGGGGTATTTTCATTTTTTAGGGGTTTTTGCCAACTTCTGGGACTTTAAGTTTCTTTAAGAGGTATATTCCTGGATTCTTTTAGGAGTGCGGCGTGCGCAAAAATATTTCACCTACTAACGCAGGGAATATTCTGCGAGGGTAGGGATTTTTTTTTATTTATCCTTCGCAGATTGATGGATTCTCTCCTTAGCTCGGGTTCTGATGTATACGATAAATTGGAAATGCATGTTGCTTGGCAACGTCAATCATTACTCACATCTTAGCAATGATATTGTTACCAGTTCGAATGCCTTCCGATTACTTTATACATGTATCATGTATCATCAGCTGTTTTAGAGTTGCTCATAGGAATCAATGCAAAACATACAATTTTTAACCTTTCATTTTCTATAAACGTGTAATTATGGCGCGAGGGAAGATCAATCAGTCGCCGCAGCGTCACTTGCATTCTGCCAATACTGCACTTTGTCCCCTTTTTAAACCCCTTTTCCAGCACCCATTAAGGATTTTGAACTTTTTCTTGTGATTTGTTGTCTCTTAGGTAGTCTAATGATGCATGATTTTTTTCAGCTCGGTTCGACCAATAGAAATGCCCGAAATAGAGTGGTACAACAATTGTACCACTTCCCCGCTGGGACCCCCACTTTCGCCCTGGGTTGAGTATTAAAAAAATGTTAAATTTCATTAAAAAAAATTACAAAAATTCACTAAAAATGGTTACAAGCAGAAACCCTTGATCCTGAACAATCAGAAGTTCATAATTTTACCAAAATCCGAATGTTTCATGCTGTTAACGTATAAAACATAGACAATTCCGTTCAATTTTGGACCAATTTTCCCCCATTGTCTGTTTTATTGACCATTTTTCTTCAGTTTTTGTCTTCTTTGCGATAAAACGTAATGATATTATATATAAGTAATGGAATAACCATAAGAAAATGATATCATACTGCAGTTTGCATAGATTTTTGTCTCTTTTCACATGCGAAAAATCAACTTTTTTCATTAAAAATTTGGTCAGCCGGGTCATGTTAGTTTAATTTAATTAGTAAGTATTTCTTTTTAGTGGAAAAGTAGACTAGGTCTTGTTTTACTGATCTAATGAGACAACCCTCCCCCCCTCCCATTTAAAAAAATGAAAATAGGTATAACCTCTTTGACTTGTTGTCAGCTCCTGTGGGGGAGTGGTACAAATAGGTACCACGTCTAAAAGTCCTATTTAGAAAGGACGAAAGCATAAAATCAAAATCTGATGCAATAGGAATGAAGCTGAGATCATAAGTAAACAGAAAATACATAATTTACTTAGCAAAATTACTTTTGACCGCCTCACGAGCAAGATTTGCAGCCGGTTTTTGATTTGGCTGCTGTAACCTCAAAATCTGATGAAAAATTATAAATAAAGAGTACTACCAACCCGATTTTCGTGGAACAAAAAATATCCACCAAAGAGCAGCACTTCCTAGACCTACTGTATGTGGTACGAACCTTGTACCACTGCCCGCCTTCCCTAAAAAAAATATTTTCGAAGTGGTACAACAGTTGTACCACATTGCTGGAAAGGGTTAAGCTTATGTATATGCTCGTATCCAAGGCGCATAGGCGGAACTAGGAATTTTTCTGGGGGGTGGGGGCTGAGTTCCAAGGGATCTTAGAGACACCTCAAGACCGCCCCCCTTCCAAGAGGGGTTTACCATGACCCCCCCCCCCCCAACTTACTTAGGCGTATGATGTACTTACAGTTACAGTCGACAAATTAAATCATGTCAGATAACGTCCTGGATTTTGACTTTAGTAGGCCACATGAGATGCTTTTTACTGTGATAGGTATCGCAGGTAGTCTACTTGAACCAAAATATAAGGCGGCATCTGACATTCTTTTGTCGACTGTAAGTACCTACATCATACACACCTAAGTTAAGATATGAAATAAATTGTACTCATATAGCTATTAGCTGGGGTGCGGAACAACTAGGCAATCACAAAATTAAATGAGAAACATCATATACTGTAATATATTTTTTTTGTTGTTGCGGGTAAACGTTTTTTTTTTTCCAAAATTTTCTGGGGGGGCTTGGCAGACCCTGGGGGGGGGGGGCTTAGCCCCCTCCAGCCAACCCCCCCCCCCCTATTTCCGCCTATGCCAAGGAGTGCACTATAAACATCCAAAAATTCGACCCATGGGCGGAGCCAGCAATTTGGCAACTGTGGATGCTTCCCATTTGAATGTATGAGAAAAAATCGATTGTAGAGGAGGACATGGCCCAATATCTAATCTATTGTTTCTCATACATTCAAATGGGTAGAATCCACAGCTGCCAAATTGCTGGCTTCACCCATGATTCGACCTTCTACGCAAGTATAACGGTACGAAATAAAATGTTGCTAAAATGCACGCGACAAACTGCAATCAAAATTACATCGACGGAATGAAACATAAACTCGATACTTAACTTCGGCCAAAAAAAAAAGCTAAACTACCTACAGCATTATTCGGCCAAATACGGAAACAAAAATGTCAATAAGTATTCCTGTGCAACTTTTAGAAATTACGGTTATCTTGGACTACGTACGATCATGAGTAAAATGTTAGTCCAACACAAAACGTTATACAGGGTGTTAATTAAAATAGGTTCCACTCAAGTTATCTCGAAAACGGTTGCGAATTTAGAAAATCGCTCAAACACGTGTTCAATGATTTTGAGGGGGACGCCTTCTAAGGGGGACGCCTTCTAAGGGGCCCCCTCCGGGGGGCCCCTAGGGGGGGCACCACCCCCCTAAATCCAATACTTCAAATGGGGACCCCCATTTTTTTTTCGATGATTGAAAACAAGACAAAATTCTAAGACTTTCAGCACAAACCGGAAGTCGATATCGTTTTTAGTTTTCGATATATCGAAGTTCAAAGTTCGATATGGACCCACTTTCAAAAATTCACAACTTGCTTTTAAATGATCCAAATTTAAAAAACTTTAGGTCCAAAATGTTCTCCAGAGCACGTACTTTTCAGAAAAAAATACACATTTTCTGGAAAATTTACCAAAAGGGGGTTTTTGAGCCCCTAAATTTTTTTGAAAATTTCGAAATTTTCAGGGGCTGTAGAAAAAAAACTACTTCAAATTTCAAAAAACGCTGAAACATGGGTTCACTTATTTTATAAGCCAAGCATTTTGGCGCAAACCGGAAGTCGATAGCGTTTTTCGTTCTCGAGATCAAAATTATTCGAGCGAATTATTGAAATTTGATCAACATCGAACTTTGACCTTCGATATCCCGAGAACGAAAAACGGTATCGACTTCCAGTTTGCGCCAAAATGTTTAGCTTGAGACGTGCTTTCAAACGATGTATCACACAATAGGTTTTTATGACATCGTCATTTAAAATTGTCAAATTTGGGGGGCCAGGACCCCTGCTCTCATCCCCCTGGGGGGGCCTAAGAATGTTTGACCCCCTGGAAAGATGTACCCCTTAAAATAAGCGAACCTATGTTTCAGCGTTTTTTGAAATTTGAAGTAGTTTTTATTCTACAGCCTCTGAAAATTTCGAAATTTTCAAAAAAATTTAGGGGCTCAAAAACCCCCTTTTGGTAAATTTTCCAGAAAATGTGTATTTTTTTCTGAAAAGTACGTGCTCTGGAGAACATTTTGGACCTAAAGTATTTTAAATTTGGATCATTTAAAAGGAAGTTGTGAATTTTTGAAAGTGGGTCCATATCGAACTTTGAACTTCGATATATCGAAAACTAAAAACGATATCGACTTCCGATTTGTGCTGAAAGTCTTAGAATTTTGTCTTGTTTTCAATCATCGAATAAAAAATGGGGGTCCCCATTTGAAGTATTGGATTTAGGGGGGTGGTGCCCCCCCTAGAGGCCCCCCCGGGGGGGGCCCCGAAATGGGCGACCCCCCTTAGAAGGTGTCCCCCTCAAAATCATTGAACACGTGTTTGAGCGATTTTCTAAATTCGCAACCGTTTTCGAGATAACTTGAGTGGAACCTATTTTAATTAACACTCTGTATTACTCCTCACTTAAAACAATTTCCTTCTCCTCTACTAACGGAGAAGTAATGAAAGAAGTAAGTAGAATGTGTTGTGTACACAAAAAATCAGTGACATAGCGTGCAATTCGGGAACGTTCTACTCTGTCCAATTAAACGATTGTAAAAGATCGAATGAGGAAGTGTTCACCGAACAACCAATAGACTGTTTTAGTAGAGTGATATACCGTATCGATTGCCGTCCGAGGGCCTCTGGCTCCAAACAGACTCTGATTCAATGCTTTTTCCCCATAAGCGGATTCTTGAACGGAAATTTAGACCATTAAATCAAAAAATTAATGCGACCTTTTTGCGATTATAAGTTCTACGTCCTCGAAAATGATTAATTTTGCCTGGTTTCACCCGTGAAACTGCCAAAATCAACAAGATATTACAGATTAAACGATGCATTTGGAGGTTGGAATCTTCCATAATGTTGTGTTGTTGGTGTGGAATCGGCGGGATTTCGGGCGATTCTAACCTACGAATGCAACATTTAATCTTTAATATCTTATTGATTTCCGCAGTTTTAGTCAAGGAACCAGGCATAATTAAGCATTTTCGAGGACGTAGAATTCATAATCGCCAAAAGGTCACATTAATTTGTTTGATTGAATACCCTAAATCTCCGTACACAAGTTCGCTTATGGGGAAACTACATTGAACCAGAGTTGTTTGGAACTAGAGGCCCTCGGACGGCAATCGATACGGTATATCGCTCTACTAAAACAGTCTACAGGGTGGCGCAATAGTCCGTCCCCCCTTTTATTTTTTGAACGGCTGCAGATGACAAATTAAAACTTTGGGGTCTTCCATAACTTTTTGAGAGCTTTCGCGTGAGGGGGTCAACATTTCCAAAATCACTACCCTTAGGGGGGGGGAAAGGCCCCCAACTCAAAATTTTCAAATGGCTACCCCTATCTTGTGATAGCAAATTCAAAAGAACATTAACTTCTAAGACTTTTGGCGCAAACCGGAGGTCAATATCGTTTTTCGTTTTCGATTTATTGAAGATAGATCAAAGTTCGATTTGGACCCATTTTCAAAATATCATTACTCCTATGTAAAAAGTCGGAATTTAAAAAATCAGTAGTCTAAAATACTCTAAAAAGCAAGTACTTTCCTGAAAAAATACTGCTGTGGCATAAATGTATTCAAAACTTGATTTTACAGCCCCAAAAATTTCTAACGTTTTTACGCTCCCAGGGGGACTGTCTCAAAAATTCCTAAAGACGGACCCTATCGAGTGATACGTCGATAAAACAGGCGTAAAAAAATGAGAGTTTTGGCGCAAACCAAAGATCAATAGCATTTTTCGAATTCGAGATATCGATCTTTGAAAATCTACCTTTGACAATAAAAAAAGAAAATGAAAGGGGGAGAACGGACTTTTGCGCCACTCTGTAGACTCCGAACTTTTTCACATTGAATAGAAGAGCTGCAACGTTGCTAAATTGCACGCTACACCACTGACAGGATCAACAAAGAAAAAAAAACAAAAAAACAAAAAAAAACCAAAAAAACAAAAAAAACAAGCAGCCAGCAGATTTTGTATCGCAGTCTAGCGATACAAAGATAACATGCAGCCAATCAGTGTAAGCTGCTTTGACTGCGTTGATATTCTTGTAATACAGCTTTTCATCAAGTTTCATAGCATATAGGGTGTCAATTAAAAAAGGAGCTATGCCAAGTATCTCGAGAACGGCTCCGGATTTTGAAAAACACTGAAACACGTGTTCAAATGCTTGAGGGGGACATCTTTATAGGGGGTTTCCGATTTCGGGGCCATCTCCAGGGGGCCCGCAGGGCGGATACCACGTCCCTAAATTCAATACTTCAAACGGGGACCCCCATATTTTATTTATTAATCGAAAAGAGGGTGAAATTATCAGACTTTTGGTGCGAATCGAAGTTCAATATCGGTTTTCGTTTTTGATACATCAAAGGTCAAAGTTCGGTTTGGACTAATTTTCAAAAAATCATTACTCCTCTTTGAAGAGTCGGAATTTAAAAATCAAGGACACAAAATACTCTAATAAGTAAGCCCTTTACAGAAAAAAATTTAATTATGACAAACATTTAGTCAAATTTTGGTTTTGAAGCTCCCAAAACTTTTAGACGTTTTTGGCCCCCAAAGAGGGCCATCTGAAAAATTCCGAGGTACAACCCCTATTGATTGATACATAAATGGAAAAGGCGTAACAAACTGAGCATTTCGGTGCAAACCGGAGTTCGATATCGTTTTTCACAATCAAGATATCGCAATCTGTAAATTGACATTCGATATCTCAAATGTAAAAACGATATCCACCCCCGGTTTGCGCCGAAATGCTCAGTTTGTTACGTCTTTTCGATGATGTATCACTCAATAGGGGTCGCAATTCGGAATTTTTCAGATGGCCCTCCTTGGGGCCCAAAAACGTCTAAAAGTTTTTTGAGCTTCAAAACCAAAATTTGAATAAATGTTTGTTATAATTGAATTTTTTTCTGAAAAGGGCTTGCTTTTCAGAGTATTTTTGTGTCCTTGATTTGTGAATTCCGACTCTTCAAAAAGGAGTAAGTAATGCCTCTTGAAAATGGGCCCAAATCGAACTTGGACCTTCGATATAATCGAAAACGAAAAACGATGTCGACGTTTAACTTGTACCAAAAGCCTTAAAATTTTACCCTATTTTTGATTATTAAATAAAAAAAATTGGGGGCCCCATTGAAGTATTGGATTTAGGGAGGTGGTAGCCCCCTTGGGTACCCCCCAGAGAGAGACCCCAAACCGGCCTCCCCTTAAAAAGATGTCCTGCTCAAAATAATTTAACACGTGTTTCAGCGTTTTTCGGAATCCGGAGCCGTTCTCGAGATATTCGGCCTGGCTCCTTTTTTAATTGACACCCTGTATACATGGTGATCCAGAGCACCTGTACCAGGCATTTTTCTTGAGAATGGCTGATTGAAATGTTTTGAAACATGGAAGTCGCATAGGGAATCAACCCTAAATTTTTCATTTATCCTATTATCGTTAGCTTCCAATACTTAGCCCTTTGGGGCATATTTGAAAGGGGAGGCTCAATCGCATCTATATCTCAAGTTTTTTTTCAAAAAAGCTCTTTTAAAGTTATGAGGAAAGCTCGTGTCCTTGAAGTTCAGGCAATTTCCTACATTTTTGCTCCCAAGGACATTTACCAAAAAACCTCAATTTTTTGAGTTATGGCGGATTTTTGGAAAAAATTTGAATTGGCTTTAGTGGCCACCCTGTTGAGAATTCTTCTAAATACAGATTCTGATCAAATGGTTGGAACCATTTTGATTGATGTGAACTAGTTTGGTACCTTAAAGTGAAAAAATTAGGTGTATTTCGTTAAATTAAAATTTTGGGCAGTCCATGTCTCAGACCATGGAATCGATCCGATTCTGCCATTGAAGTCCCAAAATTTTTGATTTGAAAAAATACACCTTATTTTTTCTCCTCAAGGTAACATGTTGCACATCGATCAGAAGGTTTTGATATACTTCTTCAGAATCTGTCAAGATTTGTGAGAAATTCTCAACTGGATAAGCAAAAGGGTCGATTCAAAAATCTTCCAAGTCTCTATAGCTAAAAAAATCTGGGTGTTTTGGTAAATGTCTATGGGAGCAAAAATGTTGGCAATTGCCTCTGCTATGAGGATTTGAACTTTTTTCGTACTTTCAGAAGATTCTTTTTTGCAAAAAACTTGATAAAAGTGTGTGAGCTTCTCCTAATATGAACGAGGAGCTGATGACTGATGAGGGCTTTTGAAAATATCAAAAATGAAAAATTCTGTGTCCATTCCGTAACCGATTTTTTTTATTCAAAACATTTCGATCAGCCGTTCTCGAGAAAAATGCCTGGTGGTATGGTTCCTCTCATCTTGAACTCTAGGCCACTGTCTCTTATTTCGTCATTTGTGAGTGTCTATATTGAAAGTTCTCTTTCATTTGGTTTTTCTCTTAAAACTCTGTGCAGTGTGCTGGTTCCTCTTATCTATAGTTATCATCGCTGCATTATGTTCTGTATAATTTCAATGGGTATGCAGAGTAACTGAGATTTGTGGAGTGAGAATTTATTTTCTACGTGAAACTTCTGAGAGCAAGTGCTTTTGTTCATTTTCTTTTTTAATTTCTATTAATTTCATGTCACAAATTATTTCACCAAAACTTTCAGCTAAACCTCAAGTGATTGCGGCCAGGATCCAAAATCTTTCCCCCAAACCAGCTCCATTTTACTTCACTTGCCCAGAACACTTCTTCATGAAAACTTGCTCGTAAAAACTTTTCTTTCAAATATCTTCCTATAAGTATTTATTTCCCTACACCCGGTGGACGTGTCGTTCTGATTCAATTTGCAAGTCATGTGATATCAGAGCGACCAAGTCTTAAGTTTCCTCGATTAGGTGGCTTCAGAGCTCCTTCAAATAATTTGATACTTCTCCTGATCACATTTTCTATTTTTCGTATAAAGCGCCTTCAATAATTTGATACTTCTCCTGGTAACAGATCTTCCGTATAAAGCTCCTTCGAAATATTTGATACTTCTCCTGTAAACACTTTCGTCTGAATAGCCGCATACAACCGAAAGACATGGTAGCTCTGATTCAACTTGCAAATCATCTGATATAAGAGCGACCAAGCCCTAGAAGCATCGACTCCTATTTTGTTCAAATAAAATGGCAATTTTATTTGAAATGTTATTGATATTTCAAAGAAAATTTACTTGAATAAATCTCAGACAAATCTTAGTTAGGTTGACATTTTCTTATATTTTATTTGAATAAATAGCAATTTATTTTGAATAAATTGCAATTTTGTTTGAATAAAGTGCACTTTTAATTAAATAAATTGCAATTTACTCCTTTCAATTGAAATTTTATTTGAATAAAAAAGTAATTTTTTTTTCAAACAAACTTGAACTGTATATAGAATTTTGTACTCTTTGTGAGGTGCTTTGCTTCATGAGAACTGTGACTGTTAGTGTAATTTGCCTTAACGTTTAACGTTCAGATCCCAGATAATCTCGGATAAAGCTTGAACTTGTCTTTAGGTTCCTCTATTTACCATTTTACTGGTGTGAGTAAAGTTGGTACATGTTGTGGCACTACTGAGTTGTTAGGTGGGGGACTTTAGCCCTCACCAGGCGTCAACCCTGAATGGGACTTTTGTTATCACTGTTTGAATATACGAGGCTGCTGCCATATGATTACGGATTCCTTGTCTCATCCTTTATTCCTAATAATGTCCATAAAAATTGGCGACGAAGATTAATCCTTTTTTTTTTACTTTTCGGTCGTGAAAATCTCGTGTGCGTTCGGTCAAATGCGGTAGGTTCGCGAAGTTTCGCGATTGATCAAAAGTTCGAAATCGAAGTGTCGTTCTTCACGTGCGTGCTCGCATGGTTCTCGCATGGAGCCTATCAATGCTCTACAGGTTATCAAGTCACATGTGGTTTCAGCACAATTTCAGCACATATTGGTACGTAATCATCAGTTTTCATCATGGACCAGCAACAGTTCCAAGAATTCCTAAGTGTGTTCAAGCAGTCTATGGACAAACTCCAGGTACCCCCGTTGATTTTGAATTTTGAAACTTTCAACAAACAGGCTGAAAGTTTTTCTCAGTATAGAGAGCGATTCGATAACTATGCTAAACTAAAGAAAATTGATAGTGATCCAGCGCTTCTAAAAAGTACATTCCTCAACGCTATAGGCAGCGAAACTTATGAAACAGTTAAATCGATAACCGCTCCCAAGAAATTGGACGAATTAACCTATGTACAAATTGCTAATGAATTAAATAAATATTTAAGCCCTAAACCCAATCTATTAATCGAACAACATCGATTCTTATCAAGGGTTCAAGGGGAATCTGAGAGTATCGGAAATTATGTTGCAGCCCTACGCAAATACCTACCAAACTGCGCCTTTTCTTGTGAATGCGGAAAATCAATCGCTGATGTATTCTTACGTGCCCAATTCATTCGTGGACTTGACAGTTCAATCATTCGTGAGAAACTTTTAGGTGATGCCTCCTTAGATTTTCAAGGGGCAGTTGATAAAGCACTTGCTTTTGAGTCGTCACAACTCAACAATCAAGAGATTAAAAAATCACTCAACTCAATTCAAGCATCTTCTGGTGAAGTAAATAAAGTGTCTAAGTACACCAAGTTTAACTCGAAATCATCTTATAATCCTCGCAGATCTAATTCAAATTCATCCAGGTACTACAGGTCACAATCTAAATCGCCCCAAAGGTCCAATGGCCAACGTCATCAATCTTCCGCTCCACGCCACTTCTCTCAAAGTAGTTCTCGTCCTCGAATAAGCCTTCGTGAACTTGGTATCGCAGATCTTTGCACTAAATGTGGAAAAAAACAACCATTTTAAAGCCGACTGTCGCACCAATCCCAGATCCTTGAAATGCAATTCCTGTCACCGCTACGGACATGTAGATAAAGTATGCATAACCACACTCTCTCAGCAGAAAAGGTCCAGCATCAAAACAGTCTCGCTCAATTGTGAAGCTGAAAGCGATTCAGAAGACTTCAACCCAACCCTCGACTTATGGCGCATCTCAGGTAATCAAGAAAATATGAATCCTAATCCCGACATTAGTAAATTTTTTGCAACAGTGTTGATAGAAGGAAAACCAGTCAAATTTGAAGTTGACTCGGGTTGCGGATTTACCCTACTTCCAGAATGTGAATTTTCAAGACTCAACCTTCAAATGCAACCTAGTCCTACTAAATACCAATTTAAAACCTATGATGCAGGTATAGTTGTACCGCTAGGTACTGTACAAGTCAAAGTTGTTTTTAAAGATGTATCATCAATCGAAACTATCTTTATCGTTCCATCAAAATTCTCACCCATCTTAGGTAGAGCATGGATCAGGAACCTATGTATTAGATTAGAAGAATTGGATTTTGACAGTAAAGCAGATGCGAATATTCAAACACTGGAACCTGTATCGAATTCATCAATCGTTAATCTCTTTCCTCAAATCTTTGAGCAGCGTGTCGGGAAAGTGCCAAATGTCAAGTTAACTCTAAACCTTCGCAAAAACACACCACGTTACAGAAAACACCGAGACGTGCCCTATGCAATTCGGGATGCAGTTGATGAAGAACTTGACGAATGGGAAAAAGATGACATCGTAGCACCAATTGAAAAGTGCGACTGGGGGTCGCCGATTGTTCCGGTTCCAAAACCTAATGGTAAGGTTAGACTTTGTATTGATTATAAATCCACTGTAAATCCTCTTCTTATTAATAATCATCACCCAATCCCCAAAATTGATGAGGTGTTAAGTGAATTGAAAAACTCCAAGTACTATTGTAAATTAGACCTCTTTAAAGCCTACCTTCACTTTGAAGTCGATGATAAAAGCAGTATGATCCAAGCCATCTCCACCCGTAAGGGTACATATAGAATGAAAAGACTAGGCCTCGGTATAAAAGTAGCTCCAGGTCTTTTTCATAAAGCAATGGAAACAATTTTGTTTGGGTTACCAGGTGTAACATTTTATTTCGATGACATTATTGTCCATGGTAAAACGCTAGCTGAGTGTAGAGCAAATTTGATAAAATGTCTAAAAAAGCTTGAAGAAAATAACCTTCACCTAAACTTATCCAAATGTAAATTCTTTCAAACCAAAATATCATACCTAGGATACATTATTGAAAATGGTCGGATCTACAAAGATCCTCGTAAAGTTGAAGCCATTGTTGCGACCCGTCAACCTAAAAATAAATCAGAGGTAAAGCAATTTTTAGGTCTCGTTACTTATTACTCCAGATTCATTCGGAATGCATCATCCATCACTCACCCAATCAGAAAACTGCTTCGTAACACAGTTCCTTTTCACTGGTCAGCAAAATGTGAAGCTGCATTTCTGAAACTTAAATCAATAATTGCAAGCGATCAAGTCCTTATGTCGTTTGATCCTTCACTACCAGTTGCAGTTGCTTGCGATGCCAGCCCATTTGGTGTCGGTGCGGTTCTATCTCACATCGTGGATGGGGTTGAACGACCAGTTTTATTTGCCTCTAGATCTTTGACACCAGCTGAATCCAATTACAGCCAACTAGATCGGGAAGCATTGGCAATAATGTTTGCATTAGATAAATTTTACATGTATATTTATGGAAGAAAATTTTTCCTTATGACAGACAACGCTCCGTTAACAAGAATCTTTCACCAGCATGCCCACCTGCCACCGATGACTGCTGCAAGATTACTGAGATATGCCGCCTACTTATCACATTTTGATTACGAAATCAAACATCGGCCAAATCACCTGCACACTAATGCTGATTATCTTTCCAGATTTCCAGTTCCCAGTACTAACCAAAATCAATGCAACCAAATGCAACTAGATGCCGAGCTCATCGCCTGCCATGAATTATCTCTATTCCAAATTGAAACAGCTGGGATTACTAGCATTGACATCGCAGAACATACCCTAGCTGATCCAGAGCTGTCGCAAACCCTAGCATCATTGAAAAACGATCCAAAAGACAATACCCAAACTTGAGTATACGGTCCAAGGCAATATTTTATTCAAAGGGAACAGAATTGTTGTTCCAGGTAAGCTTCGCTCCAAAATTCTTCAAGAATTACATGAAACGCACGTTGGAATGACCAAGATGAAGCAACTAGCCAGACGCTACGTCTATTGGCCGTCAATTGACAAAGAAATTGAGCGACTAGTTCGTTCTTGTGAAAGCTGTTTGTTGAATCAAAAATCTCCAGCAAAAGCACCAATCCATCAGTGGGAAAAACCAATTGAAAATTTTGACAGAGTGCACATCGACTATGCAGGGCCTCATCTTGGTCATCACTTCCTCATTCTAGTCGATGCGAAATCTAAGTGGCCAGAAATTGAGCCAATAAAATTAGCACCCACCTCCGAAACTACAATGAAACTGCTCCAAAATATCTTTGTCTCACATGGGTATCCAAAAACCATGGCTTCAGACAATGCATCAATTTTTAAAAACCCAGATTTTGCCCAATTCTGTAAGACCCGAGGTATCCTTCAATGCTTTACAGCACCAGGCCACCCGGCCACAAATGGACTAGCAGAGCGCTACGTTCAAACACTAAAGTCAAAACTCGCAAAGATGGAAAATGAACCGGGTTCAATTGAAACAAAGGTAAAACGAATCTTGCTACAATTTAGAGCAACCCCCCTTGAAGGCGGTCTAAGCCCAGGGGAATTGTATTTGCATCGAAGATTTCGAATTCGTCTCGATGCAATTTTTCCGTCTCGACCTCCTAAATGTTCGTCTAAATTTCCTGTTCGAAGTTTGTCTGTGGGACAAACTGTCATTGCTCGAAAGTTTATAAATAACAAACCAACTTGGAGAAGGGGGAAAATACTTAAGTTATTTGGCCGTCTACATTATCTAGTTAAACTGAACAATGGATTCATTTTCAAGCGCCACATTAACCAGTTACGGCCAGCACCAGCTCAAGAAATTACGGAAGAAGCGGAAGCACATCAGAAATCAGAATCCAATCAACTACCAAAGAAGAAAGTTCGCTTTGCAGAAGAACCAACTATTGCTGACTACTCAACAGTTAACCAACCAACGGTTCAATGTCCGGTGCCTGTGTCAAGCGAACCATTGTTAATCACGCTTTCTCCTGACCAACCTTCAACCTCTCGCAGTTCAGAAGTTCCTTCGCAATCATCCATTGCTGCTAAACCAGAATCTCTGAACAAGAACCTCTCGTCAAAGACTCCAAGCATAGGTAGGGGTCGAGCAAGAATAATCTCAAATTCTTTGCAGGGAACCTCACCCCCTGTGTCTGGAAAACCACCAAGCAGGGAGCGTCAAGCTCCGCGCCACCTTCAAGACTTTATTTTGAAATAAAATTAGTATTTAATTAATAGTGCCAAGTAATTTTGTTGCGTTCCTAACTCCCACATCTCATTACTCTTAAATCTTGATGTTAATTTTTGACTCTCGCACTCTTAATGAATTATTCCGATTTTTTTTTTTTTACGAAATTATCTACTCTAGTCATTGTTCATTTTAGTGTGGGAGAGCTGAAGTAAATGTCAAATACACTTGTTTCACTTTGTTCTCTTTTTTGAGTAAAATGTTAAGTACTCTTTGTTCTCTTTTTAGTGTGGGAGAATGTTGTGGCACTACTGAGTTGTTAGGTGGGGGACTTTAGCCCTCACCAGGCGTCAACCCTGAATGGGACTTTTGTTATCACTGTTTGAATATACGAGGCTGCTGCCATATGATTACGGATTCCTTGTCTCATCCTTTATTCCTAATAATGTCCATAATAGTACAGAAGTGCATCAAAAATCAGAGACTAGGAGAAAATAAAATTCAACCACAAAATCTACACCTGAGGTCACACCTACCTGCGGTTCAAGTTCATCTGCGCGTTGACTGGTTGTTGAGTTCCATCGTTGATTGTACTTTGAACTGACTTTAGCAAATTATAATAATGTATTTGAAATTAAAATTTGCAGCAAATCTGATTTCAAAGTTGAACTTCAGTCAGTTTCGACATGAAGAAGCAAATAACAGGATGACTGACTCATTTGTGGTTCTGAAGTTTGCACGGACCGAACGGAAGACTTTCATTTCATTGAGAAATTAAGAGTATTCTTCAATAAGAGAGCGTTCATAGTTGAATTGAAAGACTAAAGTACCCACTTAGCAGAAATAAGAAACTACTGTCATCATTATGGCAATAATGGTGCAAGAAATCAATCACAACACTGACTTAGAATTACCAGTATTAGGTTTAAGGTTAGGTACTCCGTAGAACTCTGAAGTGACCAAAATACAGTAATTCACAGACACCTTGTTATGAAAATAAACCAACCTAACTTTCTTTAAAAGTGAAGACAACACCACGTCGTGCGATGCACGAAACGGGGTACCAATTCATTATAATGTTATGTTTTTTTACCAAGGATATAGGTGTGGACAAGAAGGCTGTAAAACGGTGCCATACTAAAATTTTGCTGTAAGGTTGATCGGAGAGCATCCATCTTGCTCCACTCATCTATTTTGCCCAAGTCAATTCGATTCATCCTAGTCAATTGAGCCACTTGAGTGAATGTTAGCCTGAGATTCGAGTGAAGTTCAGTCACAACTTCGTAACCACTTATTTATCGACTGCTTCCAAACAAGAGGGGAAAGTTACTTTATCCTACTTAAGAATCTTAGGTGGATATGCCGCTAAAGTAGTCGACAATTTTATCGCAACCGATTGGACCCAAGGATTCATGATTTACTCACAACATTTTAGAAAAGCTGATTTGATTGGTCCAGGTCAAGATTTGTTTCGACTTAGGTTACATGGAGTAGAATTAGACAAATCGAGTTGGCTTTCCCCGATTAGATCTCATGTGTCCAAATTAACACTATCATTTGTACTTGGCTTCTAGGTTTCTCTCTTCAGACTTTGTAAGATTATTGACAAGATTATGACCATTTTCCCTCATGCCCAGAGCCAAAACCTGGCATCATAAACTGTGCTGTTCAGTGTCGAACACACTTCTTGCACTTTTTCAGTGTAGCTTCAGATAGCTTCATAATGAAGCTTTTTTTCATCCTCGCAAAACTATCCGTTTGCAAGTAAAACATGTCAAATCATCTTCGGCAGTTTCAATGTAAGATGAGTCACTGTAACCATTCTATTAGAGGGGGACCATTTTGAGTATAGGGTTCTGACAAACAATGGTGCCTGTTTTCAAAGCGCATTGATAAGCACTTCATTAGAAACGAGTTGAAACTCTGCGCAAACCAACCGCTCTCCCATGCCCTCTGATGCAGTTCAGAAGCAGGCACCGCTTCTTGACAGGACTCGATACTCAAAATGGTCCTGCTTTACTAAATAAAGTCATGAAAAATTCATGAATCCTTAGCTCTAATTAGTTACGATTCAATTGTCGACTTCTTTAGTGGAACACCCTTCAGGCTGTATTCACCTGACATTCCATTGTAGAACAATGTGATTGTAACTCTCTCATCTTGTTGGACAGTTGTACTTAGGTAAATAAATACTTAAAAAAGTTGTTACCAAACTCCAACCAAACCTCGTAGTAAAATTCACTTCACGAGTGGCTCAATCAACTTGGGCAAAAGAGATGAGTCGAGTGAAATGGATGCTCTCCGATCGACCTCAGCCCACTATTTCAGTCGACATCATTTATCATTGAATGAATGCATCACACAACTTGGTGTTGCCATTTAAATAGTTCTGCTCTCCATGACTGTCATGCAAGCATAGGTACAATTGGTCTGAAATGTAAAGGTCCACCCTTTGCTTTTTTTTCCCTTTCGGTAACTTTACTGTCTAGACCACGCTCATCGGTTAACGAAGTTATCTACTTCAGATCACTCAACTTGAGGAGATAAAAATGAGTAAATCTGTCTCAGGAAGAGAGAGTTTCCTGAGAGAGGTCAAATTACAAAATTTTTGAATAAACCACCAGAAACATAAGTACCACTTTCACTCGTCGAAACGCCAAGAAAGGCTATGAGTTACAGCATTACGAGACAATAACGCACTGTAGGAACTGACAAATTAAATGAAAGCTATGAAGAACTTGAGTGTTTCAATTAGTAGAAACTGAAATTAAGGCTGTGATTGACAGAAAAACACAGTTCAAAAAGAAATTCTAATTTTAAAGTCTCTGATAGAATTCGAAAACACGCGAAAATACAATGCGGAGATACTTAGGGAACTTCAGTTTGTTTTCACAAATCGCTAACCTTAAAATCTCCGAGGCGGTTACGCATGTTTACCAAAGCTTCCGAACTAGATATAGCTCGTTGGTAATCACAGACAAAATAATGAAATTACCAAATTTCTTCATAACGGAGACAAATCCTTATGAAAAACTTCGGGTCAATTCTCATTCAAAACCTCACTCAAACATTCAAACATTTCAATCGGCGCACGATGGATCCAAATCGAGTCCTAAGTGGTCAAAAATACAAAGACAAGAGATATCACGAGAACTGTTGATCCATCAAATGATATTCTCCGATAAATATGGGACCAGCCAGGATAGAAAAACCGAGCCAAAAAAACCCCTTAAAATCAACTAGTACCCAGCTAAAATACTAATTTTCCAACTTTGAAAGGATCGAATTTGCACCGCCAAAGATTTGATTTCTGTCCATTGTGCGGCTAACCGAAGAATATCGAAAATCCGATATGGCGCGCGATACGTTTTTTTCCACGTTAAAGGATAGGGAGACTTTTGGCGTTGCCGCTCCGCAATATATCGAACGAAGGGAATCCACCGTAAAACGAGACGCGATCATTACGTGCAGAAATCTGACAACGCACGTTTGCGACCAAGCTGAAAATTGTCGATTATTATGCAGGAAGTTTATGGCCAAAATCGATACGAAACCATAACAAAAACATGCAGTACTTACTGCATGTTAAAAAAAATTGGGAGCAAAGCAGAAAAGAAAAGAGCAAAAGAAGGATTAATGGGGCATTCCATTTTAAATCAACCAGAGCCTGTGCTGCCTAGTCATGGATTTCGGAAATATTTTGTGGGGTGATTGTAACTACTTTTAGTAGCTCAAAACGTATTTTTTCATATTTTTTTTAGCTTACGGCCCCTGAGATATAGGCAACCGGAAATTCAAAAATTGCGATTTTAGGCTTATCTTTGAACGCGTGCCACAGCCTTAATTCTCAACGGAAAGATACGGTTGAGGTATCATTTTGATGCATTTTGCGTCCTCTTTTCATTGGCTTAGGTCGTTTTTCATTAATTGAAGGTTTAGCAGGTTGCATACCTATTTGAACTTTGGTGACCCTATTGCAATTTTTCCGATCTTTGATAATTTTTTTAAATACGATAGCGTTGGTAGAAAAAATTCATACTTTCCAAGCTTTAAGTACACTACTAAGAGTACCTGCTCAAAAAGAATTGGATCTCCTGAGCAATTTTTTCTAGTTTAAAAAATTGCTTAAAGTCGGCTGAAATTAAGAAAGACCCAACTTTGAGGTTAAAAAAGTCGATGTGGGGATTCATGAAAAAATCTTAAAAAATAATCAAAATCACCGCTTTTATGCCTTTCAATATCTGAAGTCGAAAGTTTGTGTATTTGATTGCTACAGTTGAATTTTTTTTTTCAAAATTGGTAAAAATTTAATTTGCTCGAACACACGCGATCGAAGCGAATAGAAGAGCCAACTCTTTGAGCTTGACAAATCTCGCAAAATCTCTAAAATGATCGTTTTTAAGTTCTTTTTCAATGCCTGAAGTCGAACATTTGATTACTGAAGCGCTTCAGTTGAAAAACAAGTTCGTAAAATCGGTTAAAAACACCATTAGCGCGGCCACAATCTGAGCTCAGTTCAGGGCATAGGGGCGTCGCGTGAAATTTTACCAATTTTACAAGCTTGTATTTCAACTGAAGCGCTTCAGTAATCAAGTGTTCGACTTCAGGCATTGTAAAAGAACTTAAAAACGATCATTTTAGAGATTTTGCGAGATTTTTTAAGCTCAAAGAGTTGGCTCTTCTATTCGCTTCGATCGCGTGTGTTCGAGCAAATTAAATTTTTACCAATTTTGAAAAAAAAAAAATTCAACTGTAGCAATCAAATACACAAACTTTTGACTTCAGATATTGAAAGTAGACATAAAAACGGTGATTTTAATTATTTTTTAAGATTTTTTCATGAATCCCCACATCGACTTTTGTAACCTCAAAGTTGGGTCTTTCTTAATTTCAGCCGACTTTAAGCAATTTTTTAAACTAGAAAAAATTGCTCAGGAGATCCAATTCTTTTTGAGCAGGTACTCTTAGTAGTGTACTTAAAGCTTGGAAAGTATGAATTTTTTCTACCAACGCTATCGTATTTAAAAAAATTATCAAAGATCGGAAAAATTGCAATAGGGTCACCAAAGTTCAAATAGGTATGCAACCTGCTAAACCTTCAATTAATGAAAAACGACCTAAGCCAATGAAAAGAGGACGCAAAATGCATCAAAATGATACCTCAACCGTATCTTTCCGTTGAGAATTAAGGCTGTGGCACGCGTTCAAAGATAAGCCTAAAATCGCAATTTTTGAATTTCCGGTTGCCTATATCTCAGGGGCCGTAAGCTAAAAAAATATGAAAAAATACGTTTTGAGCTACTAAAAGTAGTTACAATCACCCCACAAAATATTTCCAAAATCCATGACTAGGCAGGAACATATTTCATTAATTTTGGTTGATTTAAAATGGAATGACCCATATATGAACGAAAAAAAAAAAAAAAAAACAAAAAAAACCCATTGAAAACACCACAAGAAAAAAGAAACAACAAAAAACGAGTAAAACAAAAAAGAAACCACAGTAGTCGGTAGCCCGACGGGCAATATGCTAGTTCAAAAATAAAATGGGATTACCCATCGATGTTGTTGTTAAAGATGTTGGTAAAAGCAATGGCGGTAATTGTGCGCGTCAGTTCTTCCAAAATGACGAGATAACCTCGGTCTCTTTATTCCTTGCTTTACCTGCTTCTTCCGACAATTTACCGATAGGTACAGAAAATTAGGAAATGATAGCTGCACTATGGAACAAAATGTTGGAGTGGCATGCGTGTCTTGCCTTTTTCCTTGGTTGGCAGCAGTGCCGTGATTGTATTATCATTATCATACGAGAGCTGTCAGTGAACGTGTCAAAGTTGTTAACTGTTAATTAGTTATAGAAAGTAAAATAAATATTTTCTGATCTCAACAATGGGTTAGCTTAATCAAACCCTAAAACATGGCGCAGTCGAATCTGTGAATACGTGAGTGCTCATTCTTCAATCTTTTTTTTCTTCGGTGAAGTAAATACGTTCGTCGCGGTGTGCTACTATAACCTCACATCCTTTGTTCAATCACCATGGCTTTATCCGTTAACATTTTTCAAGCATTGCAAGTCACCGGTAATCTGTCCAATAACTGGAAGACTTTTCGCCAAAACTTCGAGATATTCATTCTAGCAAGTAAAAGCAGCAATGAGGAAGATGCAGTTAAGGTGGCCATGTTCCTGAACGTAATTGGTCAAGATGGGTTGGATTTGTACAATTCATTCAACATGCCTGCGGACAAGAAGAACGTACTAAATGAAGTCTTATCAACTTTTGAAGCTTATGCCTCGCCGAAGAAGAATTTGACTTTCGAACGTTACGTATTCAACAATACTAACCAAGCAGAAGGTGAGTCCACTGATCAGTATATTACTAAGCTGAAAAACTTAGCCAAAACATGCGAATTTGGTGATCTTCAGAAATCTTTCATTAAAGATAGACTTGTGTGTGGCATCAGAAATTCTGCGATTAGAGAGGCCCTTAAGAATCCAAGACTTGGATCTAACGAAGGCGATTATGCATTGTAAATCTGCGGAGCTAAGCAAAGTGCAAGCGTCACACATGTCTAACGGAAGAAGCAGCAAGACATCGGAAGATTACTTACTTCCTATTGATAGTATTTCTAGAAAAACAAGCAAACATCAGTCAAAGCAAACGTATAAGTCAGCTTATCGTAGCAAAAATTTTGAACCTAAAAAGCATTCAAATGTCTCTAGCGAAAATCGCTTAAGTGAATGTATTTACTGCGGTTATGAACATGCACCCAAAAAATGTCCAGCTTTTGGTACTAAATGTTCTAAATGCAAAAAACCGAATCACTATGCCTCTGTGTGTAAAAGTTCAAGTAGTGTACATCATCTTAATGAAATTTCTGATTCTGACAGCAGTGACACTGACACAAGTGAAATAGCATTTCTTAATGAAGTTAAATCACTCCCAATAAACAGTGTTAGTTGTGGCAAAGCAAGCAGCAATGAATGGCGACAAAATATCTTCATTCAAAATTCATGCATTAATTTCAAATTAGATCCAGGTGCAAGTGTTAACACAATCTCAAAAAATGTATTCAAGAAACTGAATTATCCTGGTGAACTAAAACTGGCAACAAAGTATCTACAGGTATTTGGTGGAAACATTATTAAACCTATAGGCGAAATTGTTTTAAATACTTCTGTCAAGGATATGCAATCTAAACTGAAATTTAGTGTTGTTAAAGCGGACACAACACATATTTTAGGTCTCCAAGCGTGCGTAAATCTCAATTTAGTTCATAGAGTTGAATCAATCGCAACTAGCAAAGCAGATGTTGAAAAATAAAATTTCATAAATCAAAATTTAGCCTCTTTCAATGGATTAGGTAAAATTCCTGGCGAAGTAAAAATCACAGTGGTGAAAAATGCCAGTTTACCAAATCATCCGCCTCGACGAATTCCATCGTCATTAAAAAGAAACTTCAAAAAAGCTCTTGATAGATTAGTCAGAAAGAAGATAATTGTAAAAGTCAACAAAATCACAAATAACCATTGTATCAATCACCTTGTTGTTGTTGAAAAAGAAAATGGAAGGCTCCGTTTTTGTCTCGATCCACAAGAGTTGAATAAACAAATTGTGACTAAACATCATCTCATCCCAACTGTGTCGGAAATATCTGAGCGGTTGCAACATAACAAATATTTTACTGTTTTTGACCTTAAAGATGGGTATCATCAACTCCAACTGGATGAAGAATCCTCGAATTTGTGTTGTTTATCCACTCCTTTTGGAATTTTTCAGTATGTTCGCTTACCTTTTGGTTTGACTTGCTCTAGTGAAATCTTTCAAAACAGCATGGAAGAGAAGTTTGGAATCATCCCTAATGTTCTAGCCTTTCAAGATGACATCATAATCTACGCAAAAACGGAGGAAGAGCATGATCGAGCTGTACGGGCTGTACTCCGAAGAGCACGTGAGTTAAACATCAAATTTAATCTAAATAAACTTCAATATAAAAAACCATCAGTTAAATATGTTGGTTTCATTTATGATGAAAATGGTCGGCACATCGACAAGGATAGAATAGGAGCTTTATTGGCTGTTGAACCTCCTAATTCAAAGAAAAAACTCCAAAAGTGCCTTGGAATGTTCAATTATGTACGAGATTTCATACCAAACATGTCAACAATCACAGCTCCTTTACGTGACTTACTAAAAGATAACGTACAGTTCCAATGGTTACATACTCATGAAGAAGCTTTTAAAAAACTAAAAACGTTAGTTGTCAATTCTCCTGTCCTTGCAAATTTTGACCCGAATTTACCCGTAGAGATTCAAAGTGATGCGAGTCAACATGGTATAGGATGTGTGTTGATGCAAAAACCAAAGACCCGTAGCTTTCGCATCAGCTAGTTTAACATCTGCAGAGAAAAACTATTCTCAATCTGAAAAAGAGTTGCGTGCCACTGATTTTGCCTGTAACAAATTTCACAATTATGTTTATGGCTATGATATCCTTGTTAAGACGGATCATAAACCGTTAGTCCCTCTCATGAATAACCCTGTGAATAAAATTGGATCTAGTGTTCTACGTAGACTTCGTCTAAAACTATTTAAGTATAAATTGACTGTCGCATACCTTCCGGGTAAACAAATGCTCATTGCAGACTTATTATCAAGGTCATTTCTTAAATGTGTTTCAAAAGACGATCCTGAATCCTGTGAAATAGTCCATTCAATAGTAAAGTACTTACCTATGTCGGAACAGAGAAGAGAACAATTTGTGCTAGAAACTAACAAAGATCCTGAATTAAAAGCTTTAAAGGATTGCTACATGAAGGGTTGGCCTGAACATCGTAAACTCCTCCCAGAAATTATCAAATGGGCTTGGCCAACTCGACATAATTTTTATGTTGATTCCAATTTAGTATTTTTCAATGATCGTCTCTGTGTCCCTCTGGCTCTGAGAAAAACTATTTTAGACCTGCTTCATAATGGACATAATGGTCGCGATAAAACGGTGGCCAAAGCGCAGCAAGTTTATCACTGGAGAAACTTATACCAAGATATTTCTGTGCGGACTTTGAATAGAAGATTATAAAAATAAAAATAAAAAAAATCTAAATGAAAAAAAAAGAATGTTGATTTCCGAGGGACCAGTCACAAAGTGACAGAATAAAGACTTTGAATGATTTGAATCTGTAGAAAAAATGAAGTTGAAAATACGTGTGTTTGAGTGTGTGCTAAAATATCGATTATCGAAATACGTAGAGGAAAGAGAGGAAAGGTTCAAGAATTCAGATTGATTCTGTTAACTCAAATCCCCCCTGATTTCTCGTATAGATCAACCTGAGAGGAAAAGGAAGGAAAGAATTTAAATAAAAATAAAAAAAAAATGATTAATACGCGACGCGAGTTTTATAGAGAAGTTTACTTAATTATTATTAGAGAATTTAGGGATCCTGGTGTCAAAGTTGACCCGGCTTACGCATTACAGCGTGCGACCAGAAGGGCCAATAAACAATATTAAAAAAAGAGTGTCATCCGAGTGCCAAGGTGCATCGGCTGCCGCGAATATTACGGGAAACCAGGAAGTGGTCGAAAAGAAAAAAAATATAAGTAATAAAAAAAAAAGACGGGAATTTAGATTTATGAAGAAAAAGGTCCAACTTCAAAGAAGCGGCAAACGCTCAGACACGTGAAGCCATGAAAACGGCTGTTTTAAATACAAACGCCGTTGACGTTGATGCGTAAAAAGAGAGGCACCATTCGCTTCTTGTAAGTACAGTTAGCTAGTTGTTAGATAGCGCCACATCCACAGATCTCGAATGGATCGAGTGAGAGAGAGAGACTTCGTTTGTTTCAGAAATAGTTCTTGCAAACGCTGTTAGATAGCGCCACAACCGGAGAGCTTCGAATTGGCGGGAGAATCCTACTTCGTCCACGGCCTTGAGATTGAGATGATTGGATACTGGTAATTAATTGCACTGACTAAGAGTTCTGAAAAGAACTTGCAATTAATTCCGGGTAAAGATGAATCCGTGTCCAGAGGTCCAGAGAGTTGATTGGCTGCTTCGGTCGGCGTGTGCGCCAAGAATGACAAATTATTCTGAGAACCCTGTGGTATTTATACTAATTGGCGAAATTTGGCAACGCAGAAAAGCGCGGGAAATTGCAGAAGTGTAGTGAAGCGCTGTGATTGGCTGTTGCAGACTGGATGCCGTGTGTCAGAGGATGCGAATTTTTTCTTGAGTTATTAATCGAAATTAATTAATAAGTTGAAACTATTTACCTGGAAAAATTTATAAAATTACGGAGAATAAGAATATATTTTTGTTAGAATTTTAGATGATTGCTGGAATTAAATATAACTGATAAAAGTGAATGGTGCTGTTTGCGGTTTTGGCGCCAAATCTGGTGCGCGGAGTGAAGAGACGTGACCTTGAGTGTTGAGACTTGAATTTGTCGTGATTGACATTAAAAAATTAGTTTTGAGTATTAAATAAAGATGAATGTGTCAAAAAATCATACAAAATTCTGTGAATACGTAGATATAATTGGAATAATTTTAGGTTGATTAGAATATTAATTATGAGACGAATTAAATTGATGATTGAATGAGTCCAGTGTGATCTGGAATGGAGAGCGCTGATTGGCGCGTTTTCACGGGTGTCTTTCGCCAGTCGAGATTTTCGCTCGTGCAACAATCGCGGCCTCTGATTGGCGCGTTTTGACGAGCTGTCGATTCCGAATTATTTAGGTGACTTTTTTCATGTTTTATTATTTTAGAGTCCCAAACAATTTCTAAAAGAGTAGCAGAATGTTTTATCTGCCAAAAACATCAACCTATGAAATCAAAAGCAACTATGGTATTGCCCGAAATCTCTAATTTTCGTTTTGAGACGGTCGCTGTTGACATTCTACAAACGATGGGTAATAGTTACTTAATACTCATTGACACATTCTCTAAATGGCTAGAAATTTCCCCAAATTTAAAAAGAAAAACTGCAAAAGCAGTCGTCGACAAATTGCTAACCGTATTTGCTTGTCATGGTATTCCGATAAAAATTCATGCTGATAATGTTCCGTTCAATGCTGAAGAGTTCATAAATTTTACAAAAAAATATGATATTGAACTAATTAAATGTAGTCCTTATTATCATCAGGGGAATGGATTGGCTGAAAAGGTCATGTAGCCGAAAAAATTCTGTTGAAAAGTAAGGATCAAAATGTTGATTTTAGAGAACTTCTGTTAGAATATCGAAACACCCCCCTATCTAAATTGAAAGCTTCACCTAGCCAAATTTTGATGAGCCGAAATATGCGAACTCTATTGCCAGTAGCAACAAATTTTCCTTACACCGAAGGTCATTGAAAATGTTCGTGAACAGTTGTAGAAAACCAGCGTAAGTCTGCGCTCGTATACAACAAAACTGCAAAACGAAACCCTGATGTGTTCGAAGAAGGGGAAAAAGTATTAGTTAAAACTGCAAAAATTGAATCATGGTTGCCAGCAACAGTAGTTGAAAAGCACAAAACTCCTAGGTCGTATATCATCCGCAAACAGAATGGAAATCTCTGCCGAAGAAATGAAGTTCATCTCAAACCGTTCTGTGGTCGGAAGGAAGATGTTGTTAATGAAGAACCCTTTTACGATTTCACCTTGGAAGCAGGAGCCAGTCCAACTTATGAAGTGACAGTTGATCAAGGTAATCAAGAGGAAGTACGAGAAGACAACAATGAACAAGAAAAAAAAAAAAAACAAGCAGCCAGCAGATTTTGTATCGCAGTCTAGCGATACAAAGATAACATCCAGTCAATCAGTGTAAGCTGCTTTGACTGCGTTGTTATTCTTGTACTACCGCTTTTCATTAAGTTTCATAGCATATAGGGTGTCAATTAAAAAAGGAGCTAGGCCAAATATCTCGAGAACGGCTCCGGATTTTAAAAAACACTGAAACACGTGTTAAAATGCTTGGGGGGACATTTTTATAGGGGCCGTTTTCCCTCCCAGGGGCCCGCAGGGGGATACCACGTCCCAAAATTCAATACTTCAAACAGGGACCCCATATTTTATTTATTAATCGAAAAGAGGGTGAAATTATCAGATTTTTGGGGCGCGAAGTTCAATATCGGTTTTCTTTTTTGCCGGGTCAAAGTTCGATTTGGACTAATTTTCAAAAACTCATTACTCCTCTTTGAAGAGTGGGAATTTAAAAATCAAGGACACAAAATACTCTAATAAGTAAGCCCTTTTCAAAAAAAATTTTAATTATAAAAAACATTTAGTCAAATTTTGGTTTTGAAGCTAAAAAAATTTTTAGACGTTTTTGGCCCCCAAGGAGGGCCATCTGAAAAATTCCGAGGTACAACCCCTATTGATTGATACATAAATAGAAAAGGCGTAACAAACTGAGCATTTCGGTGAAAAACGGAGTTCGATATCGTTTTTCACAATCAAGATATCGCAATCTGTAAATTGAAATTCGATATCTCAAATGTAAAAACGATATCCCCCCCCGGTTTGCGCCGAAATGCTCAGTTTGTTACGTCTTTTCGATTGATGTATCACTCAATAGGGGTCGTAATTCGGAATTTTTCAGATGGCCCTCCTTGGGGCCCAAAAACGTCTAAAAGTTTTTTGAGCTTAAAAACCCAAAAATTTGAAAAAATGTTTGTTATAATTGAATTTTTTTCTGGGGCTTGCTTTTCAGAGTATTTTTGTGTCCTTGAGTTGTGAATTCCGACTCTTCAAAGAGGAGTAAGTAATGCTTCTTGAAAATGGGCCCAAATCGAACTTGGACCTTCGATATAATCGAAAACGAAAAACGATGTCGACGTTTAACTTGTACCAAAAGTCTTAAAATTTTACCCTATTTTTGATTATTAAATAAAAGAAATTTGAGCCCCATTGAAGTATTGGATTTAGGGAGGTGGTAGCCCCCTTGGAGACCCCCCAGAGAGAGACCCCAAATCGGCATCCCCTAAAAAGATGTCCTGCTCAAAAAAATTTTAACACGTGTTTCAGCGTTTTTCGGAATCCGGAGCCGTTCTCGAGATATTCGGCCTGGCTCCTTTTTTAATTGACACCCTGTATACATGGTGATCCAGAGCACCTGTACCAGGCATTTTTCTTGAGAATGGCTGATTGAAATGTTTTGAAACATGGAAGTCGCATAGGGAATCAACCCTAAATTTTTCATTTATCATATTATCGATAGCTTCCAATACTTAGCCCTTTGGGGCATTTTTGAAAGGGGAGGCTCAATCACATCTATATCTCAAGTTTTTTTCAAAAAAGCTCTTTTAAAGTTATGAGAAAAGCTGGTGTCCTTGAAGTTCAGGCAATTTCCTACATTTTTGCTCCCATGGACATTTCCCAAAAAAACCTCACTTTTTTGAGTTATGGCGGATTTTTGGAAAAAATTTGAATTGGCTTTTGTGGCCACCCTGTTGAGAATTCTTCAAATACATAACAGATTCTGATCAAATGGTTGGAACCATTTTGATTGATGTGCCACTAGTTTGGTATCTTAAAGTGAAAAAATTAGGTGTATTTCGTTAAATTAAAATTTTGCGCAGTCTATGTCTCAGACCATGGAATCGATCCGATTCTGCCATTGAAGTCCCAACATTTTTGATTTGAAAAAATACACCTTATTTTTTCTCCTCAAGGTAACATGTTGCACATCGATCAGAAGGTTTCGATATATTTTTTCAGAATCTGTCAAGATTTGTGAGAAATTCTCAACTGGATCAGCAAAAGGGTTGATTCAAAAATCTTCCAAGTCCCTATAGCTAAAAAAAATCTGGGTGTTTTGGTAAATGTCTATGGGAGCAAAAATGTTGGAAATTGCCTCTGCTATGAGGATATGAACTTTTTTCGTACTTTCAGAAGATGCTTTTTTGCAAAAAACTTGATAAAAGTGTGTGAACTTCTCCTAATATGAACGAGGAGCTGATGAGGGCTTTTGAAAATATCAAAAATGAAAAATTTTGTGTCCATTCCGTAACCGATTTTTTTATTAAAAACATTTCGATCAGCCGTTCTCGAAAAAAATGTCTGGTGGTATGGTTCCTCTCATCTTGAACTCTAGGCCACTGTCTCTTTTTTCGTCATTTGTGAGTGTCTATATTGAAAGTTCTCTTTCATTTGGTTTTTCTCTTAAAACTCTGTGCAGTGTGCTGGTTCCTCTTATCTATAGTTATCATTGCTGCATTATGTTCTGTATAATTTCAATGGGTATGCAGAGCAAGTGAGAGTGGTGGAGTGAGAATTTATTTTCTACGTGAAACTTCTGAGAGCAAGTGCTTTTGTTCATTTTCTTTTTTAATTTCTTTTAAATTTCATGTCACAAATTATTTCACCAAAACTTGCAGCTAAACCTCAAGTGATTGCGGCCAAGATCTAAAATCTTTCCCCCAAACCAGCTCCATTTTACTTCACCTGCCCCAAACACTTCTTCGTGAAAACTTGCTCGTAAAAACTTTTCTTTCAAATATCTTCCTATATTTATTTCCCTACACCCGGTGGACGTGTCGCTCTGATTCAACTTGCAAGTCATGTGATATCAGAGCGACCAAGTCTTAAGTTTCCTCGATTAGGTGGCTTCAGAGCTCCTTCAAATAATTTGATACTTCTCCTGATCACATTGTCTATTTTTCGTATAAAGCGCCTTCAATAATTTGATACTTCTCCTGGTAACAGATCTTCCGTATGAAGCTCCTTCAAAATATTTGATACTTCTCCTGTAAACACTTTCGTCGGAATAGCCGCATACAACCAAAAGACATGGTAGCTCTGATTCAACTTGCAAATCATCTGATATAAGAGCGACCAAGCCCTAGTAGCATCAACTCCTATTTTTTTCAAATAAAATGGCAATTTTATTTTGCAATGTTATTGATATTTCAAAGAAATTTTACTTGAATAAATCTCAGATAAATCTTAGTTAGGTTGACATTTTCTAATATTTTATTTGAATAAATGGCAATTTATTTTGAATAAATTGCAATTTTGTTTGAATAAAGTGCATTTTTAAATTTAAAATAAATTGCAATTTACTCCGTTAAATTGAAATTTTATTTGAATAAAAAAGTAATTTTTTTTCAAACAAACTTGAACTGTACATAGAATTTCGTACTCTTCGTGAGGTGCTTTGCTTCATGAGAACTGTGACTGTTAGTGTAATTTGCCTTAACGTTTAACGTTCAGATCCCAGGTAATCTCGAATAAAGCTTGAACTTGTCTTTAGGTTCCTCTATTTACCATTTTACTGGTGTGAGTATAGTTGGTACAGAAGTGCATCAAAAATCAGAGACTAGGAGAAAATAAAAATTTAACCACAAAATCTACACCTGAGGTCACGCCTACCTGCGGTTCAAGTTAATCTGCGCGTTGACTGGTTGTTGAGTTCCATCGTTGATTGTACTTTGAACTGACTTTAGCAAATTATAATAATGTATTTGAAATTAAAATTTGCAGCAAATCTGATTTCAAAGTTGAACTTCAGTCAGTTTCGACATGAAGAAGCAAATAAAAGGATGACTGACTCATTCGTGGTTCTGAAGTTTGCACGGACCGAACGGAAGACTTTCATTTCATTGAGAAATTAAGAGTATTCTTCAATAAGAGAGAATTTATAGTTGAATTGAAAGACTAAAGTACCCACTTAGCAGAAATAAGAAACTACTGTCATCATTATGGCAATAATGGTGCAAGAAATCAATCACAACACTGACTTAGAATTACCAGTATTAGGTTTAAGGTTAGGTACTCCGTAGAATTCTGAAGTGACCAAAATACAGTAATTCACAGACACCTTGTTATGAAAAAAAACCAACCTAACTTTCTTTAAAAGTGAAGACAACACCACGTCGTGCGATGCACGAAACGGGGTACCAATTCATTATAATGTTATGTTCTTTTCCCAAGGATATGGGTGTGGACAAGAAGGCTGTAAAACGGTGCCATACTAAAATTTTGCTGTGAGGTTGATCGGAGAGCATCCATCTTGCTCCACTCATCTATTTTGCCCAAGTCAATTCGATTCATCCTAGTCAATTGACCCACTCGAGTGAATGTTAGCATGAGATTCGAGTGAAGTTCAGTCACAACTTCGTAACCACTTATTTATCGACTTTTTCCAAACAAGAGGGGAAAGTTACTTTATCCTACTTAAGAATCTTAGGTGGATATACCGCTAAAGTAGTCGACAATTTTATCGCAACCGATTGGACCCAAGGATTCATGATTTACTCACAACATTTTGGAAAAGCTGATTTGATTGGTCCAGGTCAAGATTTGTTTCGACTTAGGTTACATCGAGTAGAATTAGACAAATCGAGTTGGCTTTCCCCGATTAGATCTAATTTTTCAAATTAACACCATCATTTGTACTTGGCTTCGAGGTTTCTCTCTTCAGACTTTGTAAGATTATTGACAAGATTATGACCATTTTCCCTCATGCCCAGAGCCAAAGCCTGGCATCATAAACTGTGCTGTTCAGTGTCGAACACACTTCTTGCACTTTTTCAATGTAGCTTCAGATAGCTTCATAATGAAGCTTTTTTCATCCTCGCAAAACTATCCGTTTGCAAGTAAAACATGTCGAATCATCTTCAGCAGTTTCAATGAAAGATGAGTCACTGTAACCATTCTATTAGAGGGGGACCATTTTGAGTATAGGGTTCTGACAAACAATGGTGCCTGTTTCCAAACCGCATCAAAGCGCATTGATAAGCGCTTCATTAGAAACGAGTTGAAACTCGGCGCAAACCAACCACTCTCCCATGCCCTCTGATGCAGTTCAGAAGCGACAGACTGTCTTATCGGACAGTTGTACTTAGGTAAATAAAAATTAAAAAGTTGTTACCAAACTCCAACCAAACTCGTAGTAAAATTCACTTCACGAGTGGTTCAATCAACTTGGGCAAAAGAGATGAGTCGAGTGAAATGGATGCTCTCCGATCAACCTCAGCCCACTATTTCAGTCGACATCATTTATCATTGAATGAATGCATCACACAACTTGGTGTTGGTGTTGCCATTTAAATAGTTCTGCTCTCTATGACTGTCATGCAAGCATAGGTACAATTGGTCTGAAATGTAAAGGTCCACCCTTTGCTTTTTTTTTCATTTCGGTAACTTTACCCTCTAGACCACGCTCATCGGTTAATGAAGTTAACTCCTTCAGATCACTCAACTTGAGGAGATAAAGATGAGTAAATCTGTCTCAGGAAGAGAGAGTTTGCTGAGAGAGGTCAAATTACAAAATTTTTGAATAAATCACCACAAAAATACCACTTTCACTCGTCAAAATGCCAAGAAAGGCAATGAGTTACGGCATTACGAGGCAATAACACGCACTGTAGAATCTGGCAAATTAAATGAAAGCTATGAAGAACTTGAGTGTTTCAATTAGTAGAAACTGAAATTAAGGCTTTGATTGACAGAAAACACGCATAGTTCATAAAGAAATTCAGATTTTAAAGTCTCTGATAGACTTCGAAAACACGCGAAAATACATTGCGGAGGGAACTTCGGTTTGTTTTCACAACACAAATCTCTAACCTTAAAATCTCCGAGGCAAATTACGCATGTTTACCAAAGCCTCCGAACTAGATATAGCTCGTTGGTAATCACAGACAAAATTTTGAAACTACCAAAATTTATTCATAACGGAGACAAATCCTTATGAAAAACTTGGGGTCAATTCTCAGTCAAAACCTAACTCAAACATTATTCGAACATTTCAAACGGCGCACTATGGATCCAAATCGAGTCCTAAGTGGTCAAAAATACAAAGACATGAGATATCACAAGAATTGTCGATCCATCAAATGATATTCTCCGATAAGAATGGGACAAGCTAGGAATAAAAAACGGAGCCAAATAAACCCCTTAAAATCAACTATAGTACCCAGCTAAAATACTAATTTTCCAACTTTGAAAGGATCGAATTCGGACCGCCAAAGATTTGATTTCTATCCATTGTGCGGCGGACCGAAGAATATCGCGGATTCGATATGGCGCGCGATTCGTTTAGTGACTGCTTAAAGGATAGGGAGACTTTTCGCGTTGCCGCTCCGCAATATATCGAACGAAAGGAATCCACCGAAAAGCAGTACGCGATCATTACGCGCGGAAATCTGACAACGCACGTTTGCGACCAAGCCGAAAATTGTCGATTTTTATGCAGGAAGTTTATGGCCAAAATCGATACAAAACCATAACAAAAACATGCAGTACTTACTGCATTTTAAAAAAAAAAAAAAAAAAAAAAAAAAAAAAAAAAAAAATGGATCACGAAAAAACAACCCCATACATCGGGCTTGTTTAAAAGAGTAAAAATGTTTCTGATAAATAGCCTATAACCCAAATAAATCAATGCCTTTTCCTCTTCACTTGGACTATATAATTTTAATTATTTTCATTATTTATCCTATTCTTATTTATATCTTTTTATTTGTTTAATTGTTTATATACCGGGTGTACCAGACCATCCGTCTAGATACTTTTTCTCGAAAACAGCTGGGAGTTGAGATCTGAAACAAAAAGTCAGATAGGGAATTGACCCCAAAGAATCCAATGAAAATATTTTCAAACCCCCCCGAGGTCCCCCAGGGGGGTTTTGGGGGGGTTCGAAACACATTTTTCCATTTTTGGCGGAAAAAAGCCTATAAAAGGTACCAAAATAAGTTCAGATTCTGAAAGAGCAACTCATTGCCGACATTTTTTGGGCCTATAAATTTTTCCAGAAACCCCCAAATTTTGGGGTTATGGGCCCTTTTGGGGGGAAATTTTCAATCGGCCACTGTGACCACATTATTTAATATTTTTCAAAAAAATAAAAACCATCTGAAAGAAGACATCAAGACCTTTCGATTGATGTGCCACATAATACCTAAATTTGAAAAATTAAGGCCCCCAGGTAGAATCCAAAATTTGTGGGCCTTTGGGCCCCCCCACGTAAAAAAAGTCAAATGGCAAGGTATGGCTTGTGATACATCGATCAAAAGCCCGCAAAGAGCAGAATAAGATGGCGTAATCCAAAATCGTCTACAATCATTATTTTAAAAATGGCGGCCATTTGAAAATTATGGGTGCTCAAAAGTAAGTCCTAGGAAGAGAGCCTAAGGTTGAACGATACATGGCTTGAAAGGCCTTAAAAAATGCAAACAAATGGTACAAACCGCAAATCAATCCGCCTTTTTAATCAAAAGTTATGACCGATTGAAACTTAAAGTGCTCAATGAGGTCTATTTACGGCTGCTTAAATTTCAATCGGTCATAACTTTTGATTAAAAAGGCGGATTGATTTGCGGTTTGTACCATTTGTTTGCATTTTTCAAGGCCTTTCAAGCCATGTATCGTTCAACCTTAGGCTCTCTTCCTAGGACTTACTTTTGAGCACCCATAATTTTCAAATGGCCGCCATTCTTAAATAATGATTGTAGACGATTTTGGATTACGCCATCTTATTCTGCTCTTTGCGGGCTTTTGATCGATGTATCACAAGCCATACCTTGCCATTTGACTTTTTTTACGTGGGGGGGGGGGGGGCCCCAAAAGGGCCCCCAAATTTTGGATTCTACCTGGTGTACCGGTTTTTCTTCTGAAACCGCCACGATCGGCAGCCACCCGTCTTGCGCGGGGGATTCAATGGTTGCGCTGCGAGAAAGGCCGGAAAGTGCTGCGATCTTACGAACTTCCGCGGAGGCTTT
>VMOF01000111.1:36029066-36105680 GCA_011764245.1 Trialeurodes vaporariorum | reverse complement strand
TGGCAGGTTGCCAGATCGAGGTGAGAAAGCCGTTCGTTTTACATTCTTTTAATTCAAGGATTTTGGCCTCGATCTGACAACACTGGTGTAGGTAAGGTAGTGAAATTTTTTCTATGTTTTTTCTATCTATTTTTTTGAATTGTTTTACACAGGGTTCGAGAATTTGTTCGAGAATTTGTTCGAGAATTGTTCGAGAATTTGTTCGAGAATTTGTTCGAGAATTTGTTCGATCTATGGGTTCGACTTCGAGTTTTTATTCGAGATTTCCAGTTCCTGATTTGATGTCCAATTCCATGTTTTGATTGCCGTTCTTTATGTTACCTGTTACCTTATCGTCGATTTGCTGGAACTTCTCATTTACGAAGCAGCACCCTGCTGGACCATCTGCGTTTTCACTTCTGGATATGACCTTGTGAGCTAAATTTTCCTTATTTATTTTATCGTCTCTTGCTCCATCACTACATCCATGGACAAGTAAAGCTCCAGATTGCCAGTGAAACTTTAGTTTCTTTCTTCGTTTGGTTCCAGTATAGAGCAGGCTTCGGGCTCACTTAGTGAAAAGGGTTTTTGAGATTATTTTCAGTCTTAGTAAATTGAAACCCTTTTATGTAAAATTGTATACCCCTTATTGCGGGTGACTCAGGTGATTCTGTACGATCACTTTTATTTGCAATCGGAACTGGATATTATGTAATTTTTCCCCTTTGTACTTTTTGTAAACATTATGTGTGTGTGTTGTGTGATTGATAGTGTGAGACTTATTCTTGTGAGACTATTCGTGATTACTTTTGGGTTTTTGTAGTCTTACTTATTTATTGTATATGAGAATTTTCCCCTGTGATACCTGTCATTTTTAGGGACATTTTTGATCTTGCTGTGATATTGTTTAATTTTCTGAATACACTGTAAGTTGTTTTTCCTTCATTACTGACATTTTTTGGGTTTATTCTTTTTCATCCCCTTTTTTCCTTGTAACGTTACTTTTTCTCCCCCGCTACCAAAATTTTTTCCTCTGGGGGGGTTTTCCCTTTTTTCTTTGGGAGAAATTTTAAGTGTGCGTTACACTGGGGGGCCCTTTAATTTTCAAATTTAGGTATTATGTGGCACATCAATCGAAAGGTCTTGATGTCTTCTTTCAGATGGTTTTTTGTTTTTTTAAAAATATTAAATGGGGTGGTCACAGTGGCCGATTGAAAATTTTCCCCCCAAAAGGGCCCATAACCCCAAAATTTGGGGGGTTTTTGGAAAAAATTTTTAGGACCAAAAATGTCGGCAATGAGTTGCTCTTTCAGAATCTGAACTTATTTTGGTACCTTTTATAGGCTTTTTTCCGCCAAAAATGGAAAAATGTGTTTCGAACCCCCCCCAAAACCCCCCCGGGGGACCTCGGGGGGGTTTGAAAATATTTTCATTGGATTCTTTGGGGTCAATTCCCTATCTGACTTTTTTTTTCAGATCTCAACTCCCAGCCGCTTTCGAGAAAAAGTATCTAGACGGGTGGTCTGGGACACCCCGGTACATACAGGGTGTCCGAGAAATGAGTTCACACTTTTGCTGTGAGCGCCTGGTTGATTGTAAAAATCTGAAAAATTCAGGAATAATCTATTACTCCTAAGCGACTTCAGAGAAAATATCGGGGGCTCCCACCCCCCTTAAGGGGGGGCGTAGGCCCCAAAATGTACCCCGTGTTGCCAATATATCGCATATTTCAAATGGCAGGGGGTATTTTTTATTTCATAATTCAAAAGGGCTCAAAAAACTGAGTAATTTCGTTTTTTCAGATTTTCGGTAGCCCCTCTCAAAACAAAATGGCGGCCAAATAGCTACCCCATACTTTAGAGGCCCATAACTTCGGTTTGAATTAATATTTTTTCAAAAACTAAAATTTTTCTGAATCCTCAGAACGCCTTCTTTCCAATGATGTGCCACACTTCATCATTTGGTGGAAAAAAAATGGGGCGCGGAGCCCCCCAACAAATTTTTGAGTTTGGGGGGCTGTAGCTCAAAAATGTCAAATGTAAAGGGGGGTCGTGTTGTACATCAATCGAAAGGTCTTAAAAAAAGGAAGAATTTGGCGCAAACCCGAAGTCAATACGATGCGTCCATTCAAAATGGCGGCCATTTAACCATTTGGGGGTGGGGGACCGTCCCCCCCAAATAAAATCCCTCCATCGAGAGATACACCAATCGAAAGGTCTTGGAAAGAGAAAGAGAATGGCGCAAACCGGACGTCAATACGAAGCTTGTAACCAAAATGGCAGCCGGTCAAAGTTTTATGGCTTATGACCCTCCAGGCCTATAGCCACAAAACTTTGACCGGCTGCTATTTTGGATGCAAGCATCGGATTGACGTCCGGTTTGTGCCATTCTCTTTCTCTTTCCAAGACCTTTCGATTGGTGTATCACTCGATGGAGGGATTTTATTTGGGGGGGACGGTCCCCCACCCCCAAATCGTTAAATGGCCGCCATTTTAAATAGACGCATCGTAGCGACTTCGGGTTTGCGTCAAATTCTTTCTTTTTTTAAGACCTTTCGATTGATGTACAACACGCCCCCCCTTTACATTTGATTTTTTTGAGCTACAGCCCCCCAAACTAAAAAATTTGTTGGGGGGCTCCGCGCCCCATTTTTTTTCCACCAAATGATAAAGTGTGGCACATCATTGGAAAGAAGGCGTTCTGAGGATTCAAAAAAATTTTTAGTTTTTAAAAAAATTTTAATTCAAACCGAAGTTATGGGCCTCTAAAGTATGGGGTAGCTATTTGGCCGCCTTTTTGTTTTGAGAGGGGCTACCGAAAATCTGAAAAAACGAAATTACTCAGTTTTTTGAGCCCTTTTGAACTATGAAATAAAAATCCCCCCTGCCATTTGAAATATGCGATATATTGGCAACACGGGGTACATTTGGGGCCTACGCCCCCCCTTAAGGGGGGGGGGACCCCCCCGATTTTTTCTCTGAAGTCGCTTAGGAGTAATAGATTATTCCTGAATTTTTCAGATTTTTACAATCAACCAGGCGCTCACAGCAAAAGTGTGAACTCATTTCTCGGACACCCTGTATAAAGTTTTTCTTCTTCTTCTACTCCCCCCCCTTTTATTTCATTGACTTTTTTTTTTTTTTTTTTTTTTTTTTTTTTTTTAACATGCAGTAAGTACTGCATGTTTTTGTTAGGGTTTTTGTATCGATTTTGGCCATAAACTTCCTGCATAAAAATGGACAATTTTCGGCTTGGTCGCAAACGTGCGTTGTCAGATTTCTGCGCGTAATGATCGCGTACTGCTTTTCGGTGGATTCCTTTCGTTCGATATATTGGGGGCGGCAACGCGAAAAGTCTCCCTATCCTTTAAGCAGTCACTAAACGAATCGCGCGCCATATCGAATCCGCGATATTCTTCGGTCCGCCGCACAATGGATAGAAATCAAATCTTTGGCGGTCCGAATTCGATCCTTTCAAATTTGGGAAAAATTAGTATTTTAGCTGGGTACTATAGTTGATTTTAAGGGGTTTATTTGGCTCCGTTTTTTATTCCTAGCTTGTCCTATACTTATCGGAGAATATCATTTGATGGATCGACAATTCTTGTGATATCTCATGTCTTTGTATTTTTGACCATTTAGGACTCGATTTGGATCCATAGTGCGCCGTTTGAAATGTTCGAATTATGTTTGAGTTAGGTTTTGACTGAGAATTGACCCGAAGTTTTTCATGAGGATCTGTCTCCGTTATGAAAAAATTTTGGTAGTTTCATTATTTTGTCTGTGATTACCAACGAGCTATATCTAGTTCGGAGGCTTTGGTAAACATGCGAAATTTGCCTCGGATATTTTAAGGTTAGAGATTTGTGTTGTGAAAACAAACCGAAGTTCCCTCCGCAATGTATTTTCGCGTGTTTTCGAAGTCTATCAGAGACTTTAAAATCTGAATTTCTTTATGAACTATGCGTGTTTTCTGTCAATCAAACCCTTTAAATTTCAGTTTCTACTAATTGAATCACTCAAGTTCTTCATAGCTTTTATTTAATTTGCCAGATTCTACAGTGCGTGTTATTGCCTCGTAATGCCGTAACTCATTGCCTTTCTTGGCATTTTGACGTGTGAAAGTGGTATGTTTGTGGTGATTTATTCAAAAGTTTTGTAATTTGACCTCTCTCAGCAAACTCTCTCTTCCTGAGACAGATTTTCTCATGTCCATCCCTTAAGTTGAGTGATCTGAAGTAAAAACTTTGTTCAAGACTTAACTTGCCAGTTTCACTCAAGTCATCATTCTGTCCATGTGAAAGAGTGCTCTGATGACTGTTCTCTCTAAGAAGCCTTTGTGATCCTGATGCTTACTGAAGTGTTGCCCCTTTCAGTTTTCCCAGTGTTCATTCCAGAGATAAATCTTGTTTATTTGTTAAAGAGCATTTCTAAAATTTTAACTGTCTCCAGCTATCAGCACTTATCGGCTACAGTTTGATTCTAGAAAGCCCTCCATGACCATCTTTGATATCAGCACTCTTTTTCTGTCCAAACGTGTAAGTGCAGTGTAAATCCTTTTACCTATTTCTGCATGATGTAATTTCTTGGCAGCTGATTATGAACAATCGAGTCAACTTCGACGAATCGAAGCTATTGGACTAAGTTCATTCCAATCATTTGAGTCAGTTGCTCTGCCGGTAATTTCCACTTTTGAGCATGAATTCTTAAATAAATTCAGAAAATGTCACAATGAGCGCAGATGCGTCATGATTTCTTCCATGATGGAAGTACAAAGGTGGAGGGGAGGCATTCGTACCCCACCTACGTCACAGCTTAATCTCCTCAATCAATGCGCTGTTCTTCATGTAAGAATCAGCATTCACGCTCGGATTTCAACTTTAACATTGTTCAAACCGTAAGTTATCATAATTTAGATATGAATGTACCACAGCAGAAGCATTTTGAGTATCAGGTTCTAGCAAGTGGTGGTGCCTGCTTCTGCATTGCATCAAAGCGCAGCCTTGAGCAGGTGATTATCAATTAGTAAAAAGTCAAATTAGTCGAGTGAGATGGATGCTCTCAGATCGAACTCAGCGCACTATTTCAGTCAACACCATTTAACCTTAAATGAATGCATCACACAACTTGCTTTTGGTGTTGACATTTAAATAGTTCTACTCTCCATGACTTTTCATGCAAGCATAGGTACAATTGGTCTGAAATATTGGCAAGGATATTCGTCATGAAGCAGCTTTTATCGAATGGCCACGTCTCAATTAAAACTGAACAAATCTTGATGCATCAGCGCTTTATGTGATTTCCGCGGCATTTAAGTAAAAATTTATTGATCACAAGTGGAAATTAACGATTGTGCATATGGCCGAAAATGCGAAATCAATTGGATAGGGCTAAGTTTTTCGACTCTACCTAACTTTTTTAGATTAAATTTTAAGGAGTCCATTTAATTGATCCAAGTCCAATTGATTGTTTGTGATCTGTTTCCAAGTCAGAGAAAAATAAGGACTTACAAGTTTTCACAGAGGAAGAGTGGTGACATCACAGATGATCGTAAGAGCTTTCTAGAATCAAACTGAAGCAGGTAAAGGCAAACTTTTTGAGACATTTTAAATTTTGGAACAACTCTTGTATGGACAAACAGTGGAAAAACATAAAACTTTACAGTTTGGGAGCTCAAGAGGCAATACTTAAGTGATTGGAGGGGAAATGTCTTAGAGGTACCTTCTTTTTAAAATGGTGGGACTCTGGTCAGACAAGGCAGTAAACGAATGGCTCTAACTGCGTCAAGGCTTTCAATAAGGTCACACTTACAATTAGTCCATAATTACACCTGAACGCTATGAAGGACTAAATTCTAGGATTAAAGACATTTTTGACGCATTTCTGTTTAAAATTCATTACAGAATTTGGTTTGCTCATGGTTTGTTTTTATTTTTATGAACAAAAGTAAACATACGGCTTTTTTTTCCAAAAACATTGACTTTCAAACGTTTCATCTCTGCGCTAATCATTCATCAAAACTCCACATTTTGGTGTTTTTCGGACATTTCCCTGTCTTAAAAGGTACCTACTTCCCACACAGTATACACTTTCAACGCTGCTAGAAATTCATTTTACACCTACAGTGTTGTTTTCACGCTACAGGATTATCAGAAGGTTCAAGGATTACTTACTTGTCTTTGAAGTGAATCACCCAATTTTTCTGAATGACTTGCTCGGTTTTTACTTTGTTTATGACCTTTTTTAAAATATAATGGTGCGACGAGAAGTACCATATAGCTATTAAGTAATTGACAATCTTTAATTGGTGAGTGGCAGCAGGTATTTTCAAATCTTCAAATTTTTTAAAAGCCAATCCAGCTACCTATAATTTGAGTTTAGAAAAGCTTGTTGTCCGCCATATTTCCCCCCCCCCCCCCCCATTGCTGTCCGAAATGATCCAGCTTTGATGCTTTAAGGTAAGATTAGAACCGGTCTGTTTCATTATTTTCATCCATTAAATCCTAAAGATTTTATTTATGACCATGCCAACAGCACCTTTGAACAAGGCGAGGATTACAATCGTAGGTGAGGAGCGATAAATTGCAATCACCAATAATCATATCAGCCACAACCGCCTATAAGTGCGCAGAATTAAAGTATTTAAGTAATTGAATCATAACTAAGTAAGTGCAAGCTACAAAATATTAGGTATATACAAAATGCAACTAAACTCCGGGCGCAAACTTCTACTGTGAATATTGGAGTCCGAAATAAAACGTGTTTCCCCTATGAATATGGGTAAAAAAATGCCCCCCTCTTGAACTGCGATTCCTCCATGTTTTAAAAAAATTTGATTTATCAGTAATAGCCACAGTTACAAATCAAAAAGACTTGAAACTTGGTGATCTGAAGTATTTTTACAAAAGTATCCATTTATAAACTTGAAAAATTCAGAAGTTAAGTCTGATTATACGTTTCAAGCTACCTTTTACTATTGAAAGCACAAATTTCATGATGGTTTACCATTTGAAAAAAATGTCCAAGCCCAAACGGGAGAAACGTTTAAAAAATATTTTGAGCTTCTCGCATTTATTCAGTTACTTAGACGTGATATATAAAAGAATAATTGCTGCGCAAGGATGTAAAAGTCAACGTTCTTACTGTGGACAATGGCTCTAAATAACAGAATTTGGGAAGTTGTGTTCTCACTGCCACTCACTATCGAAAAAGCACTGACTTTATCTGGCTTCAAACACATCACACCGAAAAAATGCAAGAAACCAACAGTCTTTCTAAGAGTATTCCCATCTGAGCGTAGTAATTATTTTTCAAATATTTGTTCGCATCATAAAATTTATAATCTTAAAAATACGAGATTAGTAGAAAAAGCAGTCCAACGTACTAACAGCGCATATAAGCTTTTGCAGGTCATCGCCAAGTTTTTTCTTTTTTTTTTTTCATTTTTTTTTTTTTTTTTTTTTTTTTTTTTTTCGATTTTTTCATTCCATTTTTTTATTTTCTTTCTATCGATTTCTTTTTTTCCTTTCTTTCTTCCCTTTTTCCATTTCTTCTTTCCTCTTTTCCTTCCTTTAGAAAAATACCCTACTCGCCGCAGCGCGGCGTCGGCTCGACCCCTATGGTTGTAATTGATTGTATGAATATGGAGGAGCATCAATGAGGAAACTTAGACTTGGTCGCTCTGATATCCGATGATTTGCAAGTTGAATCAGAGCTACCATGTCTTTTGGTTGTATGCGGCTATTCAGACGAAAGTGTTTACAGGAGAAGTATCAAATATTTTGAAGGAGCCTCATACGGAAGATCTGTTACCAGGAGAAGTATCAAATTATTGAAGGCGCTTTATACGAAAAATAGAAAATGTGATCAGGAGAAGTATCAAATTATTTGAAGGAGCTCTGAAGCCACCTAATCGAGGAAACTTAAGACTTGGTCGCTCTGATATCACATGACTTGCAAGTTGAATCAGAATGGCACGTCCACCGGGTATAGGGAAATAAATATAGGAAGATATTTGAAAGAACAGTTTTTACGAGCAAGTTTTCATGAAGAAGTGTTTGGGGCAGGTGAAGTAAAATAGAGCTGGTTTGGGGGAAAGGTTTTGGATCTTGGCCGCAATCACTTGAGGTTTGGCTGAAAGTTTTGGTGAAATAATTTGAGACATGAAATTAATAGGAATTAAAAAAAAAAATGAACAAAAGCACTAGCTCTCAGAAGTTTCACATAGAAAATAAATTCTCACTCCACCACTCTCACTTACTCTGCATACCCATTGAAATTTACAGAACATAATGCAGCGATGATAACTATAGATAAGAGGAACCAGTACAGAGTTTTAAGAGAAAAACCAAATGAAAGAGAACGATTTCAACATGTTAGCTGAACCTTCAATATAGACACTCACAAATGACGAAATAAGAGACAGTGGCCTAGAGTTCAAGATGAGAGGAACCATACCACCAGGCATTTTTCTCGAGAACGGCTGATCGAAATGTTTTGAATAAAAAAATCGGTTACGGAATGGACACAAAATTTTTCATTTTTGATATTTTCAAAAGCCCTCATCAGCTCCTCGTTCATATTAGGAGAACCTCACCCACTTTTATCAAGTTTTTTTTGCAAAAAAGCATCTTCTATAAGTACGAAAAAAATTCATATCCTCATAGCAGAGGCAATTGCCAAAATTTTTGCTCCCATAGACAATTACCAAAACACCCAGATTTTTTTTTGCTGTAGGGACTTGGAAGATTTTTGAATCAACCCCTTTTTCTTATCCAGTTGGGAAATTTTTCACAAATCTTGACAGATTCTGAAAAAATATATCGAAACCTTCTGATCGATGTGCAACATGTTACCTTGAGGAGAAAAAAAAAGGTGTATTTTGTCAAATCAAAAATTTTTGGGGCTTCCATGGCAGAATCGGATCGATTCCATGGTCTGAGACATAGACTGCCCAAAATTTTAATTTAACGAAATACACCTAATTTTTTCACTTTAAGGTACATAACTAGTGGCACATCAATCAAAATGGTTCCATCCATTTGATCAGAATCTGTTATGTATTTGAGGAATTCTCAACAGGGTGGCCACAAAAACCCAAATTTAAATTTTTTCCAAAAATCCGCCGTACCTAACTCAAAAAATTTAGGTTTTTTGGTAAATGTCCATGAGAGCAAAAATGTTGGAAATTGCCTCAACTTCAAGGACACGAGCTTTTCTCATAACTTGAAAAGAGCTTTTTTTAAAAAAAAAAACTTGAGATAGATGTGATTGAGCCTCCCCCCTCAAATATACCCCAAAGGGCTAAGTATTGGAAGCTATCGATAATATGAAAAAGACAAATTTAGGGTTGATTCCCTATCCGACTTCCATGTTTCAAAACATTTCAATCAGCCATTCTCAAGAAAAATGCCTGGTACAGGTGCTCTGGATCATTATGTATACAGGGTGTCAATTAAAAAAAGGGGCCCGGCCGAATATCTCGAGAACGGCTCCGGATTCCGAAAAACGCTGAAACACGTGTTAAATTATTTTGAGCAGGACATCTTATTAGGGGGGCGCCCATTTGGGGGCTCTCTCTGGGGGGTCCCCAAGGGGGCTACCATCTCCCTAAATCCAATACTTCAATGGGGCCCCCTTTTTTTTTTTTTTTAATAATCAAAAATAAGGTAAAAATTTTAAGAGTTTTGGTACAAGTAAAACGTCGACATCGTTTTCCGTTTTCGATTATATCGAAGGTCCAAGTTCGATTTGGGCCCATTTTCAAGTAGCATTACTTACTCCTCTTTGAAGAGTCGGAATTCACAAATCAAGGACACAAAAAAACTTTGAAAAGCAAGCCCTTTTCAGAAAAAAAATTTAATTGTAACAAACATTTAGTCAAATTTTGGGTTTTTAAGCTCAAAAAAATTTTTGACGTTTTTGGGCCCCAAGGAGGGCCATCTGAGAAATTCCGAGTTACGACCTCTATTGAGTGATACATCAATCGAAAAGACGTAACAAACTGAGCATTTCGGCGCAAACTGGAGGTGGATATCGTTTTTACATTTGAAATATCGAATATCAATTTACAGATTGCGATATCTCGATTGTGAAAAACGATATCGAACTCCGGTTTGCACCGAAATGCTCAGTTTGTTACGCCTTTTCTATTAATGTATCAATCTATGGGGGTTTTTCACGCCAAAGTTGCCATGGTTTCAATGAAGACTTAGGTTAGTTCTTCTAGAGTATGAGTCGCGAGTTGGAGGCCTCCAAGAGTCAATCAAGTGAAGAAGTCTCATCAATTATATAGTTGTTTTATTATAAACAGTGCTAAGTTGCATGAATGTTATGGATTTACGAAGTTATATTGTGGTACTTAAGCTTTCGATTGTTCACAAATACATAGAATTCAGTTGCCGTAAGTTGCTTTCATACGATTCCGTTTTGGTCATTATTCCTTCTTCGTAAACCTTACGAAACGTACTTTTGAGAAATATCAGAAAAAACATGGTGCCGTGACCAGGATATACACAACGCAGGTAGTCTCATCATTGTTATAATATTACATGAATGAATTGAATTGGGATTACAACGTATTTCATGTAAATAACAGTATTTCAAGATTTTATAATTTGGAATAATGGCCGACAGTGATATTTTCAGTATTTTGAAGAAAGCAGACAAAATACGGATAAAAGAAAGCCGAACGTATCAGCTGTTTGCAGTGTTGGCTGGAAGATCTGAGTGCGGCGCGGCTAGCGAGCGCCACGCTCAGTGCAACCGTGCGGATCAGCTTCGTACCGCTCATCACCTGATGGACGCTCTTTCATAACTTCGCGTCGTCAAAAATGTTCAGTGCTTATTTCACAGTATTGTCAGATGTCCGCAGATTACCAGTGTTATTCATCAGTATCCACGACTGCAATGTACCAGTGTTGTCAGATGTCCGCTGATTACCAGTGTTATTCTTCCGTATCCGCAACTGCACTGTGACCGTATCGATTATTTCGATATTTTGTAACGCATTGTTCGTTATTTAGTAAGGCATCGTTCCTTATCCGTCGTATCGACTCGTTCGATATTTTGTAACGCATTGTTCGTTATTTAGAAAGGCATCGTTCCTTTTTTGTATCGATTATTTCGATATTTTGTAACGCATTGTTCGTTATTTAGAAAGGCACCGTTCCTTCTTTGTATCGAAGATTTCGATATTTTGTAACGCATTGTTCGTTATTTAGAAAGGCATCGTTCCTTTTTTGTATCGATTATTTCGATATTTTGTAACGCATTGTTCGTTATTTAGAAAGGCATCGTTCCTTTTTTGTATCGATTATTTCGATATTTTGTAACGCATTGTTCGTTACTTAGAAAGGCATCGTTCCTTTTTTGTATCGATTATTTCGATATTTTGTAACGCATTGTTCGTTATTTAGAAAGGCATCGTTCCTTTTTTGTATCGATTATTTCGATATTTTGTAACGCTTTGTTTGTTATTTAGAAAGGCATCGTTCCTTTTTTGTATCGATTATTTCGATATTTTGTAACGCATTGTTCGTTATTTAGAAAGGCATCGTTCCTTTTTTGTATCGATTATTTCGATATTTTGTAACGCATTGTTCGTTATTTAGAAAGGCATCGTTCCTTTTTTGTATCGATTATTTCGATATTTTGTAACGCATTGTTCGTTATTTAGAAAGGCATCGTTCCTTTTTTGTATCGATTATTTCGATATTTTTTTAAAGCATTGTTCGTTATTTAGAAAGGCATCGTTCCTTTTTTGTATCGATTTTTTCGATATTTTGTAACGCATTGTTCGTTATTTAGAAAGGCATCGTTCCTTTTTTGTATCGATTATTTCGATATTTTGTAACGCAGTGTTCGTTATTTAGAAAGGCATCGTTCCTTTTTTGTATCGATCATTTCGATATTTTGTAACGCTTTGTTCGTTATTTAGAAAGGCACCGTTCCTTTTTTGTATCGATTCTTTCGATATTTTGTAACGCATTGTTCGTTATTTAGTAAGGCATCGTTCCTTATCCGTCGTATCGACTCGTTCGATATTTTGTAACGCTTTGTTCGTTATTTAGAAAGGCATCGTTCCTTTTTTGTATCGATTATTTCGATATTTTGTAACGCATTGTTCGTTATTTAGAAAGGCATCGTTCTTTTTTTGTATCGATTCTTTCGATATTTTGTAACGCATTGTTCGTTATTTAGTAAGGCATCGTTCCTTATCCGTCGTATCGACTCGTTCGATATTTTGTAACGCATTGTTCGTTATTTAGAAAGGCATCGTTCCTTTTTTGTATCGATCATTTCGATATTTGTAACGCATTGTTCGTTATTTAGAAAGGCATCGTTCCTTTTTGTATCGATTATTTCGATATTTTGTAACGCATTGTTCGTTATTTAGAAAGGCACCGTTCCTTTTTTGTATCGATTATTTCGATATTTTGTAACGCTTTGTTCGTTATTTAGCAAGGCATCGTTCCTTATCCGTCTTAACGACTCGTTCGATATTTTGTAACGCTTTGTTCGTTATTTAGAAAGGCATCGTTCCTTTTTTGTATCGATTATTTCGATATTTTGTAACGCATTGTTCGTTATTTAGAAAGGCATCGTTCCTCTTTTGTATCGATTATTTCGATATTTTGTAACGCATTGTTCGTTATTTAGAAAGGCATCGTTCCTTTTTTGTATCGATTATTTCGATATTTTGTAACGCATTGTTCGTTATTTAGAAAGGCATCGTTCCTTTTTTGTATCGATTATTTCGATATTTTTTAACGCATTGTTCGTTATTTAGAAAGGCATCGTTCCTTTTTTGTATCGATTTTTTCGATATTTTGTAACGCATTGTTCGTTATTTAGAAAGGCATCGTTCCTTTTTTGTATCGATTATTTCGATGTTTTGTAACGCAGTGTTCGTTATTTAGAAAGGCATCGTTCCTTTTTTGTATCGATTATTTCGATATTTTGTAACGCATTGTTCGTTATTTAGCAAGGCATCGTTCCTTTTTTGTATCGATCATTTCGATATCTAGTAACGCTTTGTTCGTTATTTAGTGAAGCACCGTTTCTTTTTGTATCGATTTGTTCGATATGTTTATTTACATATTATGTATGTTTATATGTTATATTTATACATCTTTATTAGACATACCGGGTGTCCCAGACCACCCGTCTAGATACTTTTTCTCGAGAACGGCTGGGAGTTGAGATCTGAAACAAAAAAGTCAGATAGGGAATTGACCCCAAAGAATCCAATGAAAATATTTTCAAAGCCCCCCGAGGGCCCCCAGGGGGGTTTTGGGGGGGTTCGAAACACATTTTTCCATTTTTGGCGGAAAAAAGCCTATGAAAGGTACCAAAATAAGTTCAGATTCTGAAAGAACAGCTTATTGCCGACATTTTTGGTCCTATAAATTTTTCCAGAAAACCCCAAATTTTGGGGTTATGGGCCCTTTTGGGGGCAAATTTTCAATCGGCCACTGTGACCACATCATTTAATATTTTTCAGAAAACTAAAAACCATCTGAAAGAAGACATCAAGACCTTTCGATTGATGTGCCACATAATACCTAAATTTGAAAAATTAAGGCCCCCACGTAGAATCCAAAATTTGTGGGCCTTTAGGCCCCCCCACGTAAAAAAAGTCAAAGGGCAAGGTATGGCTTGTGATACATAGATCAAAAGCCCGCAAAAAGTAGAATAAGATGGCGCAATTCAAAATCGTCTACAATCATTATTTTCAAAATGGCGGCCATTTGAAAATTATGGGTGCTCAAAAGCAAGTCCTAGGAAGAAAGCCTAAGGTTGAACGATACATGGCTTGAAAGGCCTTAAAAAATGCAAACAAATGGTACAAACCGCAAATCAATCCGCCTTTTCAATCAAAAGTTATGACCGATTGAAACTTAAAGTGCTCAATAAGGCCTATTTACGGCTGCTTAAATTTCAATCGGTCATAACTTTTGATTGAAAAGGCGGATTGATTTGCGGTTTGTACCATTTGTTTGCATTTTTTAAGGCCTTTCAGGCCATGTATCGTTCAACTTTAGGCTTTCTTCCTAGGACTTGCTTTTGAGCACCCATAATTTTCAAATGGCCGCCATTTTGAAAATAATGATTGTAGACGATTTTGAATTGCGCCATCTTATTCTACTTTTTGCGGGCTTTTGATCTATGTATCACAAGCCATACCTTGCCCTTTGACTTTTTTTACGTGGGGGGGCCTAAAGGCCCACAAATTTTGGATTCTACGTGGGGGCCTTAATTTTTCAAATTTAGGTATTATGTGGCACATCAATCGAAAGGTCTTGATGTCTTCTTTCAGATGGTTTTTAGTTTTTTGAAAAATATTAAATGATGTGGTCACAGTGGCCGATTGAAAATTTGCCCCCAAAAGGGCCCATAACCCCAAAATTTGGGGTTTTCTGGAAAAATTTATAGGACCAAAAATGTCGGCAATAAGCTGTTCTTTCAGAATCTGAACTTATTTTGGTACCTTTCATAGGCTTTTTTCCGTCAAAAATGGAAAAATGTGTTTCGAACCCCCCCAAAACCCCTCTGGGGGGCCTCGGGGGGCTTTGAAAATATTTTCATTGGATTCTTTGGGGTCAATTCCCTATCTGACTTTTTTGTTTCAGATCTCAACTCCCAGCCGTTCTCGAGAAAAAGTATCTAGACGGGTGGTCTGGGACACCCGGTATATCTGCATTTATACGCCACGTTCTCCTTACATTTGTATCGATTCTTTCGATATTATACACGCGGGTGTCTAACTGCACTTGTTGAATTTGTACGTGACATCAGCAACGATGTTTTCTCGATACATTTGACCTTTTTTGTTACAGGTGCGACGTCTAAGAAGATCTATATCCATATCGAAACTTTTCGATAGCTCCTGTATGGATTACTTATTATTTTTATCATATGTATTGATTATTTAAATCCATTTTCTTTTCTCAGTATTCTACGATATTTTATTATGTGGTCTTTGGCTTGACACTTCTTTGAAGATGTTCTCAACTACTGCTGGGTATTATCCGGTATTCTGTAGTTGTTCCAACACATCGGTATCATGCCGTTGCGCCCGTGTCGCCCGTTATACACACTTGCTTGTGACTTCGATGATAGCATGGATTGTCTTGACGCTTATCGTGTCGTCACGCCTGTGACACTGACTCGCCTGAGTCTACGATGTTTGCATCGATTAGTTCGATACTTTAGCACCTTAATGCTCCAATGAAGGTGCCTCTAATTAAAGTGGCACTCGTTTAAATAATTATTTATTATTTCCGTTTTTATTTTCGAGCGTTTACGGGCAAATCGAGCAAGAAGACATGAGCCTCTGAAATTGTAGTTTTCCAGCCTAACTTCTATTTGAACTTCTAGTACCATGACTCGGACGATTCTCTCGTCTTTGACTCTCCAGACACATTCTTTCGCCAAGGATTCTTCAATTCGAGTGTTTGCCTTTGATACCCCGAATTTTGTCCCTTCGCCAATGATCCCAAACTCACCCTCGATGACTTAAATTCAGGTATAAGATTATTTTAATAATTTTTGATCCACTCTGTGACGAATCTGCTGCAGAAATAAGATTGTATCATGACTTCATTTAAAGGATGCCCTCTCAGAACGTACAATACGGTGATATTGCCGTGAGCCTCCAAAATGTCAACCTTTGAAGAGAATGAGGAGAAAAATTCAGATGGTTTAACCGACTATTCTTCCAACTGCAACGATTCACTTTTCGGGTAGATGCATTAAATTAGTTATATCGTGTTCTGGCTTTAGGTGAATTGTCGAATTTATATAAAATAAAACAAAAAGTAAAAATCAATGTGGTATTGAAATATGGTAATATTTTATGGTTCATTTTGATAAAGTAGAAAAAGCTCAGATAATCGTGGCAATTGATTAGAAAAAGACCCTATGACTAGTGTTGTAAATTTTGTAGCAACATGCATGAGAATTGAGTATACGATGTTTTCACAGATGGATTGTTCTCCTGTTTTCGAGGAAAAGGCTCATTCATTGGAAGCTTAAGTTCACTCACAGTTCAAAAATCGCTAGATAAGGCGGTTAAGTGATGATCCTTGTAAATGATCCTCTTATACCCGTGTACGTGTGTTGTCAATTTGATTGTTAAATCAAGAGAGATCACAGTGGTCGACAATCGCGTAATCAACCAAGTGCTAATTAATTCCCGGATTCTATCGCCACGATTTCCGATTTCCATTAATTGATTTTTTTAGCAGCAATTGCAATGTACAATCAACATTGCAGATTTGTTTGACTGATTGATCACTGCATAAAAGTAAGAGCAACTGACGAATGATAATCAACGGGAAGGTGTGCAGTTCGTACAAGATTCATGCTGGAAGCGAGGATCAGAGATTGTAGAGCAGTGCTCTAGTTCTGTGTTTCAACCATATTTCAATCATTATTTACTGAAGAATTTAAAGATCATACTTTGTTAACTTCCAACCACACTATTTAAGGCCGAATCGTCAATCGAAAAAATGCATTGCTGTATACTGGTGCAAAAGTTATATAAATTTGAGATAATTTATGAAGTGGCAGTGATTTTTTATTATTAAGAAGTCTTAGCGTTTAATGTCGGCATCTGCTGCCATACATTGATAAATATTAGATTTTTCCATTTGAGCTGAATATTTGACTGGATGTCTAGTCTTTTTATTACAAAAATGTTGTTCTGCAGATTTGTGACGCAGACATAACGCTAGTTATTTTTGAAATGTTTATAGATACCTAGATGAAACTTCGTTTCCACAATTTTAAATTAAATGTGTGAAAATTGATCGACAAAAATGTTAAAGATGCTAAGTGTCGGTAGAAGTGGAGACGCTTCTTGTGCTTATGTGCTAATCAAATTGTGTCCTGCAGGTTTCAATCAGCAATCTTTGATGAACGTACATAGTACCTGCCAAGTTCAATGTTTAAAAATCGTTGTGATTCAATAGCGAGCTCAGTGTCTTAACAGTTCGACTATTATTATTTGGCTTCCTATAATGACAGAACTTATCTTTATTCGAGAACGGTGAATTTGAGACCAATATTTGGCACCATATCACAGCAAAGGAGACGATAACAGCCAGTAATTCGGAAAAGCATCTAAAAAGTTCAAGAGCAGATGGAGTCCAATTGGTGGCCAAGTTTACCTTACTGATTCATTATTTTGATTTTTAATATAACTATCAAATTTTACCTGACTTAAACCGATTTTGGAAAAAATACTTGTTGCTGCAGTTGTTTTGCTCATAGAGTCAGAAAATTCACCACTTTATTCGATCAACTTGTTAACCAGCGATCGAAAGTAAATGACTGAAGTATGACACTTTGATAAAATAATCAGTTACAGACGTTATCCTCACATATAAAATAGTTTCAGCTTAGAAACTATATTTTTCTCACCCGTATTGTTTTCTTTTGTTATATGTGCCTATGTGAGGAAAAAGTATGGACTCAGTAAAGCTCCACTGGGGACAGTATAATTGTGTACTTATCGACTTATCGAGATTCTCAAGTGAATGTCCAACTTTACCGAAAGCAAGACGGAAACATGTTCCATAACCCCTTCAGACCCTTCATCAATTCATCATTCAGGATTGTTAAAAAATGGCTGCGACCGCTACACTTCCGAAGGTTCTCCTAAGTTCCGCCAATTTTAACCAAAAAGTTCTGTTTTGAAATCTCCAGAGATTTCAAGGTGGCCGGTATGTTCACGCCAAAGTTGCCATGGTTTCAATGAAGACTTAGGTTAGTTCTTCTAGAGTAAGAGTCGCGAGTTGGAGGCCTCCAAGAGTCAATCAAGTGAAGAAGTCTCATCAATTATATAGTTGTTTTATTATAATTACAGTGCTAAGTTGCATGAATGTTATGGATTTACGAAGTTATATTGTGGTAATTAAGCTTTCGATTGTTCACAAATACATAGAATTCAGTTGCCGTAAGTTGCTTTCATACGATTCCGTTTTGGTCATTATTCCTTCTTCGTAAACCTTACGAAACGTACTTTTGAGAAATATCAGAAAAAACAGGGGTCGTACCTCGGAATTTTTCAGATGGCCCTCCTTGGGGGCCAAAACCGTCTAAAAGTTTTGGGAGCTTCAAAACCAAAATTTGACTAAATGTTTTTTATAATTAAATTTTTTTCTGAAAAGGGCTTACTTATTAGAGTATTTTGTGTCCTTGACTTTTAAATTCCGACTCTTCAAAGAGGAGAAATGATTTTTTGAAAATTAGTCCAAATCGAACTTTGACCTTCGATGTATCAAAAACGAAAAACGATATTGAACTTCGATTCGCACAAAAAGTATGATAATTTCACCCTCTTTTCGATTAATAAATAAAATATGGGGGTCCCCGTTTGAAGTATTGAATTTAGGGACGTGGTATCCGCCCTGCGGGCCCCCCAGAGGTGGCCGCGAAATCGGAAACCCCCCATAAAGATGTCCCCCTCAAGCTAATTGAACACGTGTTTCAGTGTATTTCAAAATTCGGAGCCGTTCTCGAGATATTTGGTCTGGCTCCTTTTTTAATTGACACCCTATATGCTATGAAACTTAATGAAAAGCGGCATTACAAGAATAACAACGCAGTCAAAGCAGCTTACACTGATTGACTGCATGTTATCTTTGTATCGCTAGACTGCGATACAAAACCTGCTGGCTGCTTGTTTTTTTTTTTTTTTTTTTTTTCCCCCTTCTCTCCTGCCGACAGACTCGTTTCGCCCGCCACAAGACTTAGTCTTAGAGGGCGAAACAGTTTATTCGTCATCTTTTATTTTTCATCTTTTTCTCTCATTATTTGTAAAAAATTGTATATTGTCATTATCGTTTCTTTTTCTCTTTCATGTATTTTTTTTTATTGTATTTTTTGGATTTTTCATGTATTTTTTTGATGATGAATAAACTCTTTCAAAAAAAAAAAAAAAAAAAAAAAAAAAAAAAAAAAAAAAAGCAACTCAGGAAGAAGTGACAGTTGATCAAGGAAATCAAGAAGAAGTCCTAGAAGACATCATTCAACAACCTCCGGATGACCAGCAATCATCTCATGAAAATAATCCTAGTCCTTCATTGCTTAAAACTAATTCAACTATTTTAGCCTCTGTTTCAGGTCCTTCTACTTCTTTGTCTAATTCGCCTGTTGTCAAGGATTCCCCGAACTTAACACTGACGCCCACTCTGTACCACTCTGCAAATGATTCAGATGACAGCAGCGATGATGAAGTACAAATTTTAGCTTCAACGCATGGTCCTTCTAAAGTTTTGGTTTCAAGCAGAGGGCCCACTTTAAAAGCTAGAGGTCTGAGTCGTACATCCAAGTCTGGAAGATCCATCATACCTCCGAACCGATATACTCCTGAGTTCGACTGACCCTCGTTTTGTTCTCCTGTCTTTGTTAAAGGGGGAGATGTTGGAGTGGCATGCGTGTCATGCCTTTTTCCTTGGTTGGCAGCAGTGCCGTGATTGTATTATCATTATTATATGAGAGCTGTCAGTGAACGTGTCAAAGTTGTTAACTGTTAATTAGTTATAGAAAGTAAAATAAATATTTTCTTATCTCAACAATGGGTTAGCTTAATCAAACCCTAAAACACACTATGGAACAAAAAACGGTAAGCAGAGCTCGGAAAATATACAGGGTGTTTCAGACCACCTGTCCACTATCTTTTCAGCGAAAACGGCGCTAGATAATGAAATTCTGACGAAACTTATCCAATGCATAACGATCCCAAAGAATTCAGGGAAATTATCGCCGACCCCGAGAAAAGGCCCCAAAAAGGGCCAAGTTGCTGTTTCTCGATGTTTTCTACGGGACGGGTGTTTTTTTTATCTCAGAAATGGATTGTCCTCCGATAAAAAAAATACTTTTGTCGAGGTCATTTTTTTTTTTAAAAAATTGCCCTGTCTTAAGTTTGGGGCCATTTTGAATCGCTCGCTGTGACCTTAAAAATTGTCAAATTTGAAACAACTAAGTAAAAACATTCTGAATGAGCAGTTCAATGGCTTTTTTTATGTATTACAACCTAATTTCCTGAGTAAAGAAATCGGGGGCCCCCTCCCCCCCTAAATTTTAGGGGAATCTACGAAAAAAATTTCAAATGGCAAAGTAAAGGTTGTGATACATCATTTGGAAGCTCTTGAAAAGACGAAGAAAATGATCCAACCACATAGCCGCTCAAACACACTCGCACTTTCGTTTATAACCAATTTCAAATGTATTTTTCACTTTTTTTTTAATTTTAAGGTTAAAGAAAGTGAGGCACAGTGCAAAACGTCCATAAGAGATTTCGATCATGGCTGCCTCCGTGAAGTTTCAATGTCAAGCCCCACCAATCCTCTCTATCGCTTTAGCATCGTTGATTTCTACATACTCTACATCAATCAAACAGGAATATGCATCAGAAAAGTAATGACAACAAAAAAGATCAATTGAAACTACAAAAAATAATAAAAAATAATTTATTATACAGTAACAAAAATCAAGTACACACAATTAAAGTTAAAATTTTTTATTTGATCTATCTTGTGTAAATGGAAACTGAGCAGGAAAAAAGAATATGCTGATGATTCGCTACACCTCAAAAGACATGGCACAATCTTTATGGGAACTGGATTACCCCTAAATGTTTTTTAAGTATTATAAATCGACAGATTATCACTTAAAGAGAAAAAGTTCTCACGACACCAAAGCGATCCCATGTCCAGTTTTTTAGCTATTAAAGCTCAAAGACGGGAACTACTTCTCTCGTGCGTCGGCGCGCAATGATGAAGTAGTGCCGGCCGCCTCACAACTCGGCTCAACGTAGAGTATGGTCGGCCCATTTCGATCATTCATTCACCCGCTCGACTACCTGCCGAATTCTCTCTTTCTATTCCACTGCTCGTCTCTCTCTCCCTCTCCCTCAATACGATCGGAAAAGTATTTCTGTTTACATGCCGTAATCGGTATCCTCAGGGGAGAGGGAAGGTTGAAGCTGGCAATAACTTCGGTATCTTAAAGCGTTCGAGGCGCCAAGCGCGACTACTCATTATGAGAGAGATGACAGGAAACTAATGTGACCGAAAAAATTCGGAAGAAGCAAGAAAAGCCGAGAAAAACAAAAACACGGAAACGGACGAATTGTTTTTGCTCGTCTCTTGGAACCCAAACGTGCTCGGGTGGGAAAAGAATAGCGTGCGGGGTGCCGGTGAGGGAGAGGGAGAGAGACACGAGCAGTGAAATAAAAAGAGAGAATTCGGCAGGTAGTCGAGCGGGTGAATGAATGATCGAAATGGGCCGACCACACTCTACGTTGAGCCGAGCTGTGAGGCGGCCGGCACTACTTCATCATTGCGCGCCGACGCACGAGAGAAGTAGTTCCCGACTTTGAGCTTTAATAGCTAAAAAACTGGACATGGGATCACTTTGGTGCCATGAGAACTTTTTCTCTTTAAGTGATAATCTGTCGATTTATAATACTTAAAAAACATTTAGGGGTAAGCCAGTTCCCATAAGGATTGTGCCATGTCCTTTAAATCCTCCTAAGCATTTTATTTCATAGGCGTTTGGTTTCTGAATGTAAATTCTAGTGAGCTCACAGTATGAAACCCAACCACAGTCATGCTACTATAAATCCCACAATTTTTCTCTGCGTTGGAATTGATAATTATTTCGGTGAGAGTCAGAAACCAACCAAGTGCATATAGAGTCCTCACAAAGTCTGGAAACGCCCCTGTAACTTCTAATAATTGATTTAAAACGACAGAATTTGCATGTAGCATTATGCCGCTGGGAATATTCCCTTGGGGTTAAATTCCCCCTTTTTTATCTATTTTTTGGAACTTTACAAAAAACAGAATGAACTTAATGATGAACACAAAAATTTACTTATAAACACGATAAATTTACAGCGTACCTACATAATGCTGTGATGTCACAAGATCTGCTGTAAAGCATTATTGCAAGTCTAGAAAATATAATTTACAAATAATTTATTTCCAGGTATGAATTCCTTCTTTTCTCCTTTTGCATTCTCAGTCCATTTGATCGCTGTGAAATACTAGTATAACTAACAAATGAGTTGGACAGCTGGACTTTACTACTGCTGTTAAAATGGTCTAGTAATCACGATGCACTTCTGGGACCAAATAATGTGAGGTCCCGAGCATTGAATTGCGTGCGGTGTCGACCAATCAGAGAGCTTACGCACGGTCATGTGACCGTGCGTAAGTTACGCTCGGGACCGAACACTATTTGGTCCCTGGGCATGATCGACTTTTTTGGCGGCACCTTCCCAAAAATTGAATATTTTAAATGGTAACCCTTTCTTTTAATTTTTCTAAGTTCTGGCTATTCCACCTTGCATGGCAGTTGTCTCGCTTGAAACGCGTTGAATCGAAACAATGGTGAAAAACAAATTTATTTGAAGGAAGGTTTTGACTATCCCCAGATAACAGACTGATATTCAATGAATTATTATGCATAGGATATTCAGAGAATATCGGAGATAGAATTTTGAATATTCTGAGAATATCCATACAATATCCCCGAATAGTCTGTGAATATTCCTAGAATATTAACTTGGAACAAGTTATTATGCACAGGATATTCTCTTCATATCCGAATGTTCGAGGGATATTCACAGAATATTCTCTGAAGATTGTCTGGATATTCTAAATGTTTACTGAATACTCAGAGAATATTCTCTGGAGAATGTCAGGATATTCCCACGATAATCTTCAACTGTCTTAAACTCCTACGACGGTATTCACGCTAATAGGCCGGTTATTGGGGGGGGGGGGGGGTCGTCAAAAATGGAGTGAATGTAGTTAGTTTTTACCCACAATACTGTACAGAAGAGAACGTTTTTTATTGATTATAATGCTATTATAATATGCTGCAGCATCTTATGCTTATTGCAATTACTGAAACCACACGAGTCAAGATGTTCTGAATTCTGAACCTCTGAGGGAGGGATGCCTTTAAAGTTACAGGGTTGTTATTTGATAGGATAAGTTTTCCAATTCAACTGTGTACTATAGTACAAATCAGGTATACACAGACTTGAATCATATGAATTTCCAAGCTGTCACAAACTCAATTCAAAATTACCAGAGCACACGAGGTGGTACTTAAAAATCAATTATACGGGTATATAAAAAAAAAAATTAACCCACATCACAGGAAAAATCGCTTAAGAAAAAAAGCTGTAAAAACAAGAAAAATAAAAAAGGAAAGAGATTTTCATTTTACACGAGCAAGCGCTATCTTGTGGTGGCAGGTGGAAGTAGAATTCTAGGACAAACTTTGCAACTTCAAAGTGACACTAATGAAATCGAATATATATCCGGTGGATATTCTGAGAATATTAGAGATTTCAGATTTTCCGGACCATCTCAGGATATTCTGAGGATATCCTGACATAATCCAAAACAGCTGGATTTTGTCAGGATATCCTCAGAATATTCTGACATGACCCGATGACGTCGGATTTTGTCCGAATATTGTCAAGCTATTTCATGCTATCTGGGTCTGATCCCCGCAACTATTTTTCATATTTATTGTAGGTATGTAAACTAAAATTATCTATCAAAAAAACTTATAAAGTACAGTTAGACTCAATAACTGATTTTTTCATGGTCATCACTGAATTCTACTTGTAAAAACACCATGCAAGACAATGTTTCATGACATTTGGCTCATAACTGTGTAGGCACCCTATATTCCAAAAAAACCATTCATGTTTCAAAACTTTGAAAAAAATCCTGATTCCAACAAAAAGTCAATATTATTCAAAAGCACAAACCATCCGTTTGACTGCAGTTGGCCGAAAATATTAAATTACCTAAATGGCAACGTTGAGGTTCGCACTGGCCAGGGCCCGAGTTCACCTTTGCCAGTGTATTGTCTTTGGACTCATTTTTTAACACTCGGTTGGATCGAACTCTTTTTTTCACTCCTCACTTTGACCTCCCACTCGAAGATTAAATTTTTGCGGCATTCGCGAATTCTTAATATTTTATTATAAATTCGAATTTTGCTCGGCAAGCTTAGAAAAATGATACCAAACGGCGGCTCAAAATCCAATTTTCGAAAGATTACGGCATTCTGAAATCAATCAATCAGGAATGCCGTCGTAATATCTCAAAGATGGGTCTGTTTGCAATGTTCGGCAAGAGCGTTTTAAAGTAACAATTCAACGTAAAAAGCCTCACGAATGACAATGGCAGCATCAGTAAACACCAAAATTCATTCATAAACTCACAAGTTACATAAACCACTAGGCACTATTCACCCATGTGTGTTTTCATCACGTGCACGATATTTCGCGAGAATGACGCGGCACATTCCAATATAATCACGACCGACTGTCATTACAGCTGACTTCATAAACAAATAAGCAGTAAACACTGACAGCGTCTGTTCCAATTCTTTCATTAAAATATTCACAAAATTTTGTGAAAGTTACGGAAACCGAGACTTATTTGTGTCGAAAACTTATCAAAATGAAACAATAAGAATAACACACAGGAGTTCCAAGGATGATGATTGAAGTTGGAATCGTACTTGGAACTTCTGAGTGTTATTGTTTCATTTTGATAAGTTTTCGACACAAATATCGGTTTCCGTACCTTTCACAACCTTTTGTGAGGAATTGAGGATATTGAGACGTAAGAATTCGAACAGACGCCGCGCCAGGCTGTCAGTGTTGACAGTTTCTTGGTTCTGAAGACAGCTTTGATGACGCAGTCGGTCATAATTATTTGAATGTGCCGTGCTAACCCCGCGAAGTATTGTGCACGTGGTGGAAAGATAGGTACTGTCGACGTCAAGAAGACTGTCGCCGAATATTTGAGCTCATTGTGCGTCGGGCCACGAAAAAACTCACACATACGCACCAGTTACTCAAGGAAAAGAAGATACCGGGCCACCTGCGTCGGCGGCTCACTTGCTCGACCCTTCGGCAGAAGAATTCGTTTCGGCTGCCCGTGATGTTTGTATCGAGCCCGAAGCACGGGAAGAGATAAGAGATATGAACCGCGCCGGGCGATGCGCTGACCACTCGACACGCGACACCCTTTTCTGCATATTTTTTCCAGTATTTTTGTTTTGATTCTCAGATATTGTAACTTAACTTAAACGGGTGTAGCTGTAGCCTCGGACATATTGACAGTCGGGGGGAGGGGGAGAAGAGGATCCAATTCATGAATCATGATAACTTTCTCCGCGAGACTTATTCAAGGAGGAACCACCCCCCCCCCCCCCCCCCCCCCCCTCCGTGCGTTTCAGAGGACTTCGGTTTTAAATCACTAGTTGTTGACTTTTTTACGCACTATTACTTCGCGTTTTCTTCGTTAATGAATATGATGCAAACAATTTTAACGACGAAAGTTGACGGATTTTGTCAGTCTATTTTTCTTCATATTCTTCATCTTCTTTTCCCCAATAATTCTCAGGAGCTACTATAGTTGTCAAACTCAATCGCCATCCAACTCAACACCAACCACCGACATCTCTCAGTCAACTCCCCCCTCCCTTCCTTGGCTTCGGCCTTCTTTCAAAATTTTCATTTGAGCTTTAAAAAAAAAAAAAAATTAAATAATACACTGAAAAAAAAAAACACTGCTAAAATCAACTAATTTCAAATCAGGGGCGTGTTAAATTAACCAATATTACTGGGTTCTTTGAAGTATCCGGAAGTGAGTTATATCAACTAACTGTCTATCTTCTTATTTTTACTAATTGTAATGTTGTTTCAAGAAAATAATTAGTTGCATTAAGAATTCGAAATAGTTTGATTTACTTTTTAGTATGAAGCACCATAAAAGGTCGAGTTATGCAATTTGCATGACACCAGTTACTAATTGAAATGTTTGAATCAAGCATTTCATTTATTTAAGTTAAACAATTCAAACATGTGAGTCTACTAATACATTGAGTTAAAGGACACCGCGCTTTGCGTATGGGAACCGGCTCCCAGTCAAATTTTTTTTAAATTGAAATATGTTGCGTAAAAGTGTCTCCTGAGGAAAAGCTCTCACGGGCGGGAAAAAAAATAATGACAGGATTTCGAGATATTCGCGTCTAAAGTTGGGGACTATTTGCCCGGTGCTTCGTATTCTCGTACGTAGCTGGCCGCTTAACTACTACGCCAACTGGAAACCTTCTCGGTCGAATCGCCCGACTCAGCGCGCATTGATAGAACTACTTCCTTTCGCACACCCTCCCAACTGCTTATTTGTTTACCCCACACCCATTTGTAAGTAATCAGTTGAGGGAGTGGTCAAGATGAAGCATGGCCGTCGAGGCGGAGCAGTGAGTGTGGGTTAAAAAAATAAGTAGTTGGGAGGGTGTGCGAAAGGAAGTAGTTCTATCAATGCGCGCTGAGTCGGGCGATTCGACCGAGAAGGTTTCCAGTTGGCGTAGTAGTTAAGCGGCCAGCTACGTACGAGAATACGAAGCACCGGGCAAATAGTCCCCAACTTTAGACGCGAATATCTCGAAATCCTGTCATTATTTTTTTTTCCGCCCGTGAGAGCTTTTTCTCAGGAGACACTTTTACGCAACATATTTCAATTTAAAAAAATTGACTGGGAGCCAGTTCCCTTAAGCAAAGCGCGGTGTCCTTTAGCATTTCACATGAAGCACCGTAAAATGTCGAGTTGTGCAATTTGCATGCCACCAGCTACTAACTGTAATGTTTGAATCCAGCATTTCATTTATTTAACCTCCGCAATTCAAATAAGTGAGTCTACTAATATTGAGTTTTTGCCCTTCCGCATCCCAGAGTTGCGGTTTAGACCATTCTTCATTGTTTTAGATTAACATGGGGGGGGGGGTTAAGTTACCCCCTCCCCCCTACGGGCCTCCCGGGGGGGCTATCTCGAAAATTTCAAATAGCAACCCCTATCTTGTGATATCTCGTTCAAATTGCCATAACATTCTGAGACTGTTTGCGGAAATCGAAGGTGAATATCGTTTTTCATTTTAGATAAATCGAAAGTCAAAGTTCGATTTCGACCCATTTTCCAATAATTAAATCTCCCATTTGGAAAGTCGAAATTTAAAAAGCTATGGGTTTATCTACGAAGCAAGTAATTTTTAGAAAATTTACCATTTTTACGTAAATTTAGTCAACATTTGGTTTTAGAGCCCCCCAAAAGTTATCCAAACAATTGCCCCTCGAGGGGTCTATCTCCAAAATTCCGAGGCACGACCCCTATTGAGTTATCCATTGCTCACAAGGGCACACTAAACTGAGAATTTTAGCGCAAACCACAGGTTAATATAATTCTTAGTTTTCGATGTAGCGAATAGCAAAGTTGGATTTTCACCCGTTTTCAAATTTCGATGTATCGAAAACATAAAAACAATATTGACCTGCAGTTTGCGCCAAAATTGTTAGTTTTGTGTGCTCTTTGGAGCAATGTATAACTCGATAGGAGTCGCGCCTCGGAATTTTTGAGAAAGACCCCTTGAGGGGCAATTTTTTTGACAAATTTTGGGGGGCTCTAAAGCCAAATTTTAACTGAACTTTTTTCAAAATGATATGTTTTTCTAAAAAGACTTGCTTTTTAGAGTATTTTAGTAGCTTTTTAGAGTATTTTAGTAGTTTTTTAAATTCCGACTTTTCAAATGGACGATCTGATTATTTGAAAATGGGTCGAAATTGAACTTGGACTTTCGATTTATCGAAAATGAAAAACGATATTGACCTTCGATTGGCGCAAACAGTCTTAGAATGTTATACCCTTTTGAACGAGATATCACAAAATAGAGGTTGTTATTTGAAATTTTTGAGAAAGCCCCCCTGGGGGGCCCTCTAGGGGGAGGGAGGTTTGACCGCTCATAAAAAATTCATCTAAAACGATGAATGATGGTCGAAATCGCAACTTTCTATCTCAACTCGTTCAAAAGTTAGACAGGGGGTGGGGGAAACATCTATGTTACACCTTGCATTTTTTCCCCCAAAAAAGTATTTATTACCATAAGTAATAGTCAGTGGCGCCATTTTGGGGAGGGCAGGGGGGGGGCAATTGCCCCCCCCCAAGAATTTCTATTGTGGCCGAAAAATCAAGTCAGAGAGATATTTTTGAAGATGCACGGAAAAAAAAAAAAAGAAAGGTCATCCAAATTTTTGGAGGGCCTTGCCCCCCCCCAATCAAGTTAGAAAGATAGAGATTTTTTTAAGATGCACGGCAAAAAAAAAAAAAAAAAAAAAAAAAAAAAAAAAAAAAAAAGTCATCCAAATTTTTGGAGGGCCTCCCCCCCCAGGAAAGTCTGAAAAGGCGCCCCTGGAAATAGTAAGATGAACTTCGAGGAATTAGTAAAACAATAAATGCATGGGTTGAATGGAGTATGAAATTGATCAACACAACTTTTCCAATTAGTAACTTCTGTAACGGGTCAGTACAGTCAAACTAGCATTTGACCTCAAAAAAAATCGGAACCAAATTCGGACGACAGGGCGTTATTCTGCATCGTCAGGACAAGGGCTCCTCAAAAGTCCCCATGAATCCGAGTTTTCCAAAGTCCCGAAAAACCGGAAAAACCCGGAAAATCCGGGTATTTTTCAAACGCTGATAACTTCGGTTCTAATGAAGATAAAGAGCCCCAAATTTTTTTTCATTTTGTAGGAAATCTAATTTTCTATCTTTTCATTCTCCAGGTTTTTCATCCCCCAGCCGTTGCATTTCTTGGAATTTTCAAAAAACTAAAAGTTCATTTTTTTTTAAATTTTGAAAGTGAAAAATGAAGATTTTTGAGCTAGTAAACCAAAACATTACCTCTCACCAAAGTTGTAGAGAATTAAAAGAGCTTTAAAATGGTATAATTGGAAGTGTTTTTTGATGATTTTTACGCGAGGTAGGCCTGGAAACAGTTCACAAGACTGTGAGCGAACGAAAGCGTGTCGCAGCGCGAACGTAGCGCCCGAGCGCCGCGAAGTCCTGCGCAAGGCCCGTAACCATGTAAAATGAGCAGCTATTATGTTTTAGTCCAGGCAAATTAGCATCTGTCAAGGAAAAAATTAATAATGAAAGTTTTTTTGCGGGAAGTTGTTGGAATTACCTTACTAAATAACATACTAAAAGTCCCAATGTCACCGACCGCCGCGCCGCTAACGCCGCCATCTTGAAAAAACGGGGGGTACCCCTGGCCGGTTTTTCGCGAATTACGCGGAAACCGCTCATCCTACGTTAAAAATGAATTGGGCTTAATTGAAAGAACACAAAGTTTCCTATCGAATGAATGTATTGTGGTTTAGATTTATTGATTGGTTACTTTAGCATAGCGCGATTAATGAAAATTCGATTTTTGAGAATTTCTGAAAAAATGTCAAAATGCGTCGGTTTTTCGTAAATAACTTGAAAAATAATTGTTTTACGTTCAAATTGCACTCAGGTAATTTGAAAGATTGCTCAATTTACTATCGAATCAATGTATTAAATTTCACTTCAGTTCGATTTATCGTGAAAATATTGCGATATATCGAAAACCTAGATTTCATTTTTTTTCTCTGAGGACGGTTTGCAAATATTCTGCAAATAATATTGAGGAACGAAGCTTGTAAGCGATGAAAACACACGTTAATACGTATAAAACTCGATATTTTTGTCAATTCGACTCTTTAATTCACACTCTTATCGCTTTCCGTGGAAAGGTGCGGTAAAATGCCGAGATTTGCGAGCTTTCTAATGCTCTTGCATTCAAACAGTGGCGGCTCGTGCGGTTTGGCAACCTTGCTTTTTGGCATTTGAATCTATATGCAAAAGCATCAGTTTCTCAGGGATTCAGTGAACTCCCTGAAGATCGATCATTATACATAGGTTTAGATGCAGAGAATCCGTTGTTGTCACATTGCACGAGCCGCCCGCCACCATACTCAAATGATATTTCTACAATGTCTCCAGGAACGGATGCTTTGTGTGATAAAAGCGGCAAGTAAGCATGACTCTGTTCTTAAGCTCATAAAATCAGCTCTGTTTAACCTATACAGGAAGTTAGAACGCACTTGCCTCTTCAGGAGGTTGCTGAAAGTTTTGACTTTGTAACGTTGAATCTTCAACAAGCAATCAACACGTGGAATTACAGCGGTTCAGAGCAGCTAATAGTAAAAGAGATGACGAAGATACGATTAAACTGATTGAATGGTTTCGAAACCCAGTGGCGGCTCGTCAGGTGTAGTTAGTGTAGTGGCACTACACCTACTTTTTCAAGTTTTTTTTTTTTTCTCTTCAAATTTTCAAAGATAATGGTAGCTCTTGATTAAAAATTACTGGGTTTCGGAGAAATTAAAGGGGGAAAAGAGAAAAAGAAGTTGTATAGAGCACCGAATTATAAGAACATCTGTATGAGAGCAGCGCAACAAGAAAGATGAAAGACGCGATCGGAGAGCACGATTATACGCACTACGCAGAAGCAGTCGGGCTCGCTCGGGTAGTGTAGGGTAGTGGAGTTCGAGTCTACCACACGGTTGTCATGACAACCGCGACTCACCCATGTATACGCCACTCGCTCCAGTGCTGTGACTCTCTGTCAACATGCTAGCAAGTGTAGAGGTAATTTCAGAAGTGTAGACGGACCAAAACCATAATCTTTGGCGAATTTTCAACTTTCATTCCTTCAAATCAATACCGAATTGGCTCCTGACTTTATTCTTTTGTTTTTAAAGTTTTCCTCATTGAAAAGTGAACTCTTAATTTCATTTTTATTCATTTCCATCGAGTAATAACAGAAATAATGTTGACAAATTCCAAAGATTATCGGTCTAGGTCCGCCTACACTTCTGAAACTACCTCTACCCAGATAGCAGACGGATATCTATAGGATATCCTGAGAATATCCAAACAAATATTTAAGATATCCTATGGATATTCGGCGATATCCATAGGATATCCCACGGATATTCATTTGGCACACCTCTGATATCCGTGGAATATACTATGGATATCCTAACACCCGCGGATATCCTGCGGATATCTCACGAAGATTTTAAAAGTTCGGTTAGATATCCTCAGAATATTCTGAGGATATCTGTAGGATAGTCGAATATCCTACAGTTATCCTTACGATATCTGCAAATCCTCATGATATTTTTCGGATATCAACAATCAACGCCGAGAGCAATTCAAGCAATATTTTTACCCGATTAGTCATAAACCAAAGACACATCAGTGGTTCTATCCCAATGGATTCTGAAATCCGAGAATGGAACTTCTATTTACTCTAGAAGGTCAACTTCGCCTCGAATCGGTGCCTATGGATTACATTTAGAAGATTCATATCCCCCATTAGGTAAATCCGTGCAAACTTTACTGCAGGTAAACTAATTTTAATCACGAGACGTGTAGCTCGCTCAGAGGAGTAGTAGAGAGTTACAAAACTGTTTAAAAATCGTACCAATGTTGAATGAAGAGAAAGAAGGCGCGGACGCACTTAAATCAATTCAGTTCCAAACTTTGAGAATTTGAAGTTCAGATGAAAATTTACATTACAAATCTGAAGATTATCGAAACCCGATTTCTTGACATTATAGGAAACAATTAAACGCACCTTGTAATAAAATTTATTTAAAGAAAAATATTGAAAGAGAAATTAGAAAAGTCAGAAAGGAAAAGATATTAGATTGAAAGGAGGCGAGCGCTATCTAGTGGTAGCGCTTGGAAGTAGAATCATTGAGAGCGTTCTCTGCGGAATAATCGGAGAATATCCCCAGGATATCCTAGTGTGTTTTCAGATTTTTTTCCCCATAAAATTGTCTTCGAAGATACATATACCTACCTAGTGTAAAGAATATTCTGAGAATATTCTCGGCGGAATATTCTGGCTGGAATATTCTGAGAATATTCTCATTCTGAGTTTGCCTGCAGGGTTACCACAGAACAGAACACAAATTACCATAATGAATTTTGGCTGAAGTAATCTTTCGGCCAGTACCGCAACAGCAGCGCTCACGGCGAGCTGCGGCCTTATCGTGAAACGATTCTCCATTCTGATTACAGTCGCCCCCCTCACCCACCCGCTGATGATGATGTGAGATGCCAAAAAAAAAAAAAAAAAAAAATCTGTAAATTATTCGAAGACTTTACATTTTACCGAATCATCCCAAGATATTCTGAGGATATCCTGACATTATCCGAAATAGTCTGATTTTGTGAGGATATCCACAGAATATTCTGACAATACCCGACGATGTTGGATTTTGTCCGGACATTGTCAGGAGATTGAATGCTATCTGGGTAGTGGCGGAATGAAACTCCACACCATCAATATGTTAGGAGTGGGGGAAGCTGTCTATGCTCTCGGTAGTCTCGGCGCGCCCGCGCCACCTCAGTCCCTCACCTCACGGCTCAGTCTATGAATTTGCACTAATTTGGCGCTTGCATTTATAATTAGCTTGAGTTGTTCCTTATTATCGAGTTATTGTTGTCGTTTTCAGCCCCCCCCCCCCAAATTATGAATCCCGTAAATGATGTAGTTTACTATTGATGATAAAAAAAGATGTTTTTATTGCAGGTTTTGCTCAAAAATTTACTTATATTTTTAATGTTTTTACTTTTTTAATTTATTAGCGGGGGGGAGGGGATTTGTTATTACTATATTGTCGCAGGAGAACTTTCTTGTCTCGAAATAGTTAAAACAAGCGAAAAATTAAATCTGAGGCAGGTCAAATTTTCGAAAACTTTCCGCGGGAGGACCCCCAACCCCCACCCCCCCCCCCCCCCCCTCCTACTGAGAGCGTCCTCCCAGACCCCCACAACTACACCTAATTTTTCAGTCACGAGCCGCCACTGTCGAAACCATCCGCCGCGCCGTTTCCAGAAGCTGAGAAATTAACAGCTCTCTCTACAGCTATGTCTGCCGATTGTATACTATCAACTGCGTCAAAATGCCAAAGAAAGGCATTAATCAAAAAAGCTCATCAGGGCTGGAAGCAATATGCATTGATTTCTGTATCAAATCCACTCTCTCTGAATGTCACCCCACCCCCCCCCCCCCCCCCCCCAATAGCTCTAGCTGTAAAGTCGACCATCTCAAAAAATGTCACTGGATAATAAACCCTTGAAATATATGTAGGTATAGACGAGTGGCATCCGATGTAGGAGGCAAGATTCTTAATTTCACTTTGATCCTGTATTTGCCAACGACCTACGCGATTGAAGTTCTTGTAACGATACGAATTTAAGGCATCTGTCTGATGAGTCTGCTCCGTAAAACATCAGGACAAAGTCCGCTCCTACGCGGCTGATAACTGCGTGCGAAGAGTCTTTTTCATAAAATTTGAAATCGATAGGGCCTATTTTTTTTCTTGTATTGAAAAATTTCGTGAAAGAAGTTTTATTATTTGGAGCGGAAGGCAGACGTCCTATATCACATCCACTTGCTGCGTGGATGAATAAAAGATGGTCTTTGACATCTGCGACTGATTTTTGAAGATCTCTGGCGCTTAATAGTTTTTTGGTATTTTCCCCTTCCGAGCTTTATAAAGTATGGCATCCATATCCGCTGGTGCAGGTAAGTTAAGTAATTCCAGTGTACTGACACCTATATTCTCTCAAATAAATTGCTGTACGATCGTTTCTACCAATTTTTAAAGCCTCCTTCACGATCAGAGCATCGGCATCATCAATTGCTTGCATGGAACTAATTGAGTTTGTATGTGCAGAGTTGCTGTGATAGCGCATCAACTGAAGGTTCCTTGACGAGATTAGATTACATAATGTAACGAATAAGCTCCATCGATCAAAAGTTTGCAATTTTCAGAGATTTGGTCCAACTCTTGAGAGGGTTTAAAAGCTGAATAGAGAGCAGATTTTACATATTTTCCCATATTTCGCTTATCGAAAAGAGTTTAAGGGATCGGTGATAATTTGTACTTGAAAAATTTGTCATCTCGCAAGTTCTCCGTGGACAGTTTTAGTGATTCTCTGTTGAGGGAGCTTTGTGTCTACAGGCACTGCAGAAGTGCAGTATCGTGAATTTTAACCTTGAAACTTAAGGTAGATAGTGGCTCGACTTTCTTTTTTCTGCTCTTTTTCACGTCTTACAAGTTTTGTCTGGTAATGTTTTGTAATTATTTTTTACCAATTTATTTGACATTTTGACGCAGTTGATAGAATACAATCGGCAGACATAGCTGTAGAGAGAGCTGTTAATTTCTCAGCTTCAGGAAACGGCGGATGGTTTCGAAACCATTCAATCAGTTTAATCGTATCTTCGTCATCTCTTTTACTATTAGCTGCTCTGAACCGCTGTAATTCCACGTGTTGATTGCTTGTTGAAGATTCAACGTTACAAAGTCAAAACTTTCAGCAACCTCCTGAAGAGGCAAGTGCGTTCTAACTTCCTGTATAGGTTAAACAGAGCTGATTTTATGAGCTTAAGAACAGAGTCATGCTTACTTGCCGCTTTTATCACACAAAGCATCCGTTCCTGGAGACATTGTAGAAATATCATTTGAGTATGGTGGCGGGCGGCTCGTGCAATGTGACAACAACGGATTCTCTGCATCTAAACCTATGTATAATGATCGATCTTCAGGGAGTTCACTGAATCCCTGAGAAACTGATGCTTTTGCATATAGATTCAAATGCCAAAAAGCAAGGTTGCCAAACCGCACGAGCCGCCACTGTTTGAATGCAAGAGCATTAGAAAGCTCGCAAATCTCGGCATTTTACCGCACCTTTCCACGGAAAGCGATAAGAGTGTGAATTAAAGAGTCGAATTGACAAAAATATCGAGTTTTATACGTATTAACGTGTGTTTTCATCGCTTACAAGCTTCGTTCCTCAATATTATTTGCAGAATATTTGCAAACCGTCCTCAGAGAAAAAAATGAAATCTAGGTTTTCGATATATCGCAATATTTTCACGATAAATCGAACTGAAGTGAAATTTAATACATTGATTCGATAGTAAATTGAGCAATCTTTCAAATTACCTGAGTGCAATTTGAACGTAAAACAATTATTTTTCAAGTTATTTACGAAAAACCGACGCATTTTGACATTTTTTCAGAAATTCTCAAAAATCGAATTTTCATTAATCGCGCTATGCTAAAGTAACCAATCAATAAATCTAAACCACAATACATTCATTCGATAGGAAACTTTGTGTTCTTTCAATTAAGCCCAATTCATTTTTAACGTAGGATGAGCGGTTTCCGCGTAATTCGCGAAAAACCGGCCAGGGGTACCCCCCGTTTTTTCAAGATGGCGGCGTTAGCGGCGCGGCGGTCGGTGACATTGGGACTTTTAGTATGTTATTTAGTAAGGTAATTCCAACAACTTCCCGCAAAAAAACTTTCATTATTAATTTTTTCCTTGACAGATGCTAATTTGCCTGGACTAAAACATAATAGCTGCTCATTTTACATGGTTACGGGCCTTGCGCAGGACTTCGCGGCGCTCGGGCGCTACGTTCGCGCTGCGACACGCTTTCGTTCGCTCACAGTCTTGTGAACTGTTTCCAGGCCTACCTCGCGTAAAAATCATCAAAAAACACTTCCAATTATACCATTTTAAAGCTCTTTTAATTCTCTACAACTTTGGTGAGAGGTAATGTTTTGGTTTACTAGCTCAAAAATCTTCATTTTTCACTTTCAAAATTTAAAAAAAAATGAACTTTTAGTTTTTTGAAAATTCCAAGAAATGCAACGGCTGGGGGATGAAAAACCTAGAGAATGAAAAGATAGAAAATTAGATTTCCTACAAAATGAAAAAATTGGTGCTCTTTATCTTCATTAGAACCGAAGTTATCAGCGTTTGAAAAATACCCGGATTTTCCGGGTTTTTCCGGTTTTTTCGGGACTTTGGAAAACTCGGATTCATGGGGACTTTTGAGGAGCCCTTGTCCTGACGATGCAGAATAACGCCCTGTCGTCCGAATTTGGTACCGATTTTTTTTGAGGTTAGGGCTGTTTTTAAGCTAGTTTGACCGTACTATATACGCGAGTGCTCTTCAACAATAATGTGAGTTCCACGTCCTCCCCCATTATCATGGGGTAAGGCTTTAGTATTTTAATTACAATGTGTTAATTGTGTGTGGAGTGAAAGTGTGGTGGCCGTCCGGCCACCTTTATAACTTCAAATGTAGTTATCTCGTCTACTCTTTCTCCAAAATCTCCTTCGGGACAAGCTTCGGGCTTGCCCCCTCTGGACAAGCCCGGAGCTTGTCCAGAAAAACCCATTAATATTGAGGAGTTCACATCGAACGTCTTTAACTGGCGCCCAACGTGGGGCAAGAGATGATATTCTATCACTCTCCCAAAACCCCGAAAAAATAAGTGTCATTGTGTTAAAATCTAATCTAGTCGTCCATTTGCCTCGTGTCGGGAGGTACCCGGCATGGCTACAATGGTCATTCCTATGTTTAAATATTAATTTTCTTTCAATGTGAAGTGTCTTTTGTCTCTTTTAACTTCTTCTATCACGATTCTGCAAGTGCCTGTTCGTATCATGTCCGTATTTCGATCAATTTCGCTTTCGAAATGTATCTTTAAGTTATGGAAGTCTACGCGGAGGAATTCAATCAACTTCGGCACTACTTTTCGAGTTGTCGTTGCTGTTGTTTGTTAATACACCGCTGTACCAGAGCGACGTCACCAGCTCACCGAATAACATCTTCGGTTTTGTACTACTCGTCCTAAAAACATCGTGTACTACTCGTCTAAAAAACATCCTTTGTTTTGATATCATTCATTCAATGATCGGTTTGTTTTGGTTTTCACCATCGGCTAGTGTCTCGTAACTCTCGTCTCCTCTTTCCTTCGGGATCCCTCCTTGTACTTTCTGATTTAAAATAATTCGGTCTTCTCTCAGCATCTCTGATGTGATGTGAATATCTTACATTTGCAATAGTTCAACATCGTCTCTGCGGACAATTTATTTAATTTATTTTGTTTTTATTAAATGCCAAAATTACTGGCCACTATCTCTCTCTCTAAATTACATTAATCATTTTTGCGTCCCGACCATCATCATAAAAGTTCTTCACCAACGATGGAATATCCTAAAAAATTTTACACTCTGACTTCACCATTATCTGATCTTTCGCAATTATTAACCTCAATGGCTCAGAAACGCAAAGGACCTGCAGCAAATTGGGAACCAACCAGTCAATCACGACATAGCCCACCTTGAACGAGTAATACCAATGATGACGGAGTTTTGCATTCATCTCTTAAAGATCAGGCCTCGTGGAATCTGGATGGACCTCACTTCTGTTTTTTACTGCAAGATACTGATTGGATGAATTTTCCTTCTCGTTTGTTCCAGCTCCGTTCCTGTGTGTTCCTGCTCATCGTTCGTCAAAACTTATTGTTCTTAAGTATCCCTTCAGGTAAATCTTATTTGTTTTTTACTATTTCAGCTATCTAACTAAGTATGCTTACAAGGAATCAGGGTAAAAAGACCTTCTTTACGGGAGCTACGGCTTCTGGGGGCAGAGGCAGGGCCAGGGCCAGGGGCCTCACTCCGAGAAGGGATCCTATGGGAATTTCTTCCAACGACGGACCTATTGGAGTTCCCCCTCGGATGGAGGCCACTGACCATGTGCCTTCCCTTCCTCTAAACCCGACTATCTTTATTGATAACCGACCGATCTCGCCGTCTGATTCATGTATTAGCATCGTGCACTCGGAGACTCGACCTCCAGTCCAAGTGGCTCAACCCACTCTTGAAACATTCAACATCCTTGTGCAAAAAATTAGGGATTTCCAAATCTCTATGGGAACACAGATTACCTCTTTTAAAGAACAAAGTCCTGATATGATCAAGAGTGAGGTTGAGGCACTTGGAGCTGCTAAAGTTGTCGCTAATCCCAGTTTACACGAGTCCGTCTCAAGCAGCCCGGTCCCGTTTACTTCTCATATGTCTCATAAAACGTTGTACCACCAACCTCACATCAAGGATTTAATGCCTTATAATGGCAATGATGATGTTTCAAACCCTAAAGAGTTCATGAATTCTATTGAGTCGTTCTTTGTTCAAGTAAGGGCTTCGGATCAGGGCATGATCGCGGAGGCTGGCCGACTGCTCACTGGCAAAGCGGAAATATGGTATAAAGAATATAGTGACACTTTTTCAACCTTCTTAGACTTTAAAACCAGATTCATGGCTTATTTTTGGGGGGAAAAGAAACAAAACCAGATTAGGTCTGCAATCTTCATGCCAAATCAATTTAAACCTGGCTCTGGCAGCATGGCTGACTACTTCTTAACGAACTTTCGTAAGGCGCGTCACTTAGACGATCCGATCAAAGAAAATTTTTTTATCAATGCCATCGTAGCCCACTATCCAACGGATGTTCAATGGGCAATCACTCATTGCCATGCTACATCCATTGATGAAATAATTGAAAAACTACAAGATCTTGACGTACTTGTTAACAAACAAAGAGAATTGCAAGCAAACTCCTCCAGTTATGCTTCCAACCGCCAGTCCTACAAAAGCAATAATGCAGTGAGCACTCGGGCAACCTCCGTGGATACCCCGGATCAGTCGCCCTTGCCTCAACTAGAAAACTCGCCTTCTTTAAACTTCTAGAGAGCTGGAGCTCAGAAAGGGAGACTCCAGCTCAGTTTCTTGTCGCTAGTATTGCTGTGGATCGGGAAAATATAGGTATACTTGAAAAGTTTTCTCTTAACATTTTAACGTTTCGACATTTAGGAAAATATTGAACTAATGTTCTTTATTGTGTACCTTTCACACTGCCTGAATCGTCATTTCTAAATCTACCTCATTTTGACGTGTTCGTTAAGTCATTAGGGACTATCAACGCCCCTAGTTTTAAAATTTTAGTGAATTCAATACAACAGATGGAATGCCCAGCTTATGAATGCTTATTGATCCAACCTTCCAACTATTGGCTTTTTTCAATCAAAGATATCTCTCTGTCTTCGCAGAGAATCCAGACGACTTCCAGTCAATTTCTCGAAAAGGTCTTCTTTGAAAATGTTGGGCCATCTGTTGTATCGTTTTCTAAAATTAAAATAATGTATTGGACAGGGTTTAACGTTGATTCAACATTGAAACTTGGCCAGAATTTGGTCGACCAAGTAAATAACTATTTTTCTTTCAAACTTAATGATTGCAATACAATCAAAATAATTGTACCCAATGTCTGCGCTGATGCAGACCATCTCCATCAAAGACCTGATTTTTGTCCTGCAGTACTGAACCAACTCCTATCAATGCTTTGTGAGAGTCTATTCAGCACCCCTATCCAGGTGCGTTGTCTTTTGCTCAATGAATTAGACCCTACAATTGATGTTAATCGGCCCAGAATTAAATCGCCGTATGTTTTTTGCAGAATACCCGGTAGACAAGTATCCGCCCTTCTTGACACGGGGAGCGAAGCTACGAAAATCCGCTCTGATCTCCTACAGCAGATTACAGAAGACGGTAAAACAAAATTCCCCGTATTGCCTGTGTCCAACCTCTGCATTAAAGGAGTCACTGGTGTGAGATCTAAAAAGGTAACATCTCAAACTTTTCTAGGAATAGACTTTTTGAAGCACTACACCGCCACAATCGAGTGCGCAGCAGAGACCTTAGAATTACTAGATGGACACAGATCACAGTTCCTTGGTCTCGTCTTGATTCTCATCCAGTAACTACGGTGAATTCAATCCAAGTGTCTAAAACGTTCACTAAAGTAACCATTCTGGCTGACAGTCATGGGCGTGAGCTGGAAAATCTACTGAGGCCTCTGCTGCCCACCTCTGTGGAACTGAATGTAGAATTTAACCCAGGAGCGCCTTTCAATAAAATAGTTTCAAAAATAGAACCAAATTCAGAACAGGTCTATGTTATCATAGCAGGGACAAATGACCTCTCCCCGCGTAAAACTGTGCCCCAGATTCAAAGTGAATTCGATCTGTCTTCTCTCCAAAACCATCCCAACCCTTTAATTTTCTGCGAGATTTTTCCTCGGTTTGAACTTAGAAATCAAACTTACTTATCTGTTCCAATTAACTTGCATCTTCAGAAGAAACTAAACAAAATCCCAATATTGTCTTTCTCAAGTCAAAAGAGATCCTTTCAAGAGAGCAGTTTTCTCGTCGTGGATTGCACCTTAATTTTCAAGGGAAATCAGTCTTAGTGGACCTAATTGCTAATGAACTTTCAAAAATAATCTCACGAGATGAAACTATTTTATCAAATCAGAAAGAAAATCCGCAAATCAAAGTACTCAGTAAAAAGATCACTGAAATTGACTCTCTCGCGGATCTGGCATCCAGTGATGATCTTATCTGTTCCGATATACCGAATGTTGACTCATCAACACCTCCCAGTCAAAATTTACCTGAAAAAGGCCCAGTTACTCGCGAAGCAATTAATCTAAAACTGGCCGAAGCAAAAATAACTGCTGATCAGAAAAATAAACTTTCAAACCTGATCTATGATAACAGGGACTTGTTCTCAGATAACCCCGGCTCTTGCAGGTCTTTCAAAGCTACCCTCCGCCTTAAAGATACCAAACCCTTCATAAGAAGAGCGTATCCTATTCCTATCTCCAAAAAGAAGGCCGTGGGGGCCGAGATTGCCAGGATGCTGGCTATGGGGGTCATTGAGAGGTCAAATAGTCCCTATTCAAACCAATATCTCCCGGTCATCAAGAAGGACGGATCTTGCCGCCTTTGTTTAGACGCCCGAACACTCAATGATAAAATTATATCGGATGCTGAATCACCACAAAACGTTGAAGCAATTTTGAGTAAGTTCAACAGGCCTAAATTCATCTCCACTTTAAACTGTACAGCCAGTTTCTGGCAGATTCCGCTCTCGGAGGAGAGCAGAGATTGTACCAGCTTCTGCTTTGACGGCCGTAATAATCGATTTTGTGTCCTTCCGTTTGGACTATATGTATCCATGCAAATTTTTTTAAAAGCAACTGATACAGTTTTTTTCAATCCAGCATTTGAGGATTTCCTCATTAGATACATAGATGACCTTTGCGTGTTCTCATTATCATTTGACGATCATTTAGCACACTTATCTGCAATATTTTTAGCACTTAGACAAGCTAACTTAACGCTTAATTTCTGGAAGTGTCAGTTCGTTAGAGAGAAGGTTGACCTAGTAGGCTATATTATATCTACCAACGGAGTTAGTAAAGACCCTGAGAAAACCCGTGCCATGTCTCAATTCCCTACTCCGAAAAATGTCAAACAGCTGCAATCCTTCATTAGGTTAGTTAATTTTTATTCTAAATTTCACATGAATTACTCAGAGCTGCTCTACCCCCTGCTCCACCTGCTCAAGAAAGATAAATCTTGGACTTGGGGAGCGGCGGAGGAGGCAGCCCTCAATAAAATAAAAGAAACGTTCACAGAGGAAGTGATGCTTGCTCATCCAGACTTTACCCAACCCTTTCTTCTTTGCACTGACGCCTCCATGAATGCGGTGGCAGGTGAATTAGCTCTGTCAGATGATGATGGGGACCGCAGACCCTTGTATTTCTACAGCCGCCCCCTATCAGTAGCGTCATTTGCGGGGGGGGCAGGGGGGGCAACTGCCCCCCCAAGGGTCGGCCAAAAGTGAAAAAGTTATGATTTTTTTTTTTTTTAGGAGAAGAAAAAAGTTTTGAACTAAAATTTGGTGGTCATTAACGAGTTTTGTTGGAATTTAGGGCCGTAAATATGCAGGGCTGTAGAGTGTCTAAAATAATATTGAAGAGCAAAAAAAAAAAAAAAAAAAAGGTCATCACATTTTTTGCCCCCCCCCCAAGCCGAACCCGAAATGACGCCCCTGCCCCCTATCTCAATGCGAGAAAAATTATACGACAACTGAATTGGAACTGCTAGCTATTGTTCTTTCTTGCAAAAAATTTCGTCAGTTCATCCTTGGACACGAGACTTGCATCTTCACCGATCACTCGGCACTAACGTTCTTCAGGACTTGTTTCCTCTCATCCGGAAGACTCACTAGTTGGGCATTATACCTTCAAGAATATAATTTAACCATAAAAAATATTAAAGGTTCTGATAATATAGCAGCTGATACTCTCTCTCGCTTTCCTCCAGAGCTGTATTCTCTCCCACCGAGCGAGTGATTTAGAAATCTGTGTTAACAGAGTGTACTCTATGGTTCCGCCGCCTAAGCAACTGCGCAAAATTTCTGACTACCAACGCCAAGACCCAACTTATGGGAAAGTCATTCAAAATCTTGCATCTAGCAACCACAGTAGTAACAAGTTTTATGAACTATTTCAAAATAATCTTTTTTTTTAAATTCCAAAAACCGAGCAAAAAGTCTTATGCATACCTAAAGCTCTTGTAGAAGAAGTCATCAAACATACTCATGAGTCACTTGGTCACCTGGGCTCTCGAAAAGTATTTAACAATTTAAAAAAGTTTGCAATTTTCCCTGCAATGCAGCGACGAGTCGGAAATTTTGTTGCAAGTTGTATGGATTGCCAGCAGAGTAAAGCCACTAACTTCCAAACGTCCGCACCCTTAGTGCCTGTATTGTCTACCTCCATTTTGGAACTAGTCTCAGTTGATCTCATGGGTCCCCTCCCCACAGCTCGGGACAATTTCCAGTTTCTACTAGTCATTCTCGATGTTTTCTCCAAATTTATTCGAATAATTCCAATCCGAAAGGGTACAGGTATCATAGTGTCTAGAAAATTTACTTCTGAATTTGTCGAACCTCATGGTAAACCAAAGACAGTTATAGCCGGTCATGGGCCGTGCTTCAGGTCAAAAATATGGGATAGAACTTTGAAAGAGCTTAACATCCAGCCAAAGCATACGTCAGTTTACCACCCGCAATCGAACCCGGTGGAGCGCTATTTGCGCACCATCGGCAACTTTTGTGGGGTGTACTGCTACAAGAAGCACGGCTCATGGATCGATTATATCTCATTATTTGAGAACTGCCTCAACAACTCCGTAAGTGACAGCACACAGTTCACTCCAAATGAAATCTTCAGAAATATCCCCCCAACTAACTTTCTCACTGACTTTGTCACAATCCCAACTAACGCTCAACCTACGACTGATCAAAACCTCAAAACAGTCCTAGTACAAGAAAACCTGTCTAAGAGCGCGACAAAGAAAAAAGAACGTCATGATAGGAAGCTGGGAGTTGCCTCGAGATTTGCGGAGGGGGATGAAGTTCTTCTGAAAACTCACCACCTTTCCAATGCTCTCTATGGAGAGATCAAAAAGTTCTTTCGTTTGTATGAAGGACCCTATCTCATCAATCGCTCGGTGGGGCAGAATGCTTACGAGCTCGTAGATCCGGAAACAGGCAGTGTGAAAGGTACTCACAATGTAATTTACCTGAAAAAATCTCTCGGCAGAGCTGACTGAGCTGCTCTCTTTCAAAGAAAAATTTGGATTCTTCACCCTAATAGTAAGTGTGAGTAATAGATAGGGGGCCAACGGAGCTCATAATGCGCTCCGCCACTGCTGCTTTGGGCCTCCCTCCAAAAAAAAAAAAAAAAAAAAAAAAAAAAACCAAGCAGGAAAAATTCCAACACGCAGGTGTTGGAAAAGCGTGCCACTAAAGTCTGAACAGCTTTAATGCTTTAGCTAGCAATGATTATTCATCAAAGAGGAACCACGTGAAATGGAGCTGATCTCGAGAAAATTGAGTCAAAAGTTAAAGAGCTAGCATTTAAACAAAAAACTCGGAATTACTTACGTTTTGATTTCATACAACTACCGTGTCATGTTTTTGCATTTCAACACCGGAAAAGTGGAATTTCCTATGCAGGAAAGGTACCTACTTAATTTTTAGCGTTTAAAGTGACTTGGTTCCTTTCTTCGTTTTGTTTGGCATAATCACGAAAACCGAATCTCTAAGAGAAACCAAACGGCAGAGTTGGTTTACACTATTGATATTTTAAAAGCCGTTAATCCAGACTTAAGTCCGTTCCCAATTCTATAAAAGGAACCAAGTCGGAGTTGGTTCCTTACGTGACTCGGATTAAGGTTTAAGAAAAAGGAACCAAGTTCTCATTTAATTTCATCATATGGACAATGACTTCAATGAGGCTCACCAGCTCACTTTTACCTTTAATTTTGACGGGAAATAGTTGTTATTGGAAGAAGCACTTGTTGCTTCGAGATTCAGTATTGCTAGGTCTATCAATCAATAACTCAATTTTATCAAAAATGTCACTCAGTTCTTTTGTGACAAGTGCTGTCCAATTGAGCTTCTTTGGTGAGAAATGATGAAAAAAATAAAAGATCAGATGTAGGTATCTAAAAGGAGATGAGTCAAAGGCGTTGTTTTTTTGTGTTTGTTTTTTTTTTTGTTTTTTGTTTTCAAAACTTTGGAGGGCTCTAGCTCAGAAGAGAAACATTTGCAGCACATATTCATGTAGGAAAATAAAGCCTTACATAGGTATATGTTGACCCCAAAAATACACTCCATAAGTTTGGCACTTAAGTTTTGCAACACCCTATATTCTTGATATTTTGCTCCCCGCCACCCTTCACAGATCACAAAATCTTGACCATGCAAATTTTGAAAATCACAGTTTGACTGTAGAGATATTTTCTTCCTCCCCCCCCCCCCTTTCAACGAAAAAGGGGAAAATGGATCGCCTGTCTTTGATGTTCGTCGTATGCGCGTGCACAGATTGTTCGGCTTTACGACTGCCATTTTGGCTTTTTTTATAATGCGTTTTGTGGGTTTATTAATGGATTTTATGACTATTTGATGCCGCCAATGTAATTTTCAGGCGATTTTACATAAAAATCAAAACTCTGTAGCGCTGCAGCAAAAGTTTGCAACAAACCCATTGAAAGCTGAAAAGAGAAAATTATTTGATAAGGTTCGATCTTGTTTACCCACATAAAGTATAGACAATAGATATTTATAAATCCCTCCACCTTTTAAACGGCTTGTTCAGGGATCAAAAATGAGGTTGCGTTCTTTTGAAGTCAAAAAGTGTCACTTTCGAAAAAGCCGTGATTCTAAATAATAAACAGTTTTTTTCTTCTTTTTTTCCGTTTTAGGTGCTGTCAGCACTTATTGCGATTGTCACGATGTAGATATGTAATATACATAAATGGAACACTTGCGAATTCATGAAAAAATAATCCTTTAATATACAGAACTAACCATTTCAGGTGCCCTTTACACGTCAAGCATTCTAGGGGTACCTATAGATTAGTAGGTGTGGAGGTTTAAGACGTTTGTGGATTATTTTAATTCCCCCTCCCCCATTTATTTTGTTGAAAAGTATCGAAAGTTTACAGTTGAAACTAAGCCATTATTCATTATAACGCATTGTAATATTATTTTTTTTTCTGTTGCCGTCGGTCGATATCATTTTTCGTGTTGGAAAAGCAAAGTTCCATATGGACCTATAATTTCCAAAATTTGAAGAAGCTTCCAGTAAAAAATACTGTACACGCGAGAAACTTTTTAGGATAGGTAAAAGAGTCAATTCCATAGCCGCAGCGAGGAGACAGTCCAGGGGTGGATGGCACGCAAAGAGTAAGCAAGAGTCGCAATTGAATGGAATGGTCAACGTTGATAAGGGATCCGAACGCGGGCTGGCCTGGGCTGGCCTCTGATTGGCTGCAACGGGTGGAGCAAAAATGACTGGGGGTATAAGGAAAATAACACGGGATTTTCGTTCCGGGGCGTTTATCTCGAAACCTAAGCAAAATAGTACCAAAACAATTTATACGAGTCGATTCAGCAGATTTTTCCGAACAATTTGATAGGTCATAAGTGCCACTTTATTGCAAATTCGAAAAGACTGTTTCACACCTGAAATGGTTAGTTCTGTATATTAAAGGATTATTTTTTCATGAATTCGCAAGTGTTCCATTTGTGTATATTACATATCTACATCGTGACAATCACAATAAGTGCTGACAGCACCTAAAACGGAGAAAAAGAAGAAAAAAAACTGTTTATTATTTAGAATCACGGCTTTTCCGAAAGTGACACTTTTTAACTTCAAAAGAACGCAACCTCATTTTTGATCCCTGAACAAGCCGTTTAAAAGGTGGAGGGATTTAGAAATATTTATTGTCTATACTTTAAGTGGGTAAAAAAGATCGAGCCTTATCAAATAATTTTCTCTTTTCAGCTTTCAATGGGTTTGTTGCAAACTTTTGCTGCAGCGCTACAGAGTTTTGATTTTTATGTAAAATCGCCTGAAAATTACATTGGCGGCATCAAATAGTCATAAAATCTATTAATAAACCCACAAAACGCATTATAAAAAAAGCCAAAATACAGAGGGCATCATAAAGATTACAGAGAAAAGATTACATTTTCCACGTTTGTCTGTTACAAAACTGTTCCGTATTCCACCGTTCACGTTCCGTGTTTGTTGGAGTTCCGCAAACAAACACAGGAAAAGTGGGAAACGTAATCTTTTCGAACCAGAATTCTGTAATCTTTATGATCCCCTCTGTATGCCCGGTTGTATCACGGCCGGCGTTTTATCCATTTTTCACTTAAAGGCCCTATTCCACCCAAAGAGTAAACAAGAGTCGCAATTGAATGGAAGACCTGCGTGGTCAACGTAGATAAGGGATCCGAACGCGGGCTGGCCTGGGCTGGCCTCTGATTGGCTGCAACGGGTGGAGCAAAAATGACTGGGGGTATAGGAAAAATAACACGGGATTTTCGTTCCGGGGCGTTTATCTCGAAACCTAAGCAAAATAGTATGGAAACAATTTATACGAGTCGATTCAGCAGATTTTTCCGAACAATTTGATAGGTCATAAGTGCCACTTTATTGCAAATTCGAAAAGACTGTTTCAGTTGAAAAGTACGCACAATAGTGTGATTACATGCTTTGCGTGTGTTCGAGCAGTGTTTGAGTAACTCACTATTGTGCGTACTTTTAAACTGAAACAGTCTTTTCGAATTTGCAATAAAGTGGCACTTATGACCTATCAAATTTTTCGGAAAAGTCTGCTGAATCGACTCGTATAAATTGTTTATACAGGGTGTTAATTAAAATAGGTTTCACTCAAGTTATCTCGAAAACGGTTGCGAATTTAGAAAATCGCTCAAACCCGTGTTCAATGATTTCGAGGGGGACAGCTTTTAAGGGGGTCGCCAATTTTAGGGCCCCCTAGGGGGGGCACCACCCCCCTAAATCCAATACTTCAAATGGGGGCCCCCATTTTTTATTCGATAATTGAAAAGAAGACAAAATTCTAAGACTTTCAGCACAAACCGGAAGTCAATATCGTTTTTAGTTTTCGATATATCGAAGTTCAAAGTTCGATATGGGCCCATTTTCAAAAATTCACAACTTCCTTTTAAATTATCCAAATTTAAAAAACTTTCGGTTCAAAATGTTCTACAGAGCAAGTACTTTTCAGAAAAAAAGACAAACTTTCTGGAAAATTTACCAAAAGGGGGTTTCTGAGCCCCTAAATTTTTTTGAAAATTTCGAACTTTTCAGAGGCTGTAGAAAAAAAACTACTTCAAATTTCAAAAAACGCTGAAACATGGGTTCGCTTATTTTAAGGGGTACATCTTTTCAGGGGGTCAAAAATTCTTAGGCCCCCCAGGGGGGGCGGGAGCAGGGGTCACGGCCCCCAAATTTGACAATTTTAAATGACGATGTCATAAAAACCTATTGTGTGATACATCATTTGAAAGCACGTCTTAAGCCAAACATTTTGGCGCAAACTGGAAGTCGATATCGTTTTTCGTTCTCGAGATATCGAAGGTCAAAGTTTGATGTTGATCAAATGTCAATAATTCGCTCGAATAATTTCGATCTCGAGAACGAAAAACGATATCGACTTCCGGTTTGCGCCAAAAAGCTCGGCTTATAAAATAAGCGAACCCATGTTTCAGCGTTTTTTGAAATTTGAAGTAGTTTTTTTTCTACAGCCTCTAAAAAGTTCGAAATTTTCAAAAAAATTTAGGGGCTCAGAAACCCCCTTTTGGTAAATTTTTCAGAAAGTTTGTATTTTTTTCTGAAAAGTACTTGCTCTGTAGAACATTTTGAACCTAAAGTTTTTTAAATTTGGATAATTTAAAAGGAAGTTGTGAATTTTTGAAAATGGGTCCATATCGAACTTTGAACTTCGATATATCGAAAACTAAAAACGATATTGACTTCCGGTTTGTGCTGAAAGTCTTAGAATTTTGTCCTCTTTTCAATTATCGAATAAAAAATGGGGGTCTCCATTTGAAGTATTAGATTTAGGGGGGTGGTGCCCCCCCTAGGGGCCCCCCGGAGGGGGCCCCAAAATTGGCGACCCCTTTAAAAGGTGTCCCCCTCGAAATCATTGAACATGTGTTTGAGTGATTTTCTAAATTCGCAACCGTTTTCGAGATAACTTGAGTGGAACCTATTTTAATTAACACCCTGTATACTATTTTGCTTAGGTTTCGAGATAAACGCCCCGGAACGAAAATCCCGTGTTATTTTCCCTATACCCCCAGTCATTTTTGCTCCACCCGTTGCAGCCAATCAGAGGCCAGCCCAGGCCAGCCCGCGTTCGGATCCCTTATCTACGTTGACCACGCAGGCCTTCCATTCAATTGCGACTCTTGTTTACTCTTTGATGACACGTGACAGCCCCTCTCACTTTTTAGAGCTATTAATGCGAATTTTAACCCCCTCCCTTTGTTCTGGATTTTAAAAACCTTTTTTTTTTCAAAAAAACGCCCAAAATTTCCTCAAAAATCCCTTGATTGCATAGACGCTCATTAAGGGGTTTTCAATTTGCCGATCCCCCAGAATTTCAAATGTTTCCAATGACCAAGACCTGTTTAGTGTGACGTCATGAAAAAAATTGGTTCCAAAAAAGGCTCCGCCTCACTCGCGCTCTCGTGGGTTTTCCCATATGAAACACGATCCAAATTTTCAAATACAAGTGCTAGTAAACAAAATGTTCTTTGCACCAGTTATGTTTATCACACCATTGGGTTTCACGGCCCTTATAAAAATTTCCGATTGTTTCTATGAATTTTCCGATAGGATATATATTCCCGCGCTTTTTTCCCCATACAAATAATCGAAATTCCATAGAGACAATCGGAATTCGTGAAGATTCGAGCGCGCTGACTAAAGCAACGATAGGTCTCATGATTGAAATAAGGCTAAATCATCCATGGTTCTATTCTTACAGTTTTAACAGCTACTTTTTTCTCAGTGATAAAATATGAGCCCGCTACCACAAACTTTTTGAAACATCGCGCATCAATACACAATCACAGTTATATCGAAGCAAGTCCTATGTTTTGTCCTTGTAACACTCACAGTTTCTTATGAGCACAAAATTCTAGGATATAGGCTCATCAGCACCATCACGACATGTGTTATACCTCGAACAATAGCTTCGATACGGAGAGAAGTTGGAATGATTGAGTGTCATGGCGGTGATACTCCCATAAGAGACCGTGAGTAAGACGAGGACAAAACGTAGAACATCTTTCGGTATAACTGTGATTGTAAATTCGCTTGTGATCTTTTAGGAATTATGTCAGAGTGAAAAGATACTTTAAAATACGTGGAATCTAATGGTGCAATAAAATTTGAGAAAACTGTTCTTTAACGAGCATGAATTTGCGTTCAAAAATTTGGATCTGATTTCTTATAGGTAAAAAATCAACGAGAGTGAGAGATAGAGCATTTGTTTGGAACCAATTTCTGATCGTGACGTCATCACTAAACAGGTCTACTTAAGGATATGAATGAGTCCCTCTCTTTTCTATACCCCTCCCGCTCTTCATCAATACCTCGCCGTCACTTCTTTTCGAAACCCTCGTCAAACAGATTTTGACACATTTATGAGTCTTTAGACGGGTGTATGTCATTTCGCCTACTGTCTTTTGCCTACGCGCTATTTCGCCTACTGTATGATAGCTCACAATATTTTGCCTCTTTAACATTGCCTATTCCCAATGTTGCCTACTGCTACGTTAGTCTTGGGTGAATTTTACAAAGTACCTCATTCAAAGCGTGTAGTTGTATCCAATTCCTCGCAGGTAATCTAGTACCCTGTCTTTTTTACGAAAAGTTGCGTAGTTTTGGGCGAGATTCCGTAGCCGAAGATTAACGCGCTCGTACTGCGGCCTTCTCTTTCTTTTTACATGTTGCCCTACTTCTATAGATTGAATTTGCTGTGCCGTGTCTTGTTCTTCTTTCTGCAGTTCTATTAAGAAATGGTAAAAGGAAGGGTGTTTTTTGCCAATTAATAAATTGAATCTTTGGTGCCACGCTTCTGTTAAATTGTTTGTTCTGGGTTCGCCAGTGAGTGCAGCTTCATATTGGTTCCACGTTGTAACAAATTAATGATACCATTTCCAAAAATAAAACTAGGTTTTTTCAAAATTTTAAAAATAAATAAAAAATAATATTCACGATAAATTTTCCATACAACATTTTAAATGTTGACTTTTTGAACATTTGACATTTTTAAATTTTCACAAGAAAGTTAAAACTGTTAGGTTACGTTTGTAAAAACTGAAGTTTTATGTACATCAGCTGTTCCGTACTCATAGCGACCAATTCACCTGCGAAGACTGCAATTATATGCCTTTTGCTTTTAACTGTCAATTATTCCATTGTTGCCCAAACATTGTGGACAAAAATGAGTGGTGGTCACTCAAGCGGTAGGCAAAGCTGTTGTAGGTGTTATTCTTTAGGCAAAAATGAGTAGACCACTTAACAGTAGGCTAAGTGACTAGTAGGCTAAGTCGAGTAGGCGAAGTGACCCGCCGCCCTTTAGACACTGCGCGGCCCGACCGCTTAATGCACCGTGAAGAAATCTTGTGACCGATGGAGCCCAAAGGCGAGGGACAAAGAGGGTTCCTGCGGGAGATGTTTCCACCCCCCTTCTGCCGTGGAATTTTGACTCATAGGTTGGCACAAATGACTTAGGTTGCTGGACCTGCACGGAATTCTCGTTCAAAGGAATTCGACTTTGACGCTTAATAACTTATTGAAATTAACAGGAATACCAAAACTTTTACAATTTTAAGAAAATAGACGCCGAGACCTCCTGGATTGCAGCAATAAATTAACGATTAATGAAACCAGTATTAAGAAAACACGGTTTTAATTTTTCAAACCTTTCCCGCCAAGGTTTTGCCATAAGCAAAGCATGCAACCTATATATTAGATATGAAAATGAAAACAAAAAGCGTACCGTACGAGGTCTGTCCCAAAAGTTCCAGGACTTTTGTTGTATCTCGTAAACCAATCGTTAGAATGACGCGTTCTTGGGCTTATCTGATAGCTGATAAGCTGCCAAATCACCCTACATTGACCGATTTTGATTATCTCAATCAGTGCTCATTGTATGATCGAGTGATTGAGATCGTCTCAGGTGCGGTCTGCGATTTTTGCCAGAAACGCGATGAGTGTCCTTCCGCTTCCTCTTTAATCCCCGGACCTCGCTCCAGCGGACTTTTTCTTACTCCCTTAGATAAAATACGCATTAATACGTCGGAGATTCGATACAATCGCAGTTATTAAAGAAAATTCTCCAGCGGAACTTTGCAAAATCAAAGCGGAAGAGTTCCAACACTGTTTCGAGCACTGGAAACACCGATGGAACAAGTGCGTTGTGAAACAAGGAGAATATTTCGAAGGAGATAAATAATTTTTTTCGTAAGCTTGTGAAATAACTTGTAAATCATTATTTTTGCCCAGTAAATATGATATATCATGTTTGTTTATGAGCAATTGTCTTTTCCCTGCTTATTTGATAAAAAAAAAATCCAAAACCACAAATAAAAAATCGCAAACCACTCTTGACTTTGCCCTCTTTGAGGTCATGTAAAATCTATGCCGTTCTGAAAAACGACATTCTGTGAAAACAGGGTGATTTGCCAGCTTATCAGCTATCAGATAGGCCCAAGAATGCGTCATTCTGACGATTAGTTTACGAGATACAACAAAAGTCCTGGAACTTTTGGGACAGACCTCGTATATATACGGCACGCTTAAAAATTGTTGGGGGAGAGGGTTGATGCTGCCGTGTTGCTGCGCAGGGGTCGGCATTGCTGTCTCTCTCTCTCGCTAGTTGATGTTTTGATCTCGTCTTGATCTCTCATTGCTCATTTATGTTTATTAAGCGTGCCGTATATATACGGTACGCTTTTTGTTTTCATTTTCATATCTAATATATAGGTTGCATGCTTTGCTTATGGCAAAACCTTGGCGGGAAAGGTTTAAAAAATTAAAACCGTGTTTTCTTAATACTGGTTTCATTAATCGTTAATTTATTGCTGCAATCCAGGAGGTCTCGGCGTCTATTTTCTTAAAATTGTAAAAGTTTTGGTATTCCTGTTAATTTCAATAAGTTATTAAGCGTCAAAGTCGAATTCCTTTGAACGAGAATTCCGTGCAGGTCCAGCAACCTAAGTCATTTGTGCCAACCTATGAGTCAAAATTCCACGGCAGGAGGGGGGTGGAAACATCTCCCGCAGGAACCCTCTTTGTCCCTCGCCTTTGGGCTCCATCGGTCACAAGATTTCTTCACGGTGCATTAAGCGGTCGGGCCGCGTAGGGTCTAAAGACTCATAAATGTGTCAAAATCTGTTTGACGAGGGTTTCGAAAAGAAGTGACGGCGAGGTATTGATGAAGAGCGGGAGGGGTATAGAAAAGAGAGGGACTCATTCATATCCTTAAGTAGACCTGTTTAGTGATGACGTCACGATCAGAAATTGGTTCCAAACAAATGCTCTATCTCTCACTCTCGTTGATTTTTTACCTATAAGAAATCAGATCCAAATTTTTGAACGCAAATTCATGCTCGTTAAAGAACAGTTTTCTCAAATTTTATTGCACCATTAGATTCCACGTATTTTAAAGTATCTTTTCACTCTGACATAATTCCTAAAAGATCACAAGCGAATTTACAATCACAGTTATACCGAAAGATGTTCTACGTTTTGTCCTCGTCTTACTCACGGTCTCTTATGGGAGTATCACCGCCATGACACTCAATCATTCCAACTTCTCTCCGTATCGAAGCTATTGTTCGAGGTATAACACATGTCGTGATGGTGCTGATGAGCCTATATCCTAGAATTTTGTGCTCATAAGAAACTGTGAGTGTTACAAGGACAAAACATAGGAATTGCTTCGATATAACTGTGATTGTGTATTGATGCGCGATGTTTCAAAAAGTTTGTGGTAGCGGGCTCATATTTTATCACTGAGAAAAAAGTAGCTGTTAAAACTGTAAGAATAGAACCATGGATGATTTAGCCTTATTTCAATCATGAGACCTATCGTTGCTTTAGTCAGCGCGCTCGAATCTTCACGAATTCCGATTGTCTCTATGGAATTTCGATTATTTGTATGGGGAAAAAAGCGCGGGAATATATATCCTATCGGAAAATTCATAGAAACAATCGGAAATTTTTATAAGGGCCGTGAAACCCAATGGTGTGATAAACATAACTGGTGCAAAGAACATTTTGTTTACTAGCACTTGTATTTGAAAATTTGGATCGTGTTTCATATGGGAAAACCCACGAGAGCGCGAGTGAGGCGGAGCCTTTTTTTGGAACCAATTTTTTTCATGACGTCACACTAAACAGGTCTTGGTCATTGGAAACATTTGAAATTCTGGGGGATCGGCAAATTGAAAACCCCTTAATGAGCGTCTATGCAATCAAGGGATTTTTGAGGAAATTTTGGGCTTTTTTTTTGAAAAAAAAAAAGGTTTTTAAAATCCAGAACAAAGGGAGGGGGTTAAAATTCGCATTAATAGCTCTAAAAAGTGAGAGGGGCTGTCACGTGTCTTCCACCCCTGGACAGCCTCCTCGTTGCGGCTATGGAATTGACTCTGGAATAACTTATTTACCTACCCTAAAAAGTTTCTCACGTGTATACAGTATTTTTTACTGGAAGCTTCTTCAAATTTTCGAAATTATAGGTCCATATGGAACTTTGCCAAAATGATATCGACCGACGGCAGCAGAGAAAAAAATAACATTGCAATGGGTTCTAATGAATAATGGCTTAGTTTTGACCGTAAACTTTCGATAGTTTTCAACAAAATAAAGGGGGGAGGGGGAATTAAAATCCTCAAACGTCTTAAACCTCCACACCTACTAATCTATACCCCTAGAATGCTTGACGTGTAAAGGGCACCTGAAATGGTTAGTTCTGTATATTAAAGGATTATTTTTTCATGAATTCGCAAGTGTTCCATTTGTGTATATTACATAACTACATCGTGACAATCACAATAAGTGCTGACAGCACCTAAAACGGAAAAAAAGAAGAGAAAAAAAACTGTTTATTATTTAGAATCACGGCTTTTCCGAAAATGACACTTTTTAACTTCAAAAGAACGCAACCTCATTTTTGATCCCTGAACAAGCCGTTTAAAAGGTGGAGGGATTTATAAATATCTATTGTCTATACTTTAAGTGGGTAAAAAAGATCGAGCCTTATCAAATCGAGGTCAAGATTTTGTGATCTGTGAAGGGTGGCGGGGAGCAAAATATCAAGAATATAGGGCGTTGCAAAACTTAAGTGCCAAACTTATGGAGTGTATTTTTGGGGTCAACATATACCTATATGAGGCTTTATTTTCCTACATGAATATGTGCTGCAAATGTTTCTCTTCTGAGCTAGAGCCCTCCAAAGTTTTGAAAACAAAAAACAAAAAACAAAAACAAACACAAAAAAACAACGCCTTGGACTCATCTCCTTTTAGATACATCTGATATTTTATTTTTTTCATAATTTCTCACCAAATAAGCTCAATTAGACAGTACTTGTCACAAAAGAACTAAGTAACATTTTTGATAAAATTGAGTTATTGATTGATAGACCTAGCAATACTGAATCTCAAAGCAACAACTGCTTCTTCCAATAACAACTATTTCCCGTCAAAATTCCAGGTAAAAGTGAGCTGGTGAGCCTCATTGAAGTCATTGTCCATATGATGAAATTAAATGAGAACTTGGTTCCTTTTTCTTAAACCTTAATCCGAGTCACGTAAGGAACCAACTCCGACTTGGTTCCTTTTATAGAATTCGGAACGGACTTAAGTCCGGATTAACGGATTTTAAAATATCAACAGTGTAAACCAACTCTGCCGTTTGGTTTCTCTTAGAGATTCGGTTTTCGTGATTATGCCAAACAAAAAGAATAAAGGAACCAAGTCACTTTAAACGCTAAAAATTAAGTAGGTACCTTTCCTGCATAGGAAATTCCACTTTTCCGGTGTTGAAATGCAAAAACATGACACGGTAGTTGTATGAAATCAAAACATAAGTAATTCCGAGTTTTTTGTTTAAATGCTAGCTCTTTAACTTTGGACTCAATTTTCTCGAGATCAGCTCCATTTCACGTGGTTCCTGTTTGATGAATTATCATTGCTAGCAAAAGCATTAAAGCTGTTCAGACTTTAGTGGCACGCTTTTCCAACACCTGCGTGTTGGAATTTTCCCTGCTTGTTTTTTTTCTCTTTCTCCTAGGTTAAGTTTGTTCTCTCTCTTTTCTCTGAGAGAAACACACTGACACATCAGTGTTTTAGTTAACCAGACTTACTAACCGCTCCCCTTATTTGTCGGCCTTCAGCCTTATTTTTGACGTTGCTCTACTTTTCTCCCCGCCGGAAGTATTATACATATACGTTATACTGGGTGTCCGAGAAATGAGTTCACACTTTTGCTGTGAGCGCCTGGTTGATTGTAAAAATCTAAAAAATTCAGGAATAATCTATCCCATCAAAAACCTTTCCAGGTGCAAGCAGACGGCATCAGGTAATTATGTCTGTCACAAAAAGCCGTTCCAATGCATCCACTCAAAGATATGATATGATGGGAACGGCAAGTCTCCTCCAAAAGGGCATCCAGCAGGGCAAATGTTAATCATTTTTCAAAATCAACACTATCCATCTGAGGCGAGTTTAGTGAAGGAAAAACTTTGAGGGATGTATTTCTTTATTTTTTATTTTCAAACGCAAAAACTTGCCGCCGTTCATCGCCTTAAAAAAGAAAAATATTCATTATTATTATTATTTTTTTTAAGGCGATGAACGGCGGCAAGTTTTTGCGTTTGAAAATAAAAAATAAAGAAATACATCCCTCAAAGTTTTTCCTTCACTAAACTCGCCTCAGATGGATAGTGTTGATTTTGAAAAATGATTAACATTTGCCCTGCTGGATGCCCTTTTGGAGGAGACTTGCCGTTCCCATCATATCATATCTTTGAGTGGATGCATTGGAACGGCTTTTTGTGACAGACATAATTACCTGATGCCGTCTGCTTGCACCTGGAAAGGTTTTTGATGGGATATACTCTGGTTTTAGCTTGTAAAATTCCAGTTTCTCATTCCACAAATAAAGCTACAGTTGTTATCCATCAGCTGACTAGCCAACAGTTATGAATAGTATCCGGACAACATTCACATAGACTCTCGAGTGCTCATTTTACGATAGGGACAACAGTCTCATTTCCCTTTCTTTTCCCTGATCCATATGCTAACCTACAGTTCCGTTTCCACTGGCCGTCTCGCCGCTGGCCGGTCCACCGCTGGCCAATCCGCCACTGGCTGGTTCGCCGCTGGCCGATCCGCCACTGGGTAGTCCGCCGATGGCCGATCCACCTCTCGCCGGTCCGCCGCTGGCCGATCCGCCACTGGGTAGTCCGCCGGCGGCCGATCCGCCACTGGCTAGGCCGCCGCTGGCCGATCCACCACTGGGTAGTCCGCCGGTGGCCGATCCGCCACTGGGCGATGCGCCACTGGCCGATCCGCCACTGGGTAATCCGCCGCTGGCCGATCCGTCACTGGCCGGTCCGCCGCTGGCCGGTTCGCCACTGGCCGGTCCGCCGCTGGCCGGTCCGCCACTGGCCAATTCGCCACTGGCTGGTTCGCCGCTGGCCGATTCGCCACTGGGTAATCCGCCGCTGGCCGATCCGCCACTGGCTAGGCCGCCGCTGGCCGATCCGCCACTGGCCGGTCCGCCGCTGGCCGATCCGCCACTGGGTAGTCCGCCGGTGGCCGATCCGCCACTGGCTAGGCCGCCGCTGGCCGATCCACCACTGGCCGGTCCGCCGATGGCCGGTTCGCCACTGGCCGGTCCGCCGCTGGCCGGTCCGCCGCTGGCCGGTCCGCCGCTGGCCGGTCCGCCGCTGGCCGGTCCGCCTCTGGGCGATTCGCCACTGGCCGATCCGCCAATAGGTAATCCGCCGCTGGCCGGTCCGCCTCTGGCCGATCCGCCACTGGCTAGGCCGCCGCTGGCCGATCCGCCACTGGCCGGTCCGCCACTGGCCGGTCCGCCACTGTCCGATCCGCCACTGGGTAATCCGCCGCTGGCCGATCCGCCACTGGGTAGTCCGCCGATGGCCGGTCCGCCTCTGGGTAGTCCGCCGATGGCCGATCCGCCACTAGCCGGTCCGCCGCTGGCCGATCCGCCAATGGGTAATCCACCGCTGGCCGGTCCGCCTCTGGCCGATCCGCCACTGGCTACTCTGCCGCTGGCAGATCCGCTATAGCTCAATTCTGTAACTTCAGGGAAATACGGTACTGTCACTACCAGTTCTCATCAAATAAACATATCAGTTGTAAACTCTACAAGTACACAGCAAAGAACTTTTGTCAGTACTTGCTTATGAATAATTATACTAAAATCACAGAATAATACATTGTATAATTCTGTGCTGAAATCACAAAGGTACTGTAAACACATCAGAAACTACTCTCCCTCCAGTGATCTATAGTATTACGGTACTCAGCTGTTGCATTTGCAAGCAATGAAGTGGAAAATGAAGCTCCGCGGTTATGCCCATATTCGAATACTATCAGCTTCAGAGCTAGAATAGTTATTAAGTAAATGAATACGCAAAAGTACCTAACTGTGAGAGCAAACCAACCTTTACTATACGCGTGCATACAGCAAATTAGAAGCACACAAAAGAAATAACTAGAAAAGATGTTTGGTACATTTATTTAAAAAGAAGAACTGAAGAGGACAAATTTCGTAATTCACGGCCTCCGTTGCAATTGAAACAATAATCACTTGTATCACTCATGTATTTGTAACGAGTTTATTTCAAAAGTGTCAAAGCAGGAGAAATGTTTTTGTTTTGAAATGATGTGCAGTTGTTGTTGACTGACGATGAAGCGTCGATTCTCGCGGCGATCTCAAATACTAAAAGGCAGTAGCCAATGAGAGTAGAGTTACCGCGTAGTTTGAAATAGCCGTTATAATAAGAAATTCAGTTTTTTTATCATTTCTCAATAAATATTAGACGGATTGCGTTCAAACAAAAAAAAAGGCACGAGCACAGAACACGCTGGTTAAAATAAGACCAAGTTTGATGAGTTTGGTTGCGTAGTTTTTTCGCTACAGGATCATATCAAGGCACGGTTTGGGGGAATGAAATAATTTCTGTAATTATAAGCGTTTACGCAGCGCAGACTTGTCAGGTCGTAGAGAGGGTGGTAGTAGGGTGGGGTTACCTGACTTGCCGTCTGCCTCTACCGACGCTTATGATTACTCCTAAGCGACTTCAGAGAAAATATCGGGGGGCTCCCACCCCCCTTAAGGGGGGTGGCCGTAGGCTAGGGTGATTCTTATTTTTCAAAAATGAGTATTTTTTGTGCGAACGGTGGATTTTTTGTTCTTTGTGGTCTAAAAAATTGACCCATAAAAAGCATTTTGAAAAAAATTGACTTTAAGTGGCCCCTCATCGGCAAAAAAGGCGTAAGTACCAAATGGGAATTTTTGGGTGTTTTAATAGTCAATTATGGTGTAAAATAGCCACTTTTGGTCCTTTAGGGGCTGAAATTTTCATAATTTTTGGCTTATCTGCAGTCCTAATGCCACAAAAGTCCATTTTAAGGTATGCGTAAAATGCTCTCGCCGCGCTTTAGTCCAGGCAATGGGTGATTATTGGAAGAACAAATTCCCATCAAAGGTTTTTTGGGCTTAATCGCTTCGTCTTGGTGTCAGTAATGACCACCTAAAAGTCCCCATGCCTAGGTGCTGTGCTAAATTCAGGGGAGGGGGGGGGAGGGCCCCAAAATCGATTATTTCAAAATATATCGAAAACGATGCAAGGTATCAAAAAAATGGAACATGTTTTTCTTTCTGAGGTAACTTCCACCAAGAAAGGTCCTCTGTTTTTTTACGCTTTGACGACGTGTAAGCTCTCAAAAACATGATTTAAGTTTTCGGCGATTTTCAGGAAAATTGATACTACCCCGTGGCAACGCTCATTTAACACAATGTTATTTTTAATGATTTCTATCACCTTACCGTAGCATTTAGAGTGCTCCGATTTTTATAAAATTAGGTATCCGGGGGTTTTTTAGGTTGCTAATTTCATTTTTTGAGTCCAAATTTCCTTAAAACGTGATTCAGACAAGCCTTTTGAGCTTTTATCTAAAAAGCTGTATTTAGTTATAAAAGCTCAAAAGGCTTGTCTGAATCACGTTTTAAGGAAATTTGGACTCAAAAAATGAAATTAGCAACCTAAAAACCCCCGGATACCTAATTTTATAAAAATCGGAGCACTCTAAATGCTACGGTAAGGTGATCGAAATCATTAAAAATAACGTTGTGTTAAATGAGCGTTGCCACGGGGTAGTATCAATTTTCCTGAAAATCGCCGGAAACTTAAATCATGTTTTTGAGAGCTTACACGTCGTCAAAGCGTAAAAGAACAGAGGACCTTTCTTGGTGGAAGTTACCTCAGAAAGAAAAAACATGTTCAATTTTTTTGATACCTTGCATCGTTTTCGATATATTTTGAAATAATCGATTTTGGGGCCCTCCCCCCCTCCCCTGAATTTAGCACAGCACCTAGGCATGGGGACTTTTAGGTGGTCATTACTGACACCAAGACGAAGCGATTAAGCCCAAAAAACCTTTGATGGGAATTTGTTCTTCCAATAATCACCCATTGCCTGGACTAAAGCGCGGCGAGAGCATTTTACGCATACCTTAAAATGGACTTTTGTGGCATTAGGACTGCAGATAAGCCAAAAATTATGAAAATTTCAGCCCCAAAAGAACCAAAAGTGGCTATTTTACACCATAATTGACTATTAAAACACCCAAAAATTCCCATTTGGTACTTACGCCTTTTTTGCCGATGAGGGGCCACTTAGAGTCAATTTTTTTCAAAATGCTTTTTATGGGTCAATTTCTTAGACCACAAAGAACAAAAAATCCACCGTTCGCACAAAAAATACTCATTTTTGAAAAATAAGAATCACCCTAGCGTAGGCCCCAAAATGTACCCCGTGTTGCCAATATATCGCATATTTCAAATGGCAGGGGGTATTTTTTATTTCATCTTCCAAAAGGGCTAAAAAAACGGAGTAATTTCGTTTTTTCAGATTTTCGGTAGCCCCTCTCAAAACAAAATGGCGGCCAAATAGCTACCCCATACTTTAGAGGCCCATAACTTCGGTTTGAATTAATATTTTTCAAAAACTAAAAAGTTTCTGAATCCTCAGAACGTCTTCTTTCTAATAATGTGCCACATTTTATAATTTGGTGGGAAAAAATGGGGCGCGGAGCCCCCCCAAAAATTTTTGAGTTTGGGGGGCTGTAGCTCAAAAAAGTCAAAGGTAAAGGGGGGTCGTGTTGTACATCAATCGAAAGGTCTTAAAAAAAGGAAGAATTTGGAGCAAACCCGAAGTCGCTACGATGCGTCCATTCAAAATGGCGGCCATTTAACCATTTGGGGGTGGGGGGCCGTCCCCCCCAAATAAAATCCCTCAATCGAGTGATACACCAATCGAAAGGCCTTGGAAAGAGAAAGAGAATGGCACAAACCGGACGTCAATCCGATGCTTGTATCCAAAATGGCAGCCGGTCAAAGTTTTTTGGCTATTGGCCTGCAGGGTCATTTTGAATAGACGCATCGTAGCGACTTCGGGTTTGCGCCAAATTCTTCTTTTTTTTAAGACCTTTCGATTGATGTACAACACGCCCCCCCTTTACATTTGACTTTTTTGAGCTACAGCCCCCAAACTCAAAAATTTTTTGGGGGGGGGGGGGCTCCGCGCCCCATTTTTTTCCACCAATTATAAAATGTGGCACATTATTGGAAAGAGGACGTTCTGAGGATTCAGAAACTTTTTAGTTTTGAAAAAATATTAATTCAAACCGAAGTTATGGGCCTTTAAAGTATAGGGTAGCTATTTGGCCGCCATTTTGTTTTGAGAGGGGCTACCGAAAATCTGAAAAAACAAAATTACTCAGTTTTTTGAGCCCTTTTGAATGATGAAATAAAAAATACCCCCTGCCATTTGAAATATGCGATGTATTGGCAACACGGGGTTCATTTTGGGGCCTACGCCCCCCCTTAAGGGGGGTGGGAGCCCCCCGATATTTTCTTTGAAGTCGCTTAGGGGTAATAGATTATTCCTGAATTTTTCAGATTTTTACAATCAACCAGGCGCTCACAGCAAAAGTGTGAACTCATTTCTCGGACACCCTGTCCTGTATACCTCAACAGATCGACTGTAGAAATTCTCCTTCTTTCGATTATTTTATTCACCATCAGCCTTTGCTTTGGTCTTGATATTTTAGATCTCTGTACAAGTAGGGTCTACCATCATCTTATTATCATAGTTTCCGGCACACGTCGTAAGCTAGAGGGCCTCTACTACATGGCAGAAATGCCTTGCACGGCGATATCTTTTGTTGTTTCGAGGGATTTCGCGGGAAGAGATGGTACTGATTTCAATCTAGATATCCTTGCTCTTGCATAAAGACTTACGGTCGATTGCATGGAGCTCGCAGAGGGTGCCCACTGGATACATCTTCCTCTCAGTGTTACGGACTAGAGGGTCTAGTGCACTTTGCGGGGGGTGTATTGCGCGGACATTTTCAAGGCCAACTCCCCAATTTTTTTTTCTTACTTATTGATATGTCTTGTATCCTTTTTTGTATTATTGTTTTCTATACTTTAGAACTCAGTATCTCTAACTTCAGAAAAGCTCTAGAGGGAGCCCAGAGGCGAGATACGGCCTCAGGTCCTGCCAACCTGTGGTGTGCCGAGTTCCGCCCACTTACAGCGCATACCCTAATGCGCGGCAAAAAGTAAAGGAAGATAGTGTTATAGTTCTTTTATTCTAGTCAAAATCATTCTCTCTTTTGGCCTTTGCTTAGTTCTCTCTGACTCTGATTAACTTTTTAGGACTCCTTCAGCATTGTCATGTACCAATACTTGAGCAACCAACCAGAGTCAGCTCCATATTTTTTTTCCCGTTCTTTGTTTTATCTAGTGTTTATTTATTATTTATTTACGGAAAGTTTGTACTCCTCCAACATCAGCTCCAAGGGAGCTAGATAGAGGGTCAACTTTGGGAATCGCCCACCCAGCAGTAAATTTCCACATCCCCCCAGGCACATTTTCCTAGTGCAGGCGAACTACTGGGAACTAATTTTTACTTTGAGTCTTTCAAAAAACAAAAATATACTTATGTATGTATTTATCAAATAGAAGGATAGAAACTTTACAGGAGGATGATTATGAGAGATCATCAACTCATTATTGTCACTTGATTGCTCATAACCACCCTCCCTGTCTTGCAACAAATGTCTGGTGGCTAAAAAGTGTACCACATCACTCCAATTTTTATGTTAGTTAAGTAAATTTTTTACATCAAAATTTTTATATCAAGTAAATTTTTTATATCAAGTAAATTTTAATATCTCACTGGTGAGATATTAAAATGGTCATTCTCGTTTAGGTTTATGTCACCTTAACAATATTGTCTTTATTATTTTGCCAAAGTCGCAAATTCTGTTTTGTAAATATGTTAGTAACTTCGTTACCTGCTTTTGATTCAATTTTTTTTTTAATAAAAGCGGTTACGATGGTCACCGCACCCACTCCACCCACCCCTTTATTCTCTTTAACGTTAGATTCATATCTTCTTTTACTCTTGACGCTTGGGATATTGGTTCTCCTTGGGGGATTTCGATTCCTTTGACCTCCAGGTGCCTTCAGCTTGCGCTCCAGGCTCTTGGAGCTCGCAGGGCTCGAGGGGGTTGCTGTAACGGGTCATACCCATTATTCATAAATAGCGCCACTGGGCCCGGCACCAACTCCTCCTAGCTGGGTGTCAGTCAGTGCTGCCACCTAGTGGACGGGGTTGGTGACGGGACCAGTGACGCTACCCGCCAAGGTCCCTCTAGGAAACCTATAGCCTAAGCTACTTCGTTATACGCGAGTGCTCTTCAACAATAATGTAAGTTCCACGTCCTCCCCCATTATCATGGGGTAAGGCTTTAGTATTTTAATTACAATGTGTTAATTGTGTGTGAAGTGAAAGTGTGGTGGCCGTCCGGCCACCTTTATAACTTCAAATGTAGTTATCTCGTCTACTCTTTCTCCAAAATCTCCTTCGGGACAAGCTTCGGGCTTGCCCCCTCTGGACAAGCCCGGAGCTTGTCCAGAAAACCCATTAATATTGAGGAGTTCACATCGAACCCCTTCACTTCTAGCATTGAAATTGTGAAACCAACCATCAGAAAAAGTAAGATGAACTGCGAAGAATTAGTACAATCAAGCAATTGCATGAGTTGAATGGAGTATGAAATTGATCAACACAACTTTTCCAATTAGTAACTTCTAGCATTGAAATTGTGAAACCAACCATCAGAAAAAGTAAGATGAACTGCGAAGAATTAGTACAATCAAGCAATTGCATGAGTTGAATGGAGTATGAAATTGATCAACACAACTTTTCCAATTAGTAACTTCTAGCATTGAAATTGTGAAACCAACCATCAGAAAAAGTAAGATGAACTGCGAATAATTAGTAAAATCAAACAATTGCATGAGTTGAATGGATCATGAAAATGATCAACACAACTTTTCCAATTAGTAACCTCTAGCATTTGAGTAGTTGGATTTCATAAAACAATAATAAATAGGAAATATTCGTCGTGATTTTACGCGAGCAATCCTAGCTCAATGGATAGAACACTTGTCTGTCACCGATGCGGCCCGGGTTCAAACCTTACCACCTTCAGGTATTTGTAACTGCAATTAATATACATATGTCTATATGTCTGTGTATGTAAATTCAATGTGTATCCTCTGTATGTCGATGAATTGTGTAATTACATGTGCAACAACTGTTCCACAGCAACAACAACAACAAGTGAGATTAGTACACAATTTCATAACCAGAGTGCGCTATTTATTACGTTTTTTTAGTGAATTAGTAAAATCAAGCATTTCAAAAGGTTTTTTTTTAAGTGAACCAATTAGAAAAATCAACTTCGAGACATTGGTTTTTTCAACTAATTACAAATTGTAAATACTACTCTTTACAATTAGTCATTTCAAATGCTTCATGTGTTGCTTGAACTAATGAATTAGTAAAAAATAATTCGGGGATAATTTTTGTCAATTAGTAAGTTCAAGTAATTATTTTGCAGATTCAAGAAATGAGAAGGTCAGTTGAACTATTCACAATTAGTAAATCTAAGCAAAGTTAAAATAGTGGAAACAACATTTAAATGTGGTGTCTATACTTTTAACTAATTGAATCAGTTGAATTAACTCTGAGCTGGTTTAGATCTAGCAGTTATTTTTTTCAGTGTAATGATCACAATTACTGATGCAAAGCTTGGCAGGCTTGGCTGTATCGCAAGGAGGAAACGAAAGTCCCAACAAAATGCTAGGAAAACGTGCCAAAATCGAAGGTAGATATCGATTTGAGGGCCTCTGATTCGCTGGAATATATTCGTCCTACTTTTTGCAGTTTCCTACTCGCCTCGGTCTAGATAAATCGCTCTCACGGAAAAAACATGGTATTTACAATTTCGTCTCACTTTAAATAATATGTTAGGGAAACAAATAATGCTTGTAATCTACGGAGAGTTCAAAGAATATTTTTTAAGAATATAATGAACAAATTGATGGGTCGCACGTATCATTTCATCGAAAATTGCTCAGGAAAACAAGAATTTGAAAATAAAATTACGAGTCGCGTTTTTTCCGGTTTCATAACCGCTGGTGAGCCGTTACACTTCGCATTATGGTTATGTTTGCGGTTAAATCGTTGGTATTCTTTATGAAATCGGCGTATTTTCTCCAGTCAATGATTTCGAGGTGCATTTTAAACCATATACATTAAACTGAATTAAGAAAACTTGATGAAACAACTACTACGCGCCTACATCACACACTCGACCGAACTTGTGCGAGGGGTGGAAGACACGGAAAAAAAATTTCCCTAGTTTTTATTTCCTCATTTATATTCTTCTGTTAATTTTTTAAGGAAGTGGTGTATATGACACATCAATCTCTTCTTTATAACCTCAAAAATGCATTTAAAACCTCCCGAGGATAAGAAGCGACACTAATTTTCTTAAAATTTAACTTTGAATGAGGCAAAATTGAAAATATCGTGTTAAATCTTCATTCGGGCAATTTCACTGGGCCCAGGCCTGTGCCAGCCAATCAAAGACCGTCAAATCGATATCGACATTAGACTTTAGTTCCAGGGGCGTCATTCCGAGTCTGGCTTGGGGGGGGGTCTGTTTTTTGAAAACCCTTTTTTTTTTTTTTTTTGCTCATCAGTATAATTTTAGAGCCAAGCCTTAGAGCCGGCTTGGGGGTTTGGGGGCATACATCTGACTCATTTTTTTGGCTCATCATATAATTTGTTCCTGTTTTTGAGCCTGACTTCAAATCCGGGGGGGGGGGGGAATGCCCGCCCTGCTCCCCCTTTAAAAGACGCCACTGTTTAGTTCGAGTGTGCCTCATTTGTCTAACACCTCATTATGGGACTCCTGTTTACTCTTTAGGCTTCGTGCAGGCGCCCATTTTTCGGTTCAAATGACAGGGTTTAGGCTTTTGAAAAAATTTTAAACTATTCTAAGGGCAAAACAAACGATTTTTAGCCTGTTTGACGGTAGTTATACGATTTTTTCCCAGTGAACGATTCTGCAAAAACGGGGGCACAAAAATACTCTTTCGACTAACTTTTGGGGACTACCGCCGTTTATTTTATCTACAAGTGCTTGTTAAGTAGAACATTTTCATTCCGTTTTATCTTGAATTTTTAAAAATTTAAATTGGAAGATACGAATTTTTGAAAATGTGCCGCTATTGAACCTTGACCTCCGATTTATCGAAAAAAATAAAACGATGTAGACCTGCAATTTTCGTAAAGAGTGTCAGAATATTTCGTTCTTTCCATCCATGGAATAATTTTATTATTAATGAATGGAGTTCAGCGTTTAGAAATTGCTAGCTACGGGTGGGGAAGGCGAGCCCCCCCCCTTCCATCGTATCTCAGGGGGGAGGGAGACCATCTGAGCAATATCATTCGATAATTATTCGAAGCCGTTTAAAAAGTATCGGAGGGGGGGGGTCAGGCTGAATCAGTGCGAATATGAAGAAGAAAAAGTGATTCTTACTTCCGCAAATAAAGAGCGCAAAAGTAATCTCAAATAAAGAGGAAGGAAACAACAAGGAAAACAAGGAAATTCAACAAACTTTTCCTCAGAGGAGTATTACATAGAAAAAAGGAAACTTCTAAATTTGAGAGTGGGACACAAATTCCAAGCGCATAAAAAGTTCGATTGGTATGTAGAAAGAGAGTGCGCAGGGATGTAGCGCGAAATAGAGTAACCTTGTATTTATACCATTTAAACTCGTGAAAAGAATCGAACGATTGGGGCTGCTCACCCTCTCATCGATATTTTACACGAGTCAGATTGGACAAAATGCTGCGTTGCTAGAGGATGCGCGCAACACTGCGACGGGTATGTGTATGATGAGCCCTTTTGAAACCATGCTCGTGTGAAATCCCCCCCCCTCCAACACTAAAATTGATAGGCCGCTGCCGGCCGGTCTCTGGCTCTGGTGAAGCCTCGTAATTCTACTCCGAAGAAACGCAAGACTGCGCGACTTGGAGATTTCATGAATTAAAAAGAAAAACTCAGGAAGTCGATCGTCTAAAACCAAAAGATGGGGCGAAGAGTGGTGGTAAATAGATGATTCGGAAACTTGGAGTGTGTGAGTGAGATTACACATGAGAAATGTCGATGATTAGAAGTGTGTAACTGAGATCAAGAATTTAGCAGCAAGCTGGCCGAACCGATCGCCCGAGTCCACTGTTATATCCCCTCGTGCATATGTGTGAGAGTGATCTCGCAGTCCGTCGCTCAGTAGTCACTCGAAAAAAAAAGTCATCCGCGACAATCTTCTTGTCGTCGATAGTACATAGATGAATGAATAGTGCCTAGTGTTTTTCGCAATTTGTGAAATTATTAATGAATTTTTGTGTTTTCTGATGCTGCCATCGTCATTTTTACGGTTTTTTACGGATGAATTGATTCCTACTTTAAAACGCTCTAGCCGAAGTGTGCAACAGACCTATTGCATATTGAGCTGCCGCGCTGTTTGGTATCATTTTTGTATGCATGCCGAGCAGAATTAAATGTAAAGTCAGTTAATTATAAATCCTGAATTCCACAAAAATTTAATTTCCGAGTGCATGGGAGGTCAAAATGAGGATGTGAAATAGAGTTCGAGCCGACGAAGTGTCAAACAATTAGTCCAAAGATAACACTGACAGTGGTAATTGAGCCCTAGCCAGGGCTGACCAGATTTTTGCCATTTACGCATTTTAATATTTTCGGCCAAGTGCAGTCAAATAGTGAACAGACTATAGTAATATTTATTATTTAGGAACAGATTTTGTTTGAACTTGAGAAAAAAAACAACACTAACAGTGTAGGACCTTCCGGTTGGTACCCACAGCTGGAAAGAAGAAGATCGTCTTATAAAATTGGAGCTAAGACTCCATCATCACATACGATAGTAAGAACTAAATAAATAAATGAGCAAAAATTAATAAAGAATTCAGCTAACAATACTTGTGAAGCCAGCAGGCATCAATACTTTGTTGCCAAATGAAATGAACAAAAAGCAAAGAGGCGGAAAGGGAGATGAAGTTTTCTCTTATCTTAGTTGAATTGGCTTGTGACCGGGTAGAAACTTGACAGTTCTTTTGCAGCTAACATGACATAGAAGATTTTAGCCACTGAAAACGAAATCAGAAAAATGAAATTAGTAGACTCCAGAATTTTGCAGTCATGAAATCACATTATCAGTTATCGAGAATCACTGATTATTAAAACAAATGTTAAGAAAGACAGAACCTTGCTAGTTTTGTATGTTACACTCCTCTAATGCCAAATTTAAAACGTGAGAGTTGCCATTTCTGAGGGAAAATGCAAAATTGACTGCGAAATTGCTTATTTTAAACCTCAAAAAATTGAATTGTAGATCAGTAGATCAATAGCGAAAAAGGTTCGGAGAAAATATCTATATTTTCCGATGCCACGACCACGCTTAGCGTAATGTGTCATTGAAAAGATCGACTAAAGTTCACCACCCCCCACCACATGGTGAAAGGCTCTAGGATTCTCTCAGGCAGAGAAGAGATTCTGGAGGTATCCAGCTCTACTTAGATGTTTATTATAAAAAAAAAAAAAAAAAAAAAAAAAAAAAAAAAAAAAAAAAAAAACCTTGTGGTTTTTAGAAAGTCCACGATCTTTGTGGTATCCGAGATCATCCATAACTTTCTACATTTTTTTTCTTCTCCTTGTGGTATCCGGAAGTTAGCGACCTTTGCGGTATCCGAGATCGCGTCATTCTTCATAATTTTTTTTCCTTGTGGTAACCGGGAATAGTTGTTAATCTCTGTGGTATCCGAGATTGGAATCAGCTCATTATAATTTTTAAATTTGTTTTTGTTTTTTCCCTGTGATAACCGGGAAAAATCGTTAATCTTTGTGGTATCCGAGATCGCACTCAGTTTCTTATTATAATTTTTAAATTTGTATTTGTTTTTTCCCTGTGATAACCGGGAATAAGCGTTAATCTTTGTGGTATCCTAGATTGCACTCAATTCATATTTTTTTTCTTATGACGAAACTTTAGTTAATTACGTCAGTTATACTTTAGGTTAGCGCACTTATAAAAAGTATACATAGTAGTAATTAGTTAAGGAAAAATATAGTTAAATTATTTTTTTAAACGGAATGGCCGAATTCCATTTATGCCTTGGAGGTTTAACAGTGAAAGTTAACGAGGCTCTGTTAATACCATTCATAAATAGGGAATATCCTTCCGTTAGTAACATTGAAAAGAAATCGTTCTCTGAATTAAGAAAATTAATTATCAAAGCGGATAAAGCAAATCTCATAAGATTCATCGAAAATTTTCTAAGACACCAGTTCCAGTTGTACAATTGTACATACACTGTGTACATCGACTTGCACAGACTTGCCTATTAACCCAGATTTGGCCACAAACATGGGGGTAGGTGAGGAATGAATTAAATAATAACGTAGGAGCGGGAGCGGGAGCTACCAGAAAATTAATTGATCCCTCTCGAATGACTATTGAGGCAATTGCTAATGAATTGGAAAAAGAATATTTTCTTAGTTATAATTTCGCGACGCAAAAACATGCCGCTGATTTTTTAAGAAAATTACGAATGGGAGAATTCCAACCCAACAAACCAAATTTCCGGTCAATAAACAACCCGCAGACGGACATACATTCGGACATCCAGAATGTGTTTCAGCATGTTCCAGTTTCGTCACCGAACATTTTTCCATTGGTTCCGAGTGCAAGTCAAATTCAGAAAATTTCCGACAGACAAACAATACACATTATGACACGCGAGGCACAGAAAATTTTCAGCAGGCATTCACGGCACGACATTCAAATTATTTGATGAGTCAGAGAAACCCCGGAGAAAATCAACCCCAGCTCAAAGACCTGAGACGCGTGATCTCTATGGACTTGACCATCGACATCAATTATAGATACCGAACACAGCACAATATAAAACTCAACGCACAGTACCTACTCAATCTAACATGCCTCCAACCTCCAACGAACACTTGTAATCCGCATTCAAATCCAATTCCCACGCACTCTGTACAACCTACCTATAATCGGCAATTACACGAAAACAGAACAATGGTTAACCCGGCTGATTCGCGAACCCAATATGTCCCTATAGTCAATCCTCCAAAACTACAAACTCCACCATTCGACAAAGCTAACCCAATGCGTTGGCTATGAAATTTTGAAGACATCGAAACCATGGGAAATTGGAATTCTTACTTGCGAATGAATACATGTCTAATGCACTCTCTATTGAAAATGAAAATTGGCATGTGAATTACGGTGAAAATCTCTGTAACTAATCTTGGGAAGACGTTAAACACATATTTCAGTTTCAATATGGCAGAGAAAAATTTCCGGCTGAGATCTTAACTGAATTCATATAGGAAAAACAACAGCACACTGAAATGGGTATCGCGTACGTAGAGAGAAAATTGAGTCTCTCAAAAGAACTTGTAACTTTCCTCTCGGAAGAAAATATTGTGAAAGAAATAGTAAAGGGATTACAGCCTGAATTTTTGGAATTGGTCATCCATGATATGCCAAAAACTTACTTCGAACTGAGAGTCCGAGTTAAACATTGTAATTACTGAGCTTTGCTCCAGCTAGCTCTTGGTGGACTCAGTAATGACAAGATAAAAAAACAAAGGGAAAAAGTAGTAAACTTTTAGTGAGGAAAAATACTCAAAGAGAAATAACTAAACACATTAGATATTATTTAAAAAGAACCGCACTATTCCGATTTATCCCCGACTGCGCTTTAAACTATTTAATTTAAAAGGGCACAGTTATGCCAGGCCATAATGGCCAGCATAACTGTGTTAAGAAAATTACTTACAGAAAAACGCTGTGATTTTAACGAAGAAGAAACTAAGAGTGACCGATGGTCAAGATGTTGGACCACTTGTTGCCACCCTGTCTCCCTGCCCACCAGAGCACGCCACCTCACGGTGTGATCGGCTTCACCAATCAAGCATTTGAACCTGATTGGTTATTCCGATCCTCATGACGCTCTCTGGCTAGCAGGGGACAGGCCGGCAACAAGTTCGACGTTAAAAAAAAAGTAGTTGAATATTATTTGGGGAAAAACCCCATTACAGATACCCCCACCTAGCTTCATGTGTTCTCGGACAACGTCGAGAGGACATGAAGCTAGGTTCTCCAAAGAGAGAAAAAAAAGCAGTATTTATGGAGAAAAGTCGGAAACATTCTAAGAAAAGAGCGGCTCTCTATTTATTGTCGAAGAACTTTTCTGCAACGTATATAAAAAAAAAAAATGAAACATATATACAAAAGTGAGTTGACACAAGGTTCTCAAATATAAAAAGTTAGCTATTGCTAATTACATAAAGTTTTTCACAGAAAAACAAAAACAAAGAGGAACGTTAACGTGGTTTTTCTGCAACGCATAAAAAAAGGACAAAAGAATTGACACAATGGTTCTCTCAAATAAAAAAAAAAAAAAGAGTTAGCTAGTGCTACAAAGGGTGTCCCAAAAGTACTGCCCCTTTTTTTATTCCCGGCGAACGGTAGCAGATATCAAAATGCGGCTTTTGTAGGGTTAAAGTGCTAGTAGATACCAATAAAACAAGACCAGTCTGAGCTCCCTCAATAAAAAATTGACCTAGTTACAGTGTTTTGAAAATGACGTGTTGAGCTGACCCCTCCAGGTTTTTTAGCAATTTTTTTTGGAGAAAAAAAACATTCAAAGAATCAAGGGATGGTGTACCAACATTTTGTCTCTCCTGGGGTGACAATCATCTATATAATAAAGTTGTCGTTCGGTCCCCCGGCGCTCCCGTTCTTCGGCCCCGTTCCCGCTATCCGTTGGGTCCCGCGGTCCCCCGCCCCGACCCACGTGTCCGCCGCTCCGTCGCGCTCCCTCTGCCCCCGAGACCGACCCTCTTGCGGCCCCCCCGTTCTCGGGAGGGGCGGTTTTCCGAAAACCGTTTTTCCGCGCTGGTCGCAGCCCCGTTCGGCCTGTCGGTTCCGCACTCGGTCCCTTCGATCCGCCCCGTCGTCCCGCGTTTTCTGAGTGGTCTCTCGGTCCGTTCTGGCGCCCGGGGAGGGAGGGGCGACCGGTAAAGTGGCTTCGGACCGAAAATTTTGTGGACAGGGTCAGGGGCGAGCCCTAGCGTCCTGGGACCTCGCCGCCCCTTCCGCATGATCGCCGAGGGTCTGAAATGGGTGGGTCATCTTTTCGTTTTTTAGGAATCGCCCTGGGGAACCGGGAGGGGCGTTTTTCGGTTTGCGGTTTTACCGATTTCCTGACCGCGAGGTCGGGCCCGCGGGCCCGGGATTTCGCGTGTGATCGCGTGGCGGGTAGGCCCACGATTGGGATGGGGGTCTCTATCTGGAAGATGGACCCTCCGGTCGGGAGGGCGCGAAAAGGTCCCGGTGAGGACCCCGGAATGGCTGTGGAGAGCTCGAGTCTCGGGGCTACGTTAATCGTCGCCCGTGGCAACGCGACGGAGAGTTCGCCTCGGATGGAACCGCGTTGCCGGGTCGTGTCGGATCTGCCTCCTGTGTCGATGAATATTGTTTGTTCGGTGAGGTTACCGGAGAAGAATGGCAACCGTCGCCGTGTTGCCTGATACTCCGGTATTTCTACGTGGACTGTGAGAGACGATTTGATTTTCCGGCACTATTTGTCTACGCTCCGAATCTTCGTTGTTGGATATTGTATCACGGGCCACAAACGAAAGTCGACCAAAGACATTATACAGGGTGAACAAAAGAGAATCCAGGCTGAATAACTCAAGTAAGCATCTAAAACGACATAATGTGTCCGCGACATCCACCATCCATCAGTGTTAATTTGACTCATTTTTAGTGTTTTAGAATAATTCTACGCCTACCATTGCACCTCACTATCGCTATCTCATGTATTTTAAGATGCTGATTTCAAAAATGCTACCAGTTTTCATGAAACTGGCCTATATTTTACGTAAATTTGAAATTACGCCTTCTTAGCAAAAAAATTGATATTCTGGAAAAAGTAAGAGTTTTGAGTAAAAACCAAGGCCGAATTTGAAATCAGCGGTAAGGTGGGTCGAAAAACACGACTTTTCGAAATTTGATCGGGCACACTCGCCAAATTTTTATTTCAGCCAAATGATTCACGAAGATCTTTCGTTTTTTGAAAAATATTGATTTTTAGGGTTCCTCCAGCCCCCCAAAATCGGAAAAATCGCAAAAAATCACATTTTTCAGCACGTTTGGCAACACTGCGTCAAAACGAGCGCAGATATCGTTCCGAAACTTGTCTCATATGAAAGCTCATACAATTTTACACCAGTTAGGTGCCTTAAAGTTTTAAAAAGTCGAAGTGTTGACGAAAATACGCTCAATTTGCAATTAGCCCTCCTAAATACCCGAAACTGGGGGAATATCGTGTTCTTTATGAAGTTCGACAACACTGCGCCAAAACTATTGTAGATATTGTTCCGAAACTTGTTTCAAGTGAAAGTTCATACAATTTCACACCAGTTAGGTGCCAGAAAGTTTAAAAAAGTTGAAGATTTGACGAAAATACGCTTAATTTACAATTAGGCCCCCTAAAATACCCAAAGCTATAGGGGAATATCGTTTTTTTATGGAGTTTGGCAAAACTGCTATAGAATGAATCAATAAATCGTTTTCAAAACATAAATCATGTTAAAAATCGTAAAAGCTCATGCAAAAAAGTAGTAGTACTTGAAAATCAATTCCATATAGAGGTTGAAATCAGCCTGATGAGAGCGCGTTTTGACCCGCCGAACGTCAATATAGCAAGAATGCTCTTCCCGATAGCTCCATATATCTTTACGCAAGGAGATGTTACACACCTGTTATTCTCGAATGCGGCGAGGTGACGCGGCTAGAAAGATGCCACCGAAGTAAAAAATGATGCTCAAGAAGTATGAGTTCGATCGGATCAGGGGAACATGTGGCCGCGCGATCTTCAAATTTCGATGTTTGGACTTGCGGAAGTCTTGAAATTACGTAATTTCGCGTTTTTTTCTGTACTTGTTTTTTGATTTGTTTTCTCCCAATTTTCTTTCTTTCCTAGAAATAATCAAAAATTAAGATCTACCACGTGTTTTCTCAAGAATAGCACTACCGGTGGGAAATCGATTTGAGAGGAGGTCAAGTTAGGGAAAGGGGTACCTTCACTGCAGTAGCGTTATGGAGGGTGAATTCTTGAGTAAAATCGTGAAAAAATTCAATTGAAAGCATAAAAAAATCTCAAAACTCACCCATAAACCCCACATTAATCTTTTTAAAGGGGAAGCCTAAGATGGCGGTCCTGTGAGCGAATCAACCCTGCAGAGTGCGCATGCATGCACCGTCTGATGCCCGCGGTCCGGGGTAGCAAAGATGGCCAACGAGGCATATACGGCAGAAAGTAGATAGTTTGTTTTCATTTTGACCAAGAATATAAATTAAAATTGCCTTCGTCAGCTATTTTTTGGTGCTCGTGGACCGTGGAGTATGCATATATGTTGATTCGCCCTTTGATCAACCCCTTTAAGTTTTCCCCTTCAAATGTTTTTTTTTTTGGGTTCATGTGTGGACTTTGAGACTTTCTGCTGGTTTCCATGTGATTTTTACGCGATTTTACATACGAATCGCCATATCGCTGCAAGAATTGTTTGCAACAGACCCATTGATTATTTTTTTAACGATTTCAAAGGAATATTCTCGGGTTTAAAAACTTTCCGAGAACACTTCTTTTCGACACTTACGGTCTATAAATCAAAGAAAAATCGATGATTGTCTCCCGATACGGTTAAAAAAAAGAATATACGCTAAATCGATTTTTTGCGCGTATTCCAGTGATTTTGGGCGTATCAGATGAGAGGTCACGTCTGCCTACATAACGTCAGCATACATTTTCAAGTCTCTTCATACGGTAAACTATAGGCACAGGTTGTAGTCAGAAATTTCCGAGGGGGGGGGGGGGGGGGGGGAGGGCCAAATTGTGTAAAATTCCTCTGAAAAATTAAAAAGTTACCTTTTTCGGAGCTAAATTGGGTCTCCAGAGGGGGGGGGAGGGGTCCAGATCCCTTAGAACTCCCCCCCCCCCCTTTTTCTTGGCTATGGCACTGCGTGAGTAGCTGGAAGTTTCTATGGAAAAAGAATTGGACTCAAACTGGCGTGAAATTACGTAATTTCAAGACTTCCGCAAGTCCAAACATCGAAATTTGAAGATCGCGCGGCCACATGTTCCCGTGATCCGATCGAATCATACTTCTTGAGCATCATTTTTGACTTCGGTGGCATCTTTCTAGCCGCGTCACCTCGCCGCATTCGAGAATAACAGGTGTGTAACATCTCCTTGCGTAAAGATATATGGAGCTATCGGGAAGAGCATTCTTGCTTTATTGACGTTCGGCGGGTCAAAACGCGCTCTCATCAGGCTGATTTCAACCTCTATATGGAATTGATTTTCAAGTACTACTACTTTTTTGCATGAGCTTTTACGATTTTTAACATGATTTATGTTTTGAAAACGATTTATTGATTCATTCTATAGCAGTTTTGCCAAACTCCATAAAAACACGATATTCCCCTATAGCTTTGGGTATTTTAGGGGGCCTAATTGTAAATTAAGCGTATTTTCGTCAAATCTTCAACTTTTTTAAACTTTCTGGCACCTAACTGGTGTGAAATTGTATGAACTTTCACTTGAAACAAGTTTCGGAACAATATCTACAATAGTTTTGGCGCAGTGTTGTCGAACTTCATAAAGAACACGATATTCCCCCAGTTTCGGGTATTTAGGAGGGCTAATTGCAAATTGAGCGTATTTTCGTCAACACTTCGACTTTTTAAAACTTTAAGGCACCTAACTGGTGTAAAATTGTATGAGCTTTCATATGAGACAAGTTTCGGAACGATATCTGCGCTCGTTTTGACGCAGTGTTGCCAAACGTGCTGAAAAATGTGATTTTTTGCGATTTTTCCGATTTTTGGGGGGCTGGAGGGAACCCTAAAAAACAATATTTTTCAAAAAACGAAAGATCTTCGTGAATCATTTGGCTGAAATAAAAATTTGGCGAGTGTGCCCGATCAAATTTCGAAAAGTCGTGTTTTTCGACCCACCTTAATCAGCGGGTCAAAATACATGGAAAAGTAAGCGGGAGGGGTGAGAAAGAGGTATCTTATGATGAGAAAACCTGGCTTTACGTTCATAACAGCCGTACACACTATGACGTTAAGGCGTAAAAGTCGAACAACTCGCGAACGTCTTCGATTTTTGAAAAAAACTCAACCACGTGTTTGCTTATTTAAAGAGGGAAATTTTGAGGAGGGTTTTTATATTCGACGTCTTCCGGGGGGGGGCAACGGGGGCCCACCCCCATAAATTGGGCTGTAATATATTTTTTATTGCAGATTTGGGAAGAGCGCACAATTCCGTAAGTCATTATCGATTTTCGTCTTCGAAATATCGAACCTCAAAAACGCTAACGGCGCATTTTCAAAAAATCATATCTCCTCCAAAACAGGTCCGAGTAAAAAAAAAAAAAACTACGAATTTAAAATACTCTACAAAGCAAGTAGTTTCCAGATTTTTATCTACACAATTCAACTAAAATGTACACGGTTGCCAAGTTTTAGCCCCTAATTTTTTCCTGATATTTCTGACATACGTAGCCTGGCTCCTTTTTTTGTACACACCTTGTAGAAGAAGACTGGCCCCTAGCGGCGAGAATTGAAGCCGGTTACTTTCATGGGCTGGGCTTCCCCGCTCGGGGGTATGAACCTAAATAATATTGCGGCTTATGGACTATGATGGAGCCGAGTCGT